>NIVC01000061.1:610000-632500 GCA_002269645.1 Macrostomum lignano | reverse complement strand
GATGAGAGCCATAAAGGCTACGGAACTGGACGCCACGACTACAGTGCAGGTTCTGAGTACGGAAGCTACATCTACAACGGCAATGAGGATGCCAAGGACAACGGCAACGGCTACGGCAACGAAAAGTATCCATCCAAGGGGTACCGGCGTCGCCGTTGAATGCATGCGGAGCTATCTAAGATACTAGTTTGCAATTGGGTACATTGGTTAGATTTATTGATAGCAGTCTGAACGATTTTGAGTTTGTTTCGTATCGTTTTCAAAATATATACGTAGTTTTATACAAATTAATAATCTCATAACGAACGAGTCCGTTAAATTAACTAGAGGTTGTAATTCTTTCCTTAATCACTCGCTTTTATCGGTATAAAGTTTGTTAATAATCAGCATTGAAATATCTTGAAATCATTCATAATTGTCAAAAAAAACTGACTTCTGCAGCAAGAGAAAACTTCCCCAGCGTAATAAAATGAGGATTTTAGCTCACACTAGGTTGTAGGCCATGCAGTTTACAGCTGGATAGAGCAGGCTGCTCATCTCCAGCCACAGCTGTTGCGGCCTGCCCTCGGGGGACCTCCGTCGGCAGTACCAGGGACTCTCAGCGCCGTTCAGGTGGGCCCACAGCTGGCTGCCACCGTTTCCTGGCACTGCAATGGTTGTTTTCGAAAAGAGTCTGATATTGTCACGAGTATCTTTCCTGGTTAGGTAGCTGAACTGTCCGCAATACACCAGCATTTGAAGTTAATTCCTCAGTTCAGCCCTCAGTAGTCTATGGTTCCAAATGCATTGAGCCAACCCTCAGTAGTCTATGGTTCCATATGAACTGAGCCAAACCTCCAGTAGTCTATGGTTCCAAATGAACTGAGCCAACCCTCCAGTAGTCTATGGTTCCAAATGAACTGAGCCAACCCTCAGTAGTCTATGGTTCCAAATGCATTGAGCCAACCCTCAGTAGTCTATGGTTCCAAATGAACTGAGCCAACCCTCAGTAGTCTATGGTTCCAAATGAACTGAGCCAACCCTCAGTAGTCTATGGTTCCAAATGCACTGAGCCAACCCTCAGTAGTCTATGGTTCCAAATACATTGAGCCAACCCTCAGTAGTCTATGGTTCCAAATGCACTGAGCCAACCCTCAGTAGTCTATGGTTCCAAATGCATTGAGCCAACCCTCAGTAGTCTATGGTTCCAAATGAACTGAGCCAACCCTCAGTAGTCTATGGTTCCAAATGAACTGAGCCAACCCTCAGTAGTCTATGGTTCCAAATGCACTGAGCCAACCCTCAGTAGTCTATGGTTCCAAATGCACTGAGCCAACCCTCAGTAGTCTATGGCTACAAATGCATTGAGCCAGCCCTCAGTAGTCTATGGCTACAAATGCATTGAGCCAACCCTCAGTAGTCTATGGTTCCAAATGCACTAAGCCAACCCTCAGTAGTCTATGGTTCCAAATGCACTGAACCAACCCTCAGTAGTCTATGGTTACAAATGCATTGAGCCAACCCTCAGTAGTCTATGGTTACAAATGCACTGAGTCAACCCTCAGTAGTCTATGGTTACAAATGCATTGAGCAACCCTCAGTAGTCTATGGTTACAAATGCACTGAGCCAACCCTCAGTAGTCTATGGTTACAAATGCATTGAGCCATGCAGACCTCAGTAGTCTATGGCTACAAATGCATTGAGCCAGCCCTCAGTAGTCTATGGCTACAAATGCATTGAGCCAGCCCTCGGTAGTCTATGGCTACAAATGCATTGAGCCAGCCCTCAGTAGTCTATGGCTACAAATGCATTGAGCCAACCCTCAGTAGTCTATGGCTACAAATGCATTGAGCCAGCCCTCAGTAGTCTATGGCTACAAATGCATTGAGCCAGCCCTCAGTAGTCTATGGCTACAAATGCATTCAGCCAGCCCTCAGTAGTCTATGGCTACAAATGCATTCAGCCAGCCCTCAGTAGTCTATGGCTACAAATGCATTGAGCCAGCCCTCAGTAGTCTATGGCCCAACTGGGTTTGTTAGGTACACAGATCCATCAAAATAATCCGCATCTCACCCAAGATGACTGGGGTTCTTTCTTGGCTGTCAGACCCCTGGCAGCATGCTGCTAAAAGCAGCAATGAAACGAACCAGAAGACTGGAGCCGAAAACGGAGCGCCTTGGCTCATCCCGCCGCGGGCCTGTTTTGCTACTGAAAAACAAATCTGTGCAGAAAAATATTTTGCTTTCGAATCGCTTTTTCTGACCTCGAGTTTGCACCTACCGTTTTAAACTTTCTCGGTATCAACTGTGAATTGTCTGCATATCTTTTCTGCTTTTATTGCACTAGATTGATAAGATATAGGCGGTCATGTACCACCTTAATCAGTGCATAGATAAGTTTCTAGAGCTCTGCAGCAAATGCCTTGAGAATTCCAAGTTCAAACTATAAGATTTAGTAAATATCATGCACTTATTTGGGAAAGTCTTAATCAACTACATTTAGGTCGATTATACAAAGTGTGCCTGTAATGAGCATGGTTTGATTGTAAAACTTCGATTAGATTGGCTGAGCCAGTGTGGCTGGGTTGTAAAACTTCGATTGGATTGGCAGAGCCAGTGAGGCTGGGTTGTAAAACTACAATTGGATTGGCTGAGCCAGTGAGGCTGGGTTGTAAAACTCCGATTGGATTGGCTGAGCCAGTGAGGCTGGGTTGTAAAACTACAATTGGATTGGCTGAGCCAGTGAGGCTGGGCTGTAAAACTCCAATTGGATTGACTGAGCCAGTGTGGTTGGGTTGTAAAACTACAATTGGATTGGCTGAGCCAGTGAGGCTGGGCTGTAAAACTCCAATTGGATTGACTGAGCCAGTGTGGTTGGGTTGTAAAACTCCAATTGGATTGACTGAGCCAGTGTGGTTGGGTTGTAAAACTCCAATTGGATTGACTGAGCCAGTGTGGTTGGGTTGTAAAACTCCAATTGGATTGGCTGAGCCAGTGTGGCTGGGTTGTAAAACTCCAATTGGATTGACTGAGCCAGTGTGGTTGGGTTGTAAAACTCCAATTGGATTGACTGAGCCAGTGTGGTTGGGTTGTAAAACTCCAATTGGATTGACTGAGCCAGTGTGGTTGGGTTGTAAAACTCCAATTGGATTGACTGAGCCAGTGTGGTTGGGTTGTAAAACTCCAATTGGATTGACTGAGCCAGTGTGGTTGGGTTGTAAAACTCCAATTGGATTGACTGAGCCAGTGTGGTTGGGTTGTAAAACTCCAATTGGATTGACTGAGCCAGTGTGGCTGGGTTGTAAAACTCCGATTGGATTGGCTGATCCAGTGTGGCTGAGTATTACTCGTAAATTTGGTCAGTGAGACCTGATTGGCTGGGCTGATGTCGTTGGGCCAATAAAAATGAGTCCAAAAAGGCAAAGCAAATCCGAATTGTGAAATGTTTTTTTCAGTCGAATGTAAAGCGATTTTGCCATAGTTTTTCAGCCATGCACTTGAACATGCGATTGAAACAGCCGAGATTCGCAGCAGAGAAATGATTATTTTTCAAATTAATAAGTAAGAATTTGCTACTAGCAAGCGCGCGAGTCAAATTAGCAATGTTATTGAGTAGCCGGAGTCAGGCAGTCAAGGACTACTCAAGTAGAAGGACTGGAAACACCGTTTCTTGGAAATTTTAAGGAGGCAGGTTTTACCTGAAGCAGAATTACTTCACTTTTACAGAACTAAATTTTTAATTGATTTTGATAGGAGGCAGACCCAGAGTATATCTTTTGATATTACTTGCCTTTCTTTTTGTTTAGAATAAAAGGCTTTAATAATATACTAATTGAAATGCCATATTTATTATAACAAAAGCCAAGCCTACTCAACTTTGTCTCATTTGTTGTAAATGCGGTGCTGAAAATATGGCAAACTTCATTCACTGTAATGTATTTTTTCGCTCGGGAAAACCTGCCTCTAAGAAACGCAGTTTCCGGTCCTCCTTCTCAAGTTGCTCTTTCAGGCAATATCGGAAACTACATGAATGAGTTGCTCAGTAATACTAAACACATCGCGAACAAAACAGAGCTGCAACCGTGAGCAAAAAATATAGTTTTCGAGTTGACGAAAAAATTCGCGATTAAGTAAAATTTTACTAGTCATTTTGCCAGAGGGTGCTCCCCAAGAGAAAGTGAAACTGGTCGCTGGTGACCACAGCTACTGTTCAATACTTGTAGAATAACCAGATTGGGCCACTCAGCACATTTGCGTGCAAGCTACTTTCAGTTCAGTAGTAAGTTAAACTGAAGCATTTTAATGTATTTTTAAAGACCAAGGCTTCTTTTGGCTCCAAGCTTAAACCCTCAAACTCCACACAGTGTTTATTATAAGTGTTTTTTACTGTCATTTTGAAACTGTATTAACACAGACTGTAATAAATTTGCTTCACATTCTACTCTTGCTACTGTAGTTAGTGATTCCCCTATTTCAGGTATTTCCTATTTGAGATAAATCTGCATTTAGCGTCATGCTGATGGTGAGGGTGAGGTGAGAGTGAGGTGAACAGATGTTCCCGAGAAATCTCCTCGACCAATTAAACTCATCCCGAAGATGAAGATGAGCATGAGAAGCAGACTGATTGATTGAAAGCTGGCAAATAAAAACATTTAAAAAGCAAATGTTAAATCCACCAAGAAGACAGACTCGAGTTCAAAGGGAAATGCCGCCGCCAGCTGAGCTACTTGGGAACTACAAATCCGTGGCGATAGAATTCAAAACAAAATAGAGAATTTCTGAGAGCAGGGTTGTCACGATGCGCTGATATGCAGAACGGTTCTATAATTGACATCTATCGTAACGGACTCTAACAGTGGATGATACAATAAACTACACATAAAAGTACTATTAGAAGCAGCTGTCTCAAGAAGAACATTTTAAAATTTTCCAAAATCGATGAACTATTCAAATTTAATACGAAAAAGCAGAAAAAATAAGGGAGATCAGAAACTCTCCATCAATGGCTGGCTGGGGAGTTCGGCTGCGTCATGACAAAAACTCATTGGAAATTGATCACATAAAATAGATCTAAATTGGTGAATATTTCATGAGCAAAGCTTGTGCAGCTGCGCTAATATTTTCAGTCATCATTCATCGTCAGATACCAGGCACTCTTCAAAGATGGTCCTGTCTGTCTTCTCAACTTCCTTGTTCTCAAGTTTTTGTCGGATCGTCTTCCAGTTGCTGATGTTGCGCTCGATCTGCTTGCAGAGAACGCCGCACTCGTTGGGCCAGATCTGCTCCATGGCTCTGAGGGAGTGATGGTGGGACTTGCCTTGCTGGAGCTGGGAAATTTGCTTCATAGAGAATACAGATAAGATCTCAGAGGTGGGAGATTTGAGATCTCAGAGGTGAGAGATTTGAGATCTCAGAGGTAAGAGATTTGAGATCTCAGAGGTGAGAGATTTGAGATCTCAGAGGTGAGAGATTCGAGATCTCAGAGGTGAAAGATTTGAGATCTCAGAGGTGAGAGACTTGAGATCTCAGAGGTGAGAGATTTGAGATCTCAGAGGTGAGAGATTCGAGATTTCAGAGGTGAGAGATTTGAGATCTCAGAGGTGAGAGATTTGAGATCTCAGAGATGACAAATTTGATATCTCAGAGGTGATATATTTGAGATCTCAGAGGTGAGAGATTTGAGATCTCAGAGGTGAGAGATTTGAGATCTCAAAGGTGATATATTTGAGATCTCAGGGGTAAGAGATTTGAGATCTCAGAGGTGAGAGATTCGAGATCTCAGAGGTGATATATTTGAGATCTCAAAGATGACAAATTCGATATCTCAGAGGTGATATATTTGAGATCTCAGAGGTAAGAGATTTGAGATCTCAGAGGTGAGAGATTTGAGATCTCAGAGATGAAAGATTTGAGATCTCAGTGGTGAAAGATTTGAGATTTCAGAGGTGAGAGATTCGAGATCTCAGAGGTGAGAGATTTGAGATCTCAGAGATGACAAATTTGAGATCTCAGAGGTGAGAGATTCGAGATCTCAGATTTGAAAGATTTGAGATTTCAGAGGTGAGAGATTCGAGATCTCAGAGGTGAGAGATTTGAGATCTCAGAGGTGAGAGATTTGAGATCTCAGAGATGACAAATTTGAGATCTCAGAGGTGAGAGATTCGAGATCTCAGAGGTGAGAGATTCGAGATCTCAGATTTGAAAGATTTGAGATTTCAGAGGTGAGAGATTCGAGATCTCAGAGGTGATATATTTGAGATCTCAGAGGTGATATATTTGAGTTCTCAGAGGTGAGAGATTTAAGATCTCAAATGGGATAGATTTAAGATCTCAGAGGTGATATATTTGAGATCTAACATCTCACCTCTCACTTCTAAAGGTGAGAGATTTGAAATCTCAGACTGAGGTGAGGCAAATGAGATTGAATCATGCATGCAAATGTCTGACGCGGCTCACTTGTACACGGGCGCAGCGATGATGTTGAGGAAGTTGACCTGCAGCTGCGGGATGTCCGCCTTGTCCCTGTCCATGCCCTCCGCCGGCTGCTTGCCCAGCGATTTCTCCTTGTCGCCAAGGCTGAAGAACTCCTGATAGATGAGCTTGGCCACCTGCCTGGTGTTCTTCCACACCTTGGTCTGGTCGCTGAGGTCCGAGGCGGTCATCAGCAGGCAGAGCAGCAGGTAGCGGTGCTGCTGATTATGAACGTCAAACTTCTTCTGGCTGACCATGGCTTCGATGTCTTTGCGAATTTTGAGATGATGGGCCAAGTCGGTGGCCAGAATGATGTCGCGAATGATGTCCAGGACTGCCGAGTACTCCTGAGCGGGATTGATTGGTTAGTTTATTGATTTATGGATTCATAAACAGATAGATAGATAGATAGATAGATAGATCTTGCCGCAGCCAATCACGCTGAAAGCACGCACACAAGATCACCGGAAACGATTAAGGCAGCTGGAAAGCCAATGGGCGCGGTAAGCGCTTTTATCCAGAGGAACTACCTACTGGAACCAGCCATGCCGAACGAAAATCAGACTACTCAAGTAGTGCAAAAGAGTGCGAGCAACTACCGAGAAATCTAATTTTCGTAACCGCTCCGGTGCAGGTCCTGGCAATAGATGGTTGCTAGATAGATAGATAGATAGATAGATAGATAGATAGAGGCGCTCACCTTCTCAGACAGATTCTCGAACACATTGCAGCCCTCCCTGTTGAGGATGCAGACGGTCTGTGAGAAGTGGTGCCGCTCCAGCACGGAGCCCTCCGAGCTGTACAGGCCGGACAGAGCCGAGCCGCTGGAGTTCTCAAACGAGTTGTTGGTGCCTCGATGGTCAATGTCGTGACAGAGCGAGGCCACCAGAAACGAGAAGTACTCAAGCGGAGTCAGGTAGTTTTCTAGTCGCAAATTCTTCAGACAGAGGTAGGTGAAGTGAGCCACTGAGAAGGCGTGAGACCAGTTGTGATAGGGAGGGTCCCTGTAGCCCTTGCGCGCCAGCAGGACGAAGCGGGCCAGCGTGGTCCGGTGGATCCGGTACTGCTTGGTCAGGCTGAGGTCATCGAACATGAACATGACGGCTTGGCAGGTGTCCGAGTCGGCCACATGGCGCGGCACTGAGACGAAGCTGTCGAAGTTGGGGCAGAAGTCCTCCATGCGCTTGGTGGGGGCCGACGTCAGCTCTTCGATGCCGCGGTCCGGCACGTGCATGTGGTAGGTCATCAGCTCGGTGGCTAGCTGGTGCCGCGCCTGCGCTGCCTGCACCTTCTTGTACATCAGCGACTGTGAGAGGGCGGGGATGGTGATATTCCAGAGACTGAGCATCCTCAGGTGTGATATCCTAGAGACTGAGCATCCTCAGGTGTGATATCCTAGAGACTGAGCATCCTCAGGTGTGATATTCCAGAGACTGAGCATCCTCAGGTGTGATATTCCAGAGACTGAGCATCCTCAGGTGTGATATCCCAGAGACTGAGCATTCTCAGGTGTGATATCCCAGAGACTGAGCATCCTCAGGTGTGATATCCCAGAGACTGAGCATCCTCAGGTGTGATATCCCAGAGACTGAGCATTCTCAGGTGTGATATCCCAGAGACTGAGTATCCTCAAGTGTGATATCCCAGAGACTGAGTATCCTCAAGTGTGATATCCTAGACCTAGAGACTGAGCATCCTCAAGTGTGATATCCCAGAGACTGAGCATCCTGAGGTGTGATATCCCAGAGACTGAGCATCCTCAGGTGTGATATCTCAGAGACTAAGTATTTTCAGGTGTGATATCACAGAGACTGAGCATCCTCAGGTGTGATATTCCAGAGACTGAGCATCCTCAGGTGTGATATCCCAGAGACTGAGCATCCTCAGGTGTGATATCCCAGAGACTGAGCATCCTCAGGTGTGATATCCCAGAGACTGAGCATTCTCAGGTGTGATATCCCAGAGACTGAGTATCCTCAAGTGTGATATCCCAGAGACTGAGTATCCTCAAGTGTGATATCCTAGACCTAGAGACTGGGCATCCTCAAGTGTGATATCCCAGAGACTGAGCATCCTGAGGTGTGATATCCCAGAGACTGAGCATCCTCAGGTGTGATATCTCAGAGACTAAGTATTTTCAGGTGTGATATCACAGAGACTGAGCATCCTCAGGTGTGATATTCCAGAGACTGAGTATCCTCAGGTGTGATATCACAGAGACTGAGCATCCTCAGGTGTGATATTCCAGAGACTGAGTATCCTCAGGTGTGATATTCCAGAGACTGAGTATCCTCAGGTGTGATATCACAGAGACTGAGCATCCTCAGGTGTGATATTCCAGAGACTGAGCATCCTCAGGTGTGATATTCCAGAGACTGAGCATCCTGAGGTGTGATATCCCAGAGACTGAGCATCCTCAGGTGTGATATCCCAGAGACTGAGCATCCTCAGGTGTGATATCCTAGAGACTGAGTATCCTCAGGTGTGATATCACAGAGACTGAGCATCAAAGCATGAGTTGCCAGGCAGCCAATCAGCACCCAGGTCTCACATGAATAATGCTGATGCAACAGTACACTGAGAAGGCCCTGGCAATGTCCTCATCAAAGTTTGAGAAGTGGGCGGCGTTGATTTTGTTGCAGAGCTGAGCAACTCCAACAATGGTTCCGCTTTCGTCTTGTATTGGGAAGCACAGAATGTTTCTGAAAAATGGTTCAGACGGGCCATGGGAGCCATTGCTCAGCCGCAATAATGCTTGAGAGCTAAAATTCCTAACCTGGTTCTGAATCCGGTGTCCTCGTCAACCTTGCTGTAGAACAGCGGGTGCGAGTAAGCATCCTTGATGTTGAGCATTTCACCTGGAAAATTTAAAAAAATTTTTTGCATCTTTAGAATCACCTGTTCGAGTGCATGTGAGTATTCCGTTAAACTGCAATTTTTACCTTTAGTTGCCACGTAGCCAGCGATGCCGTGATTGGCCGGAATTCGAATTTCCACCGGTTGCTGTAAATATTAATAAAAACTTTTCTCGAGTAGTTGAGATCAAAGTGCTTTCAAACACTGAAGACAGAAACCATTTGCGAAAGGGTGGCGGTTGAAAACAGAGACACACAAATTCACAGACACTTTGAAAGTACACGATGTACTAAATTAATAATTCCAGCTATTAAAAAGCATTGATAGTGAAGCGACAATATCAAGAATAGATATGAGTCACGCTGGGGAGCAACTCCTTCAACAGTTGTATCTAACTATTGCACGTACATCACTAGTCGAGAATGCTGAACACCGGAAATTTTTGTTTTACTGAATTGGGGCTCTTTTCGAAATATTCTTTCTTTTCGGAATTATACCAACTCAGAAGGTTCACTCGGTATGACAACATGAAAGTCAATATTATTTCCATTTTTTGTTTCTTTAATTATTTAATTTTAGAGACAACTTTACTTTTAGAGGCTGCGGGCACCCTGACGCAACGTCTTTGGGGACATTGTGCCACAACCAGCATTGAGGCAAGTCTGCCCATTCCACTGACTCCTAAGTGCACACTCCGTGCGCCTTGGGGCTGGCCCTCGTGGCTTGTGAATCGCACGACAACCCCCCCCAGGGCCAATTTTCGGACACGCAAGCTCCAAATAAACTATTGGCTACTAGGAGATTACATATGATTAAAATACACTACAATAAAATTTAACGCAGATTTAATTAACTTCGAATAAATAAGCTATACTGGCTACTGCAAGTAGGCAACCGATGGATAGGGCGGATTGACACAAAGATATCCTAAAGCGAAGCAAAGAAAATCAGAGCGACACTGGACTAATTCGGCAGAATGTCGCGGGGATCACATCTTGCAAGCTTTGCGCGTATCGCGATACAGTTAAGATATTCGAGAATTATAAACTGCGGAGAGTATTAACCTCGATTTCTGTGCCGTCTGACAGAATCAACTTTCTCTGCAAAACCTGAATTGAGTGTGAAAGTATGAAATTGTCAGAAAGGTCTGATTATTTCTGAGAATAAATTTTGTGAGGCTAAATAAAGCCGCATTTATTGCTGGGTGTCCATTTAGAGATTGGGGGCGTCCACTCTAAGATTGGGGTGTCCATTCTAAGATTTGGGGTGTCCACTCTAAGATTCGGGGTGTCCACTCTTAGAATTGGGTTTTCTGATCCATAGGCAGGGTGTACAAGGGATCCTACGAGTACGAGCGTACTTTACCGCGTTCTACACACAATAATATGTAGAACAATTCGAGAAAGCTAATTAAAAAAATTTCTGCTGTGAAAACACAAGTTCTTGCTTTTACATTTATTACAAACTTATAAATAGGTAAAGTGAGGTCTGAGCTACTATTAAAAATAAAATAAAAATTCAGTACAAAATTGAATTCAATTTGGAATTAAGCTCTCAGCTCTTGTGATAAAAAATAGCGGAGGTTAGATGGCTTCGGGTTAATCAAGTTAGTGCCAGGTGCTCGTTTTGACAAGGTGCAAACAATAGTCTTAAATATCTTCATGTATCTGAGTTGTCAAATTTGCAGGCAAGAACGTAGAGAGTGCGAATGGGTGTTAAGAGGAGGTGTCAGAAGTGTCAGTTAGAATGTCAAAAGTCGCTCACCCGGGTGCCCCTTTGATACCCAACTTGCTGACACCAAAATGGTGCTTCTGACACCCCCTGACACCCAACTGGTGCCTCTGACATCTCCTGTCATCCAATTGATGCTTTTGACACTTCCTGACACCCAATTGGCGCTTTTGACACCTCCTGACACCTAACTGGCGCTCATGACACCTCACGACACCCAACTGGCGCCTCTGATACTTCTCCTGACACCCAAGTGGCGCTTCTGACACTTCTCCTGACACCCAGCTGACGCTTTTGACACTTCTCCTGACACCCAGCTGACGCTTCTGACACTTCTCCTGACACCCAGCTGACGCTTCTGACACTTCTCCTGACACCCAAGTGACGCTTCTGACACTTCTCCTGACACCCAGCTGACGCTACTGATTCATGCCACAAGTAACGAAATAAAAGATGCAGAAAAAATAAAAGTCGACCTTAAAACATAAAAGTTGATTGTTTTCAGCAAATTTGAGCGCAAAGCGCTGCTCACCTCTTTTTCATTTGAAGTTGTTGGCAGTCCGTCGAACACCTTGGCTACGAGTTCGTTTGTCTCCTTGTCCAACAGGAACACCGAACACCTGGAGGATGACAGTTATGCGATCATACAGTAGATTTTAACCTGGCGCCTGTATGAAAGATAAAAAGCTATGTCTCACCGTTCCGCCTGAGTAAGATTTCTGGCCTCGGCCATAATTTCGCGCAGTAAAACTGTTAAATCGTCCAGTTTGCGAAATATATTTTGCGCTACCTGAAGCAGAGCCTGCAGTTTGGAATGGAAAGTTAGAAACTTTAATTATTCCATTTCCTCTTAGTTGGATGACGAATAGAGCTTGATTTGGAGGATGTGTAGCAAGGCTTGGACTGTGGAGGGGCAGGGCGTGGGGTTTGAGACTGGCAGGGGTAGGAAAGTAGCCTAGAGAGCGGAGGGGCGGGGCGTGGGGTGGGGGACTGGCAGGGTAGGAAAGTAGCGTAGAGTGCGAAGGGGCAGGGCGTGGGGAGGAAAGTAGCGTAGAGTGCGAAGGGGCAGGGCGTGGGGTGGGGGACCGGCAGGGGTAGGAAAGTAGACTAGAGTGCGGAGGGGCGGGCGTGAGGTGGGGTGGGGACCGGCAGGGGTAGGAAATTAGCCTAGAGTGCGGAGGGGTGGGCATGGGGTGGGAAATAGTGAGGGGTAGAAAAGTAAAGTGCGGAGGTTTGGGCGTGGCTGAATGACAAGCTGTAGAAAATAAAGTAACTGGATTAGCTAATAAACAAGTTTTGAAGCAAAAAATAATTACTCTGGCTACCAAAAATAGACAACTTTGAGCAGAACATCAGCGACAAAATTATAGTATCGGAGACGGTGCCCACCTGTGTCTGATTCTTCAACATTCGCTCAGTCTGAAATGCAATGGTGCTAGTCAGCACTGTAGAGGTGTATCGAAAGCACTCGTGAATTATGTCGACGTCCGACTGCTTAAAACTGAAATTTTGTCGATAAAGTCGGCATAGTTAGTAAAGTCTTTTTTATTTAATGCTCTTTCTCAATAAAAAATTTGAACCAAATACAGTGCGTTCAGTCCCAACTCACTTTGCAGCGGAGGTCTTGTTGACCATGCAGGCGATGGCCACCACTTGACCCACGCCGCGGCTGGTGACGGGCACGCAGAGAAGGGATCGTATGTCCACTGAGCCACCCAGCACCGAAACAATGTCATCTAGCTGCTCCTGTGGATTTATCAGTAAGTTCACATTGATATTGATAGAATGGGTGGCTATATGCATCTAAATAGGGTGTCCGGGAGAAGCAAGCTGGTCAAGCATGGCAGAGTATGAAACTACCAAGAACACTCTGTGCGTGGCAGGGATAGGAAATTAGCAGAGAAGCTCTCACTGTGCGTGGCAGGGGTAGGAAATTAGCGGAGAGGCTCTCAATGTGCGTGGCAGGGTAGGAAATTAGCGGAGAGGCTCTCAATGTGCGTGGCAGGGTAGGAAATTAGCGGAGAGGCTCTCACTGTGCGTGGCAGGGATAGGAAATTAGCGGAGAGGCTCTCACTGTGCATGGCAGGGGTAGGAAATTAGCGGAGAGGCTCTCACTGTGCGTGGCAGGGGTAGGAAATTAGCGGAGAGGCTCTCTTGGTGTGAATGGAAGGCGCAGGAAAAATAACAGGATGGCTCTCAGTCAGAGACCATGAAGTCGTAATAATATTCGTATGGAGCGATTTAATATATTTACCTTAGCATTGTAACTTAATATACAACTTTACCTTGGGTATGTCCTCTAGATAATATGACTTGTTGTTTTGAATCACCACAGCAAAGAAGTTCTTATGGGCCTGAAATGGCGTGTTTGCGGGATGCGTTTTCTCTAAAAAAAACTCACTCACTAGCTATATACGCTCGTAAGGGCAAATTGAAAGCCGCTTCAAACAAGCAAAATATTTCAAGGCAAGATTAGCTCAATTTGTTCGTAACAAAACAATGTACTTTAGTCGAAAGACGTTTCACTGGCAAATCTGCACCTTCTATTTCTATAATGAATTTTTAGGCTAAAATCATCGCCTGCGATAATTTGAATATCTGTACAAGTCGCCTTCGCAGCGATCTTTACAGCATTACTTGCTGACACATTTTCTCAGCGCTGACTAACTACGGGGGGTGGAGAAGCAGAGATTATAGGAAGAAGATTTTGAGGACACCGGGGAGGGGTTGGCCAAGAGACGGACACAGAGAACTGTGACTGCTGATGAAAAACTGCAGTAGCAACCCAGCTATAGAAGAAAAAGAGCCGAGGAGAAGATAGATAGGGCGAGAGGGGGCGCTCTCTTCCCCGTAATCAAAGCCCGTGCTTGAGCATCAAGAGGCAGGCGAAGGGCGAAACTCTGACGTCAAGTCGCGAGAGCGAGACAGTAGGAGCTGTGCGCAAATTATGTTCTTTAAATAAAAATCAATTCAACTTCGCGCCAAATCGAGACAACTATAACAACTTTAAAGTTTTACAAACTACTTTCTAAAGCTAAAAAATATGCAGCTTAGAGTGCTTGAAGGTAAATTTCATAGTGTTTAGTATTTGTTTAACAATGTCCACATTTGGCGCGAATTTGAATTTAAATTTTATTTAACGAAATAAAAAGCATTTTTGTAGCGAACTTCTAGCGTGCTGTGAAAGTTATTGTAAGACAGTTACAGTAGCCATTTAACTTGAAATGACAAAAACAATATTAAACCTGCATTATTTCGGCAGATCCACTGCATTCTAACAATCATAAGCATTCGCAATGGTCTAGTTATTGTTGCGCAGTCAAGTATTCAATCACTGAGCGCCATATTGATGAAATAGGGCATAATGAAAACCTATTAATCAGCATGCGTCATTACTCAATTTAGCAACGGCTTGAGTAGAAATGATATTGAATTATTACTTGATAGTGAACAGAACAAAGACTCAAAGTCTTTGTGCTTTGAAATGTCTTGTGAGATTTAAAAATCTAGTCAAGCATACTCATATAAAAAATAGGCAATGTTGAGTTGGTTAATCTGCCATAGCCTTCAATGCAGTCGCTCATGCATGCAATAATTTACCTCGGGAATTTCGCAATCACACCACAGCCTCAGCTGAAATTATTAATATTTGAGGAAATTATCAGGAATTAGTTAAATAGAAAGCATTGGTTGTTTGTTACTTCCATTTCTAAGCTGACGTTGGTTCACTTTATAACAGAGTCACAAACACTAGCTCAGCTCCTGACAAGAGCATCACCAACACTAGCTCAGCTCCTGACAAGAGCATCACCAACACTAGCTCAGCTCCTGACAAAAGCATCACCAACACTAGCTCAGATCCTCATAAGAGCGTCACCAACACAAGCTCAGATCCTGACAAGAGCGTCACCAACACTAGCTCAGATCCTGACAAGAGCATCACCAACACTAGCTCAGCTCCTGACAAGAGCATCACCAACACTAGCTCAGCTCCTGACAAAAGCATCACCAACACTAGCTCAGATCCTCATAAGAGCGTCACCAACACAAGCTCAGATCCTGACAAGAGCGTCACCAACACTAGCTCAGATCCTGACAAGAGCATCACCAACACTAGCTCGATCCTGACAAGAGCGTCACCAACACTAGCTCAGATCCTGACAAGAGCATCACCAACACTAGCTCAGCTCCTGACAAGAGCGTCACCAACACAAGCTCAGATCCTGACAAGAGCGTCACCAACACTAGCTCAGATCCTGACAAGAGCATCACCAACACTAGCTCAGCTCCTGACAAGAGCATCACCAACACTAGCTCAGCTCCTGACAAAAGCATCACCAACACTAGCTCAGATCCTCATAAGAGCGTCACCAACACAAGCTCAGATCCTGACAAGAGCGTCACCAACACTAGCTCAGATCCTGACAAGAGCATCACCAACACTAGCTCGATCCTGACAAGAGCGTCACCAACACTAGCTCAGATCCTGACAAGAGCATCACCAACACTAGCTCAGCTCCTGACAAGAGCGTCACCAACACTAGCTCAGATCCTGACAAGAGCATCACCAACACTAGCTCAGATCCTGATAAGAGCGTCACCAACACTAGCTCAGCTCCTGACAATAGCATCACCAACACTAGCTCAACTCCTGACAAGAGCATCACCAACACTAGCTCAGATCCTGACAAGAGCATCACCAACACTAGCTCAGATCCTCATAAGAGCGTCACAAACACTAGCTCAGATCATTGCACAGGAAAAATAAGCATAGGAATAGGTTTGCAGGAAAAATAGTGGCAGTTGTAGAGTTGCGAGATACATGTAGATGCTACACTATTGAATAACAAAATAGGCAAACAAAGGCAATAGCAAATCCGCACTTATCTGGCTAGCTATATAAAGACAATTATGATCAGCTTGAGCAAATGCCAACTTCTCCCAACAATAAGTGTAGCAAAATAAAATATAGTTGCTTAGAGCACACATGCACTACCATGTGACCGCTGACCAGTTTGGGAAAAAGAAAACTGGAATTATGCTACATAAATGTGCAAGCCACTCTCTAGGTTAGTAACAAGGCCCTCCTTATCATTGAGCTACGGTTAGCTCGCACAGTGCGTTGCTATGAACCAAAACCTAATCAGACTAAAAGAGTCTGGTGCGTTTGGATGTTGGGGCAACTTAAACCTTATTGTCTGGCTATTAATGTAAAGAAGGACGCCACACTAGCTCCTAGAAGGTCGGTTTTTGCAGCGAGATAGAAGAGATATGATTATTTAAAACTAAATTTAGCATTGAGCTATTTCTTAGCCACGACACATGTACCGTCACGGGAAAATTTCTGATCGAACAGTGCAAGTTTCATAAAAATCGGTTGAGCCGTTTTTTCAGACAGAAAACTCAATTTTAGTAAATAAGACTAGCCATTTGCGCCCCCCGCTGGGGAAGCAATAAATAAAGGAATACATTTTATAATAAGCTACGGTCACTATTGTTAGTTTCTGGCCTGAAAGGCAGCTGTCTATAGCCTAAGACATCAGCATCACCTGTGAGCTTTGGTATCAAAGCCTACCATTAAGCCATGGAATAATTCTAACTCTACACTCCTCTTGATGCTTGGCCTATCAACAACTCCAAATTGACCCTTGACAGCTCAGAAACTACTCCCTGACATCTCAGCAATTCCCCATGAGTCTTGAAATTTCAACAGTTGAAATTTCGAATTGAAACGGAAAAAGCTTTTCCTTATTTATCCTATTTAAAAATGGGATTTTTTAAATAACTGAGCCTGCTAATAGCTACGTACCCTTTTACAGCCGGCAAATTCGAACGGCAGCTTATCCAACGTGCTGTCTATGTCTATGGCCAAAAACTCTATAAACTGCCCGGAAACTTCTAAAGTTTATCTATTGAAAACAAAAATAGTCTATGGTATAGTCTATGGCTTCACCCCACACCCACACCCTCGCTCTCAAAGTGCAGCTTAAACAACAATGTCACCTTGAAGCAGAATTTTCACCACAGACAAAACTCAGTCGAGAAAAATCGGTTCAAAAAGAATATGACTACACACTAAAGAGATGCAGCTGAGCTGCGGGCAACCTGGCGTCCCACAACCAACGGTGAATTCTGTACATTCCATTGACTCCTAAGAGAAACGCGCACCGTATACACGCTCACAGCGCCCCTGACCTTCAAATCGGTCTTGGCGGTTGGATCTCATGGTGTGAAGCACACAGCAACCCTCTGACTGCTGCAGAGATTGAAACAGCATGCAGATTTCACAGGTTACTTTGCGTGCTTGCTTTGCGTGCTTGCGTGCTTGCTAGTCTCGTTTTTTAAGTGGAAAGAAGCGAAAACCGGCCTTCAGCGACATTTCAGCGAGTTTAGAGTACAGCGCCCTTCTTATTTAGTTTGCAATGGGTCTGGCTGGCTGGTAGTTCATGCTGTGCTTTCGGTTAAGCAGAGTTGGTAACTAGGGCATCGCTATTGTTGCTAAGCCATTATTTCGGACAGATTATTTCTACTGAAAGGAATTCGCCAGAAATGCTCTTGCAGAATTTTTACTTTGCCTTTGCCCGCCGGCAAGCGATCAGTATCTGGGGAGCAATCAATACATACTCCAATGTGGACCTCCTCCTGCAGCACCGAGTTGCCGACCACCTGAAGGGTGAGGGTTTGGGATGGAAGAGTGTTGTGATAAATGTGTAATCCTCAAATATGTAATCCTTAACTATGTAATCCTCAAGTATGTAATCCTCAAATATGTAATCCTCAACTATGTAATCCTCAAATATGTAATCCTCAAGTATGTAATCCTCAAATATGTAATCCTCAACTATGTAATCCTCAAATATGTAATCCTCAAGTATGTAATCCTTAACTATGTAATCCTCAAATATGTAATCCTCAAATATGTAATCCTCAAGTATGTAATCCTCAAGTATGTAATCCTCAACTATGTAATCCTTAACTATGTAATCCTCAAATATGTAATCCTCAAGTATGTAATCCTCAAGTATGTAATCCTCAACTATGTAATCCTTAACTATGTAATCCTCAAATATGTAATCCTCAAGTATGTAATCCTCAAATATGTAATCCTCAAGTATGTAATCCTCAAGTATGTAATCCTCAAACATCTAATCCTCAAGTATGTAATCCTCAAATATGTAATTCTCAAGTATGTAATCCACAAGTATGTAATCCTCAAGTATGTAATCCTCAAATGTGTAATATTCTCAAGTATGTAATCCACAAGTATGTATTCCTCAAGTATGTAATCCTCAAGTATGTAATCCACAAGTATGTAATCCTCAAGTATGTAATCCTCAAGTATGTAATCCTCAAATGTGTAATCCTCAAGTATGTAATCCTTAAATGTGTAATCCTTAAATGTGTAATCCTCAAATGTGTAATGTTTACCTGGCAGAACACGTGTGCCCGGTCCTGCGACACCAGCAGCAGGAAGCCGGTCTCGCAGCCGATTCGGCTTTTCAACTACAAGATTCGAAGAGAAATTCTTCTGTTGCAATAAATTTTTGTCAATGACAGAATGCTGTGTTTCCGGTTAAGTGTACTTACATAATTTATTACTTTCAGTTGAAGACTGCCGGAGTCTTGGTCGTAAAGTTCCGCTGGAAAGTTTCGCAATATTTTTTAATATTCTTTTCTTAAATTTGGAATTTCCTGTATTTTAAACTCTGGCCTTTGAAATAGTGCCGATTACCACTACGATGCTCGGGCGCGTTTCTCTTTTGCCTAATTTTTACAGGGGGAGAAAATATTTCTTTCTTTGTCCTGTGAGCCCCAGCGTTGCTATTTGCTATCGTAGCTCGGAATACCTCCACTGTTCCATTTTCTCGAGCACTGCTAAAAATAGATCGGAATTCCTCGTCTATTCCAGTTAGCTCCTGTGCTGCTAAAAATAGATCGGTTGGTTGTCTAGTTCGGTTGGTTCATGTGCTGCTAACATGAACATGTGCTGCTAACATGTGCCACTACGATTCTCGGGGCGCGTTTCTCTTTTGCCTAATTTTTACAGGGGGAGAAAATATTTCTTTCTTTGTCCTGTGAGCCCCAGCGTTGCTATTTGCTATCGTAGCTCGGAATACCTCCACTGTTCCATTTTCTCGAGCACTGCTAAAAATAGATCGGAATTCCTCGTCTATTCCAGTTAGCTCCTGTGCTGCTAAAAATAGATCGGAATTCCTTGTCTAGTTCGGTTGGTTCATGTGCTGCTAAAAATAGATCGGAATTCCTTGTCTAGTTCAGTTGGCTCAGCTGTGCCGCTAAAAATAGATCGAAATTCCTCGTCTAGTTCAGTTAGCTCTTGTGCTGCTAAAAATAGATCGGAATTCCTTGTCTAGTTCATTTGGCTCCTGTTCTGCAAAAAATAGATCGGAATTCCAACCCTAGTAAATTTGGCTCTAACGTTGCTACACAATCCACACGAAATATGCTCATAGCTGAATGTACACGAAACGGTGGCTCACCACAAAGAGCCAATATCGGATGCGATTGGCTGTCTCGACGAACCAATGCCGACGAATTGTGCTTGGCGCCGTCCACTTCGGGGCCGCCAGACTCGGAAGACGCGGATTGTTGCTGCTGCTTGCCAGCCGCGCCGGGAAATCCCATCGCAGCCAGTCGGACAAGCCTGGTACAAGTTGTCTCAAGCTGCGAAAGTTGAGAAATACTCAGATGGGAGGCCAAATTGGCACAGCTGTAGGGGTCTGCATGTATACTGCAGACTAACCATTATCGTTCAATACAAATAACATCGAACGGGTATCCATGGCAACCATATTAGCATTTTAGTTTTTGACTTGCTGCTCAAGTGCTGCATAATTACCTGCCGTTTGAAGGCTTCCAGAGTCATCCTGTGCTGCTCAACGACTTCCGGTGCAACCAGCTGGAAGGCGGATGCAGGTAGTGGCTGGTAGTCATGGAGCTTGGGAAAAAACTCTGATATGAACTGATAGTGGGGGGGGGGCAAATTTCACTGATTGAAGCGGAGGGTCTGGGCTCTATAGGAATGCTTCCCAGCTGCTCAGATCCCGATTCGGGATAAATGCGCGGCCTGAGTTATAAAGGCCGTCAGGGGGGGGGGTAGGGTAGGCCTCTCTTAAAGACGATCTCTGACTCTTGCCACTCGAGGACAGAGATGGGAGGGGCGGCTGATGAGGCGAGAGGGAAGAGGAGTTGAACTGCACGATGAGGAAAGCAGGGCAATGTACGACTGGCTGCTGGCTGCACTGACTGCTCAAGCAACAGGTGAGGCCACCCCCCTCCGAGTCCGCATCCTAAACCTAGGAGGGTCAATGGGAAAATCTAAAAAAGCAGGTGATTGTTTTTTCTCCAATAAGTTGAATGTAGGCTTTAGGAATTGAAGAAACTCACCGTGACGAGGCAGTGCGTGGCGCCCTGCTCTCTGATTGGCAGGGCGATGCCTGCGGGTTTTTGGAGATGAAAATATCTAATTAATGCGGCGTCTTGGGAATTCCTGAGCTGGCATGCTGTCTAACAGGTGTGATCCTGTCTAACAGGTGAGATCTTGTCTAACAGGTGAGATCTTGTCTAACAGGTAAGATCTTGTCTAACAGGTGAGATCCTGTCTAACAGGTGAGATCCTGTCTAACAGGTGAGATCCTGTCTAACAGGTGAGATCCTGTCTAACAGGTGAGATCCTGTCTAAACAGGTGAGATCCTGTCTAAACAGGTGAGATCCTGTCTAAACAGGTGAGATCCTGTCTAACAGGTGAGATCTTTTCTAACAGGTGAGATCCTGTCTAACAGGTGAGATCCTGTCTACCAGGTGAGATCCTGTCTACCAGGTGAGATCCTGTCTACCAGGTGAGATCCTGTCTAACAGGTGAGATCCTGTCTAACAGGTGAGATCCTGTCTAACAGGTGAGATATTGTCTAACAGGTGAGATCCTGTCTAAACAGGTGAGATCCTGTCTAACAGGTGAGATCCTGTCTACCAGGTGAGATCCTGTCTAACAGGTGAGATCCTGTCTAACAGGTGAGATCCTGTCTACCAGGTGAGATCCTGTCTAACAGGTGAGATCCTGTCTAAACAGGTGAGATCCTGTCTAAACAGGTGAGATCCTGTCTAAACAGGTGAGATCCTGTCTAACAGGTGAGATCTTTTCTAACAGGTGAGATCCTGTCTAACAGGTGAGATCCTGTCTAACAGGTGAGATCCTGTCTACCAGGTGAGATCCTGTCTACCAGGTGAGATCCTGTCTAACAGGTGAGATCCTGTCTAACAGGTGAGATCCTGTCTAACAGGTGAGATATTGTCTAACAGGTGAGATCCTGTCTAAACAGGTGAGATCCTGTCTAACAGGTGAGATCCTGTCTACCAGGTGAGATCCTGTCTAACAGGTGAGATCCTGTCTAACAGGTGAGATATTGTCTAACAGGTGAGATCCTGTCTAACAGGTGAGATCCTGTCTAAACAGGTGAGATCCTGTCTAACAGGTGAGATCACTTCACTATTCATCATGAGTTCACCTTGATAGCCGCTGGGCGCGGAGCCGAACACTGCAGCAGCCTCAGGCTGCCGCAGGCTGTTGGCATCCAAATGCACCAAATCTTGCGCAGACGCCAGCACCCTGCATCAAAAGTAAACCAAAGAAAATCAATATTCGCATTGCACTCTACTATTCAACAGCCGTCATAAGTAGCAAGTTAGAAAGTAAAAAATCAACTTTACGTATCTTAAGAATTTTCTATTTATGAGAAAGGGAGAGAGTAGAGATTGGGGTTGGGGTGATGGCGAAGTCCAACGCAGTGCGTGTTTGCGTCGGCCAATTACCGCATTAATTATTTATCAGCGGGTGGCCGCCGCCGCCGCCGCCGCCGCCGCCGCCGCCGACCAGGGAGCGAGAGAGAGAGAGAGAGAGAGAGAGAGAGAGAGAGAGAGAGAGAGAGAGAGAGAGAGAGAGAGAGAGAGAGAGAGAGAGAGAGAGGGGAAAGGAGGGACCCCATCGCGCTGGGCAATGAAGCGAACTGCCTCTCAACAATAACAATGGGCCGCAAGGCTGTGCAGACGGATGGCTGGTGGAACAGGTTGACATGAGAAGTGGCCTGCGATCGTGCCGTGCCGTGAGGCTCTTTATTCATCTCTGTCTTCAACTTAGGCCGGCTGCCAAGAGGGCTTCAGCTCGGAGCGAAATAGATATATTGATGAAGAGTAGCTACTCCATTTTGGCTGCTCATTGCAATGCGCCGCCAACCCTCGCCAAGCCATCCCGAACTGAGTCCCCTGCGTCTAAGTCCCGGGCTAATATAGCTGCTCATCTTCAGCAGCCTCAGCCAAGGCACTTTCGCTCAACCGCTCGAGCAATTTCACTCTGCTGGCTGGGAGGCCCCGAGATTTGCATTAATTAGCCTGCGCTTCATTCTCTTTCACCTTCTATACGAATGTGACACTGTGGGACTTTTAGTTAA
>NIVC01000061.1:300000-605000 GCA_002269645.1 Macrostomum lignano | reverse complement strand
TGATGTGACCCTCCATGACCTGAAGGATTGATGTGACCCTCCGTGACCTGAAGGATTGATGTGACCCTCCATGACCTGAAGGATTGATGTGACCGTCCGTGACCTGAAGGATTGATGTGACCCTCCATCACCTGAAGGATGGAAGTGACCCTCCGTGATCTGAAGGATTGATGTGACCCTCCGTGATCTGAAGGATGGAAGTGACCCTCCGTGATCTGAAGGATTGATGTGACCCTCCGTGATCTGAAGGATTGATGTGACCCTCCGTGATCTGAAGGATTGATGTGACCCTCCGTGATCTGAAGGATTGATGTGACCCTCCATGACCTGAAGGATTGATGTGACCCTCCGTGACCTGAAGGATTGATGTGACCCTCCATGACCTGAAGGATTGATGTGACCCTCCATGACCACAATGACAGAAGTGACCCTCCAAGACCTCTAAGGTCTAAGACCATAAAGCTAGTAATGACCCGGTATGACCAGCAGTAACAGGAGTGAAGTTTTTCTTCAAAGAAAAAAGAATTTAGCCCAGGTAAATCAGTAAAAGTACAACACAAAAGCCGTTGCTTCCGCATTGCAGGCAAATTCAATGCGCAGTTTTCGGATTGTAATCCTGACATTTTCAAAGAGAATTGAGAAACAAGCGCGCTAGGTCAGTACGAAACTGACACTGATTCAGTGGCGGGTTAAAAACTATAAGATACGAAGCAGTTGAGCTGGGAAGGCCGACTCGGGGATTGGGGACAACGGGAAGCGGAGAAGATCTCTTCTCCGCAAGGGTTTGGAATGGCAAATCCGCTTCGTGGATCCACGAGACACGAGCTCCGGCGCCGGGATCGAGAGGTGCGAATGGGATTTATGGCTCGAATGGGACAGGAGGGGAATATTGAGGGATTTCAGCTGCGTAGAGGACAGGGCTCAACAACTGATTGAACGGGCTGTCAGGGGGGGGGGGTCGAGACGAAAATCTTTTTGTGTAATGGGAAATCAAGAAGGAAAGCGGATGTCACAAATCCTATTCGGTAGAGTGGGGAAATGGGGTGTCAGCTGCTGTTTAGGCGTCAGGAGAGGCTGTTGTTGGGGCGTCAGAAGAGGCTGTTGTTGGGCTGTCAGGAGAAGCTGTTGTTGGGGCGTCAGGAGAGGCTGTTATTGGAATGTCAGGAGAGGCTGTTATTGGAATGTCAAGAGAGGCTGTTGTTAGGATGTCAAGAGAGGCTGTTGTTAGGATGTCAGGAGAGGCTGTTATTGGAATGTCAAGAGAGGCTGTTGTTAGGATGTCAAGAGAGGCTGTTGTTAGGATGTCAAGAGAGGCTGTTGTTAGGATGTCAGGAGAGGCTGTTTATTAGGATGTCAAGAGAGGCTGTTGTTAGGATGTCAAGAGAGGCTGTTGTTAGGATGTCAAGAGAGGCTGTTGTTAGGATGTCAGGAGAGGCTGTTGTTAGGATGTCAGGAGAGGCTGTTGTTAGGATGTCAGGAGAGGCTGTTGTTAGGATGTCAGGAGAGGCTGTTGTTAGGATGTCAGGAGAGGCTGTTGTTGGGATGTCAGGAGAGGCTGTTGTTAGGATGTCAGGAGAGGCTGTTGTTGGGATGTCAAGAGAGGCTGTTGTTGGGCTGTCAGGAGAAGCTGTTGTTAGGATGTCAGGAGAGGCTGTAGTTAGGATGTCAGGAGAGGCTGATGTTTGGGCGTCAGGAGAGGCTGTTGTTGGGGCGTCACGAGAGGCTAGTGTTAGGGCGTCAGGAGAGGCTGTTGTTGGGGCGTCAGGAGAGGCTGTTTTTTGGATGTCAGGAGAGGCTGTTGTTAGGATGTCAGGAGAGGCTGCCGTTAGGATGTTAGGAGAGGCTGTTGTTGGGGCGTCAGAAGAGGCTCTTGTTGGGCTGTCAGGAGAAGCTGTTGTTGGGCTGTCAGGAGAAGCTGTTGTTAGGATGTCAGGAGAGGCTGATGTTTAGGCGTCAGGAGAGGCTGTTGTTGGGGCGTCACGAGAGGCTAGTGTTAGGGCGTCAGGAGAGGCTGTTGTTGGGGCGTCAGGAGAGGCTGTTTTTTGGATGTCAGGAGAGGCTGTTGTTAGGATGTCAGGAGAGGCTGTTGTTAGGATGTCAGGAGAGGCTGTTGTTAGGATGCCAGGAGAGGCTGCCGTTAGGATGTTAGGAGAGGCTGTTGTTGGGGCGTCAGAAGAGGCTGTTGTTGGGCTGTCAGGAGAAGCTGTTGTTGGGGCGTCACGAGAGGCTAGTGTTAGGGCGTCAGGAGAGGCTGTTGTTGGGCTGTCAGGAGAAGCTGTTGTTAGGATGTCAGGAGAGGCTGTTATTGGAATGTCAGGAGAGGCTGTTATTGGAATGTCAGGAGAGGCTGTTGTTAGGGCTTTAAGAGTTTGTTCGTTAGAGGCCCGGCTGTGTGCACCCTGGAGCACTTTAAGCGACACTGTCCCATAAACCGGCGAGAGGCATTACTGCCCATTCCGCCGACTCCCCTGAGCAGGCACACAAGCGCGCGGACACGTACGTAGTCATACGTAGCGCAGTAAAGTGTCCCTTACTTTATTTATCGATAGCCATGTACACTTCACTGTGCCTTGGGGGGTTGGCCCTCAAGGCCGTTAATTGCAGAGCCAGAGCCGAGCCAAGCCGAGATTCCAATTTTTAGTCCCAAATTAATGCCACTGCACTTAAAATCGAGCTTAACTTTATGCTGTCCCAGCGGTTGTACCGAAATTTAATCTACTCACGCAGGGCAAAATGTCGGCCAGGATTTCAGTTGCCGCCGTCTGCAGCTCCGTCAGACACAGCACCGTGTGGAGCCGGGAGAAGTCCTGCGGTGCAGGTTGGGGTTGGCCGAGGTTAACATTGTCCGAGGCTATCACTGATAGCATGGATTGCTAGTCTGACTCTCACAAGATAGAATGGATTGCTAGTCTGACTCTCACAAGATAGAATGGATTGCTAGTCTGACTCTCACAAGATAGAATGGATTGCTAGTCTGACTCTCACTGATAGAATGGATTGCTAGTCTGACCCTCACTGATACAAGGATAGCATGGATTGCTAGTCTGACTCTCACTGACACAAGGATAGAATGGATTGCTAGTCTGACTCTCACAAGATAGAATGGATTGCTAGTCTGACTCTCACAAGATAGCATGGATTGCTAGGCTGACTCTCACTGATACAAGGATAGAATGGATTGCTAGTCTGACTCTCACAAGATAGAATGGATTGCTAGTCTGACTCTCACAAGATAGAATGGATTGCTAGTCTGACTCTCACTGATAGAAGGATATAATGGATTGCTAGTCTGGCTCTCAAAAGGATAGAGACACTGATGCCTGCCAGTACTACAGTGAAGAGTTGGCTCACCCGGAGAGCTCTATCAAAAGACACCAAACCCTGATTGATGAGCTCTGAAGACTCAATGCCGCAGGCTCTGGTGATTCACTTAGCAGAAGAAAAGAATGAGAGGCAAGAAAATTCTAAGAAGACGCTTTTCACTTCCGACTTTGTACTGGTCAGTGTTGCGGTAGTCTAAAATTTTGTTTACGAAGCTTGCTCAAAAAAAGTACGAGTACCTACGGGTACTTGAAGTACATACAATAGAGATAAATAGCCAATAGCACTGCAGATTAAGGCTGCAAGGTTATCTAAAATAGCCATGCCTAAAAAATCTACAGAGATTTGCATGTATCGACCTGTGTTGAAGCTGTAAATAACAGGTATAAACCGTGTGTTAAAGCTGTGAATACCAGGTATAAACCCTGTGTTAAAGCTGTGAATACCAGGTATAAACCCTGTGTTAAAGCTGTGAATAACAGGTATAAACCCTGTGTTAAAGCTGTGAATAACAGGTATAAACCCCGTGTTAAAGCTGTGAATAACAGGTATAAACCCTGTGTTAAAGCTGTGAATAACAGGTATAAACCCTGTGTTAAAGCTGTGAATACCAGGTATAAACCCTGTGTTAAAGCTGTGAATAACAGGTATAAACCGTGTGTTAAAGCTGTGAATAACAGGTATAAACCGTGTGTTAAAGCTGTGAATAACAGGTATAAACCGTGTGTTAAAGCTGTGAATAACAGGTATAAACCCTGTGTTAAAGCTGTGAATAACAGGTATAAACCATGTGTTAAAGCTGTGAAAACCAGGTATAAACCCTGTGTTAAAGCTGTGAATACCAGGTATAAACCCTGTGTTAAAGCTGTGAATAACAGGTATAAACCATGTGTTAAAGCTGTGAATACCAGGTATAGACCTTCGATAAGAAGTGTAATAACCCGGTGAAAAGCTACCCATGAAAACCCGGTGTAAAACCGGCTTGAAAATGCCCTCACTCTCTCAGCCCACGCAAATCTCTTAATTGCGAAACCCAGGCAGGATTAGCATCGCCTGTGGCCCAGCCTGCGGATTTTCCTTTATCCGATCACTGAGAGAATCTGACATTCAAAATCCAAATAAATATAAATGCTGAACACAGAGCAGCTGACAGGGGCTGACTGCTCCCTCTTTCAAGTCCGAACCGGGACAGCTTGATCGAGCCGGCTGTCACGCGATCACGCGAACGGCCCGGGAAAGATGTGGATTCACTGACTGCAACCAGCACTGCTCACTGATTGCACTACTCACTGATTGCACTACTCACTGATTGCACTACTCACTGATTGCACTACTCACTGATTGCACTACTCACTGATTGCACTACTCACTGATTGCACTACTCACTGATTGCACTACTCACTGATTGCACTGCTCACTGATTGCACTGCTCACTGATTGCACTGCTCACTGATTGCACTGCTCACTGATTGCACTGCTCACTGATTGCACTACTCACTGATTGCACTACTCACTGATTGCACTACTCACTGATTGCACTACTCACTGATTGCACTGCTCACTGATTTCACTGCTCACTGATTGCACTACTCACTGATTGCACTACTCACTGATTGCACTGCTCACTGATTGCACTACTCACTGATATTAAAACCAGTACTACTCACTGATAATGCAACCAGCACTGCTCACTGATTGCAACCAGCACTGCTCACTGATATTGCAACCAACACTGCTCACTGATACTGCAACCAGCACTGCTCACTGATATTGCAACCAGCACTGCTCACTGATATTGCAACCAGCACTGCTCACTGATATTGCAACCAGCACTGCTCACTGATATTGCAACCAGCACTGCTCACTGATAATGCAACCAGCACTGCTCACTGATTGCAACCAGCACTGCTCACTGATATTGCAACCAACACTGCTCACTGATACTGCAACCAGCACTGCTCACTGATATTGCAACCAGCACTGCTCACTGATATTGCAACCAGCACTGCTCACTGATATTGCAACCAGCACTGCTCACTGATATTCCAACCAGCACTACTCACTGATATTGCAACCAGCACTGCTCACTGATATTCCAACCAGCACTACTCACTGATATTGCAACCAGCACTGCTCACTGACTGCAACCAGCACTACTCACTGATATTGCAACCAGCACTACTCACTGATATTCCAAGCAGCACCAGTCGCTCAACTACTTGCAAAACAAACTTTTTTTGCGGTTTCTTAACCCCGAATCATCCCCATGGCAACCAGCCTGACAACCTGCCAATCTGGCTGACGACTCCACCGGTCCGCCGGGCCCAAACCGCTCAGGGCTGCCAGCAGGCGGCGCAGAGACGAGGCGAGCCGAGCCGCTGACTGCATTGCAATTTCTGTAGAATTGCTCTGCAATTGAGCTGGTTCCACTAGAAGACGAAATGCATGGAATCGCTGGATGCAACTGCCAGAAAGCCAACTGAGTAACCTATCAAAGCGGTCTGTAGAAGAGAGCCGCAAAGCAGGGGAAAAAGAGATATCGTCTTTTTCAGGCAAAATACAATTTGCCGCTCGGCCACCCACAGGAGAGAATTTGACGCTGCTTTCTCGCTGTGAGTTGGCCTGAGTTTCCCTGCCAGCCAAGCAGAGCAGCCCAATTTCTGCAACACAGATCGATTTCTCTGGTCAGCGACTGGCCTCGCCTTGGATAAGGGGTTTCCATCTATCCATCTCAATCTATCTATCTATCTATCTATCTATCTATCTATCTATCTATCTATCTATCTATCTATCTATCTATCTATCTATCTATCTATCTATCTATCTATCTATCTATCTATCTATCTATCTATCTATCTATCTATCTAATCACTGGTATAAGGATATCTTTATCCGCAGGTGGTTGAGGCCACCGCGGACCCAGCCGCAGAGTTTCAAGCAACGCTGTGTGGATGGAGTCGCGGGATAGAAAGAATCCGTCGTGAAAAGGGGAAGCGAAATTGGCAGCGAAGGAGGACCCGCGGAGAGCTCCCGCCAACGGGAAAGGGAGGGAAGATTCAGAATGATTTCAAGGAGGATTCAAGAACGGAAGGAAGCCGCAGGAGAGGCCGACAGAGCTCCCAACTGCATGGCCTGTCTTGGCGCCGCCGAGATGGTCAAGTCGGAGACGGCGCGGTCCAAAGTCGGAAGAAGTTTCAGAGACTGGAGAGGAGCTCCTGTGAGTGACTCGCCCGGGCAGCCACACTTAGGACAGCCCCCCCCTTAGATACGCTAAATTCATTATTGGCCTCCACCCCCCCACTCCCGGCAAAGGCTTTTCCCGGGCCCGCGGACTCAGCCGGGCGGCCTCTCGGAGCGAGAAGGAAGCTGGAATAATGAGCCGCGGTCTCGGGATGAGGAGCAGCGGGGGTGATGGATCTGGAGATTCAGAAAGACCGGGGCCGAGGCGAGATAAACTGAATTATTTCGGGTCGCCGCGGGACCGCCGGGGGTCGCTTTCACCAATTCTGAGCTTCGGCCTCCCCCCTCTGTGCTCGGCCAATTGGCCCGACTAATTATAGAATTGTTAAAACTCGACTGAGATTTCGGATTAGTACGCAGTTCGGGAGGGGGGACAGTGAAATCTCGAACTTCTGCAGTCGATCTCGGGCCTTGATTATTCGCGCTTGGTATTGGCGCGCTTATTTAATCTACAGTCGGTGCTGGCATACGTAAGCGCGAAAATCTCTAGCGGACACTGGCGCGCACCGGGTTTTGACGCGCAACTCCACTGGCAATAGCGCGCAACTCCACTAGCAATAGCGCGCAACTCCACTGGCACTAGCGCGCAACTCTACTGGCACTAGCGCGCAACTCTACTGGCAATAGCGCGCAACTCCACTAGCAATAGCGCGCAACTCCACTGGCACTAGCGCGCAACTCCACTGGCAATAGCGCGCAACTCCACTGGCAATAGCGCGCAACTTCACTGGCAATGGCGCGCAACTCCACTGGCAATGGCGCGCCTAGCTGGTATATGAGCCATGTTTTTATAGCTTGATATTCTTGTTATTAGAAAGTGGACTTGACAACTAATCTTCACCTGCTGCACATACCCTAGCAATGCAGCTGGGTCTCTTAACCTGACCTGAAGCACGCTGACGAGACCGTCACAGAAATTCTTTTTGATCCCCCCCGCCCGCTGTGCACCCACGGCACAATCCAGCGTGCTGCCTCCTCCCCCATCCGAACTCGAAGTAGAACTTCTTCTTACGGAATGCCTTCTTCGCTCAGCTACTTGGCAAACGCGGCCAGACTCACACCGGATTAAATCCCCTAATCCATTGACAGACCCACCCCCCCCCATCCGAGACCGCGCGACTGCATGGCTGAGCTGAGCTACTCCTCACTGTGACTTGCTTGTATCATCATCCCCGGGAGTCCTCTCAGGCGGAGCATATGATTTTCTTTTTATGTCGCCGGGGCAAGGAGGGAACAGGGAGAGACAGAGATGGGGAGTCAGGCAGGGACTTTTGTTGCTGTCTTCTCCTACGCATCACTTTTAGAGTCAGCCCGGGGCCCCAAGCCGTGTATGTCCCGCATCCCGCCCCTGCGGCCAGTGGGGAGTCAGAGGCGGCTGTGGCTACTCGTCTCTGCCTCACTTCTGCTTGCGTCAAAGGCGAAGCAATACGAAAGCACGGCGGGGCGCGAGCGGGCGCAGGGGGGGGGATGGCCAGGGAAGGGAGCGAGACAGCTGAGATAGTTCGCTGTCCCCCCAGTTACTCGGGAATAGAGCTATAGTAGGCATAGTGAGCATGCGGAGATGCCCGCTAGTGCCAATGAGGGTCTGGGATTTCAGTTCGAGCTGAGACATACCAGCGCGAGTAGCCATGGGAGAGGAGTGGCGGCCTCTTCTACTGACTTCGAGGCATAAATGATGTGGGGTGTGTATGAGGCACTCGAGTCTTCTACTGCCTGTCCCACTCTGCTCTTCTCTCGCCACGCATGCGGCTGTCTGAAGTCTGAAGCGGCTGAGAGGCTTCCTTCTCCCCCTCTCTTCCTTTCTCAGGTCTCTCTCGTATCTCCCGTCTCTCCCGTCTCTCCCGTCTCTCCCGTCTCTCCCGTCTCTCCCTTCTCTCCCTTCTCTCCCTTCTCTCTCGTCTCTCCCGTCTCTCCCGTCTCTCCCGTCTCTCACTTCTCTCCCGTCTCTCCCGTCTCTCCCGTCTCTCCCGTCTCTCCCGTCTCTCCCGTCTCTCCCGTCTCTCCTTTCTCTCCCTTCTCTCTCCTTTCTCCAATTTCTGTCTCTCTCTCCCGTCTCTCCCGTCTCTCTCGTCTCTCCCGTCTCTCTCCTTTCTCCAATTTCTGTCTCTCTCTCCCGTCTCTCCCGTCTCTCTAGTCTCTCCCGTCTCTCCTTTCTCTCCCTTCTCTATCCTTTCTCCAATTTCTGTCTCTCTCTCCCGTCTCTCCCGTCTCTCTCGTCTCTCCCGTCTCTCTCCTTTCTCCAATTTCTGTCTCTCTCTCCCGTCTCTCCCGTCTCTCTAGTCTCTCCCGTCTCTCCTTTCTCTCCCTTCTCTATCCTTTCTCCAATTTCTGTCTCTCTCTCCCGTCTCTCCCGTCTCTCTCGTCTCTCCCGTCTCTCTCCTTTCTCCAATTTCTGTCTCTCTCTCCCGTCTCTCCCGTCTCTCTCCTTTCTCCAATTTCTGTCTCTCTCTTCTCTATTTCCAATCTCTCTCCACCCTCAAACTCGCCACTCTCTATTTACATTTTCCATCTCTCGCCAAACATCTGAAGTCAGCCCCGAAAGCAGTCTTGCAGTCGCGCGCGTACTCGGCGCCCGCATACTGGGGGGCCGGGCGGAATGTTTAGGGGGAGCAGAAGATGCCTAGGTGGGCGGGGAGAAGTGGAAACAGTTTTTAGAGAACAGGCGTCCCAGCCTGCCCCACTCGAAAGTCGCGAGCCGTCCCTGGACCGCTGCTAGCAATGGCTACACTGAATACGTGTCACCCTTCACTCTCTCACTGTTCAGAGAATATATTTTTTACTCAACGAGTGCCTTTTGAATGTGAGTAGTCACCATTTGAGGATAGATTGAGGCGCAGATTTAAGTCTGTGCAATATATACGGTTTAGAATATTCTGAATATTCAAAGGAGATTTGAAGAAAATCGGTTGAGCAGTTTTTTTCTGAAATTGATCACATCCCTAGATAGATACCTAACTACCGACAAACCATTTTTACTATATATTATAGTAATATAATATAGATTTTACTATATATTATAGTAATATAATATAGATTTTACTATATATTAGATACTAGAATATTCAGATGAGATGAAGGGAGGAGACAGATGAGATGGAGGAAGGAGACCGATGTGATGCAGGGAGGAGACAGATGAGTTGAAGGGAGGCGACAGAGGGGATGAAGGGAGGCGACAGAGGAGCTGAAGGGAGGAGACAGTGAAGTTGAAGGGGATGTTGAAGGGAGTGGAGATGAAGGGAGTGGAGATGAAGGGAGTGGAGGTGAAGCGGAGATGAAGGGAGTGGAGATGAAGGGAGAAAGATGTTTAGCGGAGGCAGATGCAGGGACGGTTTCTATTCAGATCTATTCGATTAAATATTTTTCCTCGCACTGCTCCTTGATCATCAAACCCCCAATTTTGTCTAACGCGTGTCATAAATGACTCAAAAAAAACAATCACAGCTGCAAATCGTGATTGACCAAGTAGGCTTACTGACTGGCCTGCCCTACTCACATTGGTCGCAGGCTGCTGAGAACCCACGTGAGGAAGCGGCTGCTGCTGGTACTTGCTGTTTCCATTCCTGCGGCGCCGGACAAGCCCGCAACAAGCCGCAGCCATCTCTGCCGAGGCTGCAGCAGCTTCCACTGCTGGCTACAATACACTACTGTCTGTTCTGCTGTAAAGTAGCTGGCAGCAGCAAGGCTACTCGATAGAGCTCAGAGCCGAATCGGGCAAATGGAAGGACCAAGAGGGAAACAAACAGAATAATTAGAGAAGAAGCAAAATAGATGCTCTCCTGCGCTTCCTGCCGTCAAATGTGATCGCCCGCGCGCCTTTCACTGCAGCTCGGCGTGCACGCCTTTGGGGGGTGGGGGTTCCAAAATCTCCGGCGTTATAGCCCTGCCTGCCCTTCTGCCCTGCGCCACACACCCACCCCCTCCGCGTTACACGCCGCCCTTTCGCGTCGCCCCTTGTTGGCTAGACTTGGGGGGGGGGAGCTTTGCACTCTGCATCGGAGGGGGGGTGGCGGCGCGGTAGAGGGGTGGTTGGGCGACGCCACCCCCGCCCCAAGTCTGTCCTGCCAGCCCCAACCCCCCTCCAGAGCAGATGTGCTGCAATGGAGCGATAAAGCCTAAGAGCTGTCATAGGATGAGACCGCTGAGGTCTGGCTGCTGCTATTTCTTCTATTTTTTAAGACCCCGGCTCTTAGCGCTCTCTCTCCGCATCTAATTCTCTGTCTATTGGATTTATGCAGCAATCCAGTGCCAAACTGTTTTGTTTAACAATTTTTTTGGAGCGAGACCAAGCCATCCACCCCTAATACTATGGCCTGTTTACAACAAAAATACCAGGGGTGAGGCGAGAGCGATGGAATAAAGAGGACAGGGCACGGCTCTTGGGTGACGGGCCAGTGCAGAAATTTTGCTGCGCTTCATCTCGCTTTCTTGCCGTTGTTTGGCCTGAAAACCGTTGGAGCGACACTCGCCGCTCAAAATCGTGCAGTCCGAGTCCGACCCATGGGCACCCCACCTATCTTCCATACCTATAAGCTGCTTGTTTTGTGAAGAGAATAGCGTTTGTCCTCAGTGTTTGCCTGACTGGGCCAAGCCTCATAAACTGATCTCTGCTATCTTCTTTTAGTTGGAGTTCGGTGCAGTGTGGTTCTCACTGTTTTTGTACCAACACTGTGCTCAGAGCATATTTACGATGAAATAAAAATGTTTCTTTTCAAAATGGTGTCTTCGCAAAAGATTTATTATGAACCCCGTCTGGCGCAAATGCAGGTCGGCACAATTATGTCACTGTGTATGATGATAGATAGATAGATAGATAGATAGATAGATAGATAGATAGATAGATAGATAGATAGATAGATAGATAGATAGATAGATAGATAGATAGATAGATAGATAGATAGATAGATAGATAGATAGATAGATAGATAGATAGATAGATAGATAGATAGATAGATAGATAGATAGATAGATAGATAGATAGATAGATAGATAGATAGATAGATAGATAGATAGATAGATAGATAGATAGATAGATAGATAGATAGATAGATAGATAGATAGATAGATAGATAGATAGATAGATAGATAGATAGATAGATAGATAGATAGATAGATAGATAGATAGATAGATAGATAGATAGATAGATAGATAGATAGATAGATAGATAGATAGATAGATAGATAGATAGATAGATAGATAGATAGATAGATAGATAGATAGATAGATAGATAGATAGATAGATAGATAGATAGATAGATAGATAGATAGATAGATAGATAGATAGATAGATAGATAGATAGATAGATAGATAGATAGATAGATAGATAGATAGATAGATAGATAGATAGATAGATAGATAGATAGATAGATAGATAGATAGATAGATAGATAGATAGATAGATAGATAGATAGATAGATAGATAGATAGATAGATAGATAGATAGATAGATAGATAGATAGATAGATAGATAGATAGATAGATAGATAGATAGATAGATAGATAGATAGATAGATAGATAGATAGATAGATAGATAGATAGATTTTCAGGAGTTTTCTGGCAACATTAAAGTACTAGTACTTTTAAATAACGAAACAGAGAGAAAATGACGCACTGTCATAAAATTCTCTCTAACCTCGTTTTCCTACTTGTAGTAGCAATTAACATACTTATGGATATGAAAAAGAAGAAACTGAAAAATGTGGAAGTCCGGACGAAAATTTATTTAGAAATCGAGCACCAGTGCAGGTGCATGAAAAGACTGCTTAGTTAGGATTTATCATAAAGGATGACAAACAGACCAGTGAATCCGAACTCACAGTGAAATTGCTTCTCAATGATTCTTCGAGCTCGAATTTTCCGCGTTTCTTGGCCGACTCGGCAGATTCCGCTGATCGCTTCATTACTAGCCGGCCAGCTGTCAGTCAGTGGTTGGCTCGCACCAGTTAAATACTTTATGACTGTTGTATGACTTTATACCGACTGCAGATTAAGCGGCGGATTAAAGCGGAGAGGCGCAAAGCTGAAACAGAACAAGCTGTGGGGGTGAAATTCAATCGGATCGAATAGCAGTGTCTCACTGTTCCTACGGCAATGAAAATATGCTAATGACTGGCTGGAAACTCGCTGCAGATACCCCTCTCTCTCTCTCTCTCTCTCTCTCTCTCTCTCTCTCTCTCTCTCTCTCTTTCTCTCTCTCTCTCTCTCTCTCTCTCTCTCTCTCTCTCTCTGTCTCTCTCTAGCTTCCAGCAGTTTTTCGATCAGATAAGACAGTCAAGACAGTTGGGCAAGCAGAAGCAGATTTTAAGGCAGGCGGCTTCGTGACGAAGAGCTTATATATTTAGAGGTGCACGAAGCGTACGTACGGTTATGTAGCGATTGCCAAGGCTGCTCAGCATGAAGGAAGTCGGTAAACGCAACAGGTGACGCGTATTTCAATTGATATTGACGCACTGGCTGAGATACTGACAGCCAAAATAGTTATACTTATCTTTCATGCGCAGAAATCTTGTGACTGACTGCTCAGTTGACTTAGCGAGCACAAATATTTTTGTGGTCTTGATTGGAGCTAAAATTGGGTTTTGATTGGAGCTACAATTGGGTCTTGATTGGAGCTACAATTGGGTCTTGATTGGAGCTACAATTGGGTCTTGATTGGAGCTACAATTGGGTCTTGATTGGAGCTGCAATTGGGTCTTGATTGGAGCTACAATTGGGTCTTGATTGGAGCTGCAATTGGGTCTTGATTGGAGCTGCAATTGGATCTTGATTGGAGCTACAATTAGTTTTCTGTTTTTTACGGTACATGCAGAAGTTTTTAATTAAAAATTTAAGGGTGTTCAACCTTTTTTTGAATTCTTCATTAAGCTCCCACTCGAGTGCTGCGCTAACAATGACAACTTAAACCCAAGTTGGCAAACATTTGGATAAGTGGATGTTAAAGTCAATGCTAAGATCTTAAGAATGAGGAGTCAAATTATAGGGAGGAGAGAATTGTGAAGACTTTGCTAGCTGATGACTAGAAATAGGAGTTAAAAAGCCAGGACTGCAAATGAGAACGAGAAGAAGACTACTATAGGTACCTCAGGACGAGTAACTCTCTCCAGCTGTCACACTTGGAAAAAAGATCACCACAGAAAGCCTGAGATGAAGCGTTCTCCTTTCAGGGAAAGTTCAGGGTCGGGTCGGGTCGGGTTTCGGTCCGGGTCGGGTTTCGAGTTCGGGGTACAGAGTCCGGGTTGGGTTTCGGGTTCGGGGTCAGTGTTTCGGGTTCGGGGTTTACCCCGAAAGTTGATATTGATCGGGGTTTACCCCGAACCCGGAAAAATGGAAACCCGAACACCCCTAATTCGAGCTACAATTGGGTTTTGATTGTCACTACAATGGGGGTCTTGATTAGCGCTACAATGCTGTCTTGATTAGCGCTACAATGCTGTCTTGATTAGCGCTACAATGTGGTCTTGATTAGCGCTACAATGCTGTCTTGATTAGCGCTACAATGTGGTCTTGATTAGCGCTACAATGCTGTCTTGATTAGCGCTACAATGTGGTCTTGATTAGCGCTACAATGGGGTCTTTATTGTAGGTACAATGGGGTCGTGATTGGAGGTACAATGGGGTCTTGATTGGAGCTACAATGGGGTCTTAATTGGAGCTACAATGGGGTCTTGACTGGAGGTACAATGGGGTCTTGACTGGAGCTACAATGGGGTCTTTATTGGAGGTACAATGGGGTCTTGATTGGAGCTACAATAGGGTCTTGATTAGCGCTACAATTGGGGTCTTGATTCTGGGCAAATCTCCAGACATCAATTTAATTTGACCGATCTGTCACTAGAACGGTGCACACCTTTTCAAGGCCCCAATGCTGACTTGGAATACCCAGCGGTGGGGAGCCGGCTGCCTTGATCAATGATGCATGGCAGCTGGCCGCTCAAATAGCTGCTCAGGCATCATTAACTCTATCCCCCTCTGTCCCCCGCTCTCCCCAATGCCCGCAGTGTATTATAAGCTGTCTATTTTGCTGCTCACGGCCTAAGAACCGTTTCACCCTCGGTCGGAGAAAGAATCTCCCACGCCGATCTATATTATATAGGAGGGAAATCCCCAAGCGGGAAGAATCGATATTGACTCTAGGCCATCGCCAGCGCGCTCCTAGCAGGTGTACTCAGCCGCTCCCAACACCCCACCCCTCCGCGTTCACGCCCGATCGGCGATGCTGCCACCTTTGCGCGTCATCATTTGGGCCGCTTTTCCCCAAAAAGTACTTTTTGCTAGGCGCGGCCAAACCGAACGCATTCCGAGTCACCGGCACTGGGGCTGGGAGAAAATAACAACTGCGGGGCTACGAAGAAATCTGGGCAGGGGGGGGGGCGGCTTCTCGTAGATCCTCGGGGTCACTTTTCCCAAAATCCTGTGCCTGCTTTTCTTCCCTTCCCTCTCTCTCTTCAATGGTCGCTTGCTACCAAAGGACAGGGCAGGTTTCCGCCCTGCCCTTCCCTGACTCGCCCGGCCGGCCATCCGCCCCGCTCCCCCTTTCTCTTGCAATAAAACGCACTCCGATCCGCGGATCAGCCCGAATTCCCCGGGGGATAACTCGATGCAGCGGCATTACGTCAGGCGGATATACAGGGAGGGCAGGGCATTCAGAAGCGGACAGGATGTGCCGAAATTGCAATAGAAATGAGGAAGAGAAACGTGCGGCCCTGCACTTCAGGAGGGAAGGAAATGATAACGGATAGTTTAAACCCGGTAAAAAACTTGGCCCGATGCTCGAATTTCTGGTGGTAAGACACTGAAAGAGATGATGAGAGAATTCGCTCCCCTCAAAAGTACATTTACTGTTGACACCTATAGAACTTCTTTGGGGGAAGACTGTACAGTATGGAAGTCAAGTAAAATTCGGGTTATCGCATAAAGACCCCCGTTCCTAATTTGCTATAGAAGAATATTAAGATACGTAAATGCCTAGAGATGCAGGATAAATTTGCGCCATATTATTTGGTAACTTAAATTCAGGGAATTAAATAGACTCGTTCATGAAGCTATCATACCAAAAATTATAATATAATCACAGCAAGATACCAATTTATTTATTTCTTGAGCTGATATATAGATTTGAGCATTTTCGTATGATATGAAAAATCCTCAGATATGCGCACCAACTCAATCAATCGCGACAAAATACTCAACTACATCAACTACAGTTGCCAACTCAGAGTGCCAGTAGCTAGCTTCTCTTTTATATCATCAAATCATTTATTAAAAAATGGAAGCATTATTACTAAATAGAAATATTTATTAAACATTAAAAATCGTGTGTCTATGTGCATTGAAAAATTCTGAACTGACAAACGAAACAGACGAAGTTTCTAAATGTCATATGTGATGCAACATTGCAACCCTAATAAACATGTACATAGAAACTTAATTCCTTTTTTTAAAAGTTTTCTTAAATGAAACGTTTAAGCGCCATAATAAATTTTAATGAAGTTTAAACGGTATAATCTTCATATTTACACATTTAGCAATACAGTTAGCCTGTAAAATAAAAATTTACAGTTCCTACTGTCCATATTTTTATAGCTAATTTTAGGCATTATTTTCTTGTACCTACCGGTTCATCTTGAATAATAAAAAAAGCAAAGTGACTATATTGAGTCCTAATCATTATATTTATAAACTATTTAAAAATCATCTAAATACACGCAAAAATTTTATGAGAGCTTCGAAAAACCTGATTCGATAAAGTAGCTAATCGTCTTAGTTATACACTAAAGAAAATGTTATAAAAAGTTTCATTTCAAATTAAAATGAAATATGGGTACGTGGAAGTTTTTTGGGTACGTCGTGGCTGCAATAAAATGTAACAGATACCGCTCTGTTATTCTTAACACAATCCTTCAGACCCTTGCACGTGGGCTTCCCGACTCAAAATGCAACTCGGCGATTTTCAAATAAATAACACGATGTTTATCGAGCGCGCTATAACACAAGCAAACTTTCAAAACATTTATCAGTAGAAGTAAATAATCAAACGTAAATAACTGTATGTACGCTCTTTTTTCCCTTATATAGTGTAAATAAACTGCAAGTACAATATGTGATTGGTGACGCTGGCGCGAAAAGAAATAAACAACACTTGAAGATTTTTTAATAAAATATTTCCGACTAATGGAGTCATTTTTAAGACCTGTCTAATATGTTTTTGTAAATGACTTTACCAATAAAATCAAATTTTATTTATTCTAATATCTAGGTGTAGTACTTGTCTACCTGTAAATATTATAACATTTATTTTAGTAATCTGGACATACAGTATAGTCTTAAATTAAATTTAGTTCAGCTTAGTAGTCTTGAGTCTGAGTCTTACTGACAGTCGACAGTTACTGATATGAATAAACTGCCAGACGAGTTACTACTTAGAATATTTCAACTTCTTGAGTGCCAAGAGATTTCGAAAATATCAAAGTATGTTTTTCATTTTGTCTCTCAGCTCAGGCTTATTGCTTTAAACAAACAAATGTGATACTGATAGTAATATGCATTAATGCATATTCCTGATAATAACTGATGTGGGTTAAGTAATATAGACAGTATTTTTCAAGAAGCAAAAATAAGTAAGAATAATTTACTTTTGTAATAATGAAATAGAAAATTATGTATATACTATTACAAAATTTAAAGAGTATTTTGTCCTAGGCCTAGGGCTTTCTCTTGTCTTTTATAAATATTCTGCTGCTGCTGCCACCAAATTTGTAATAGGGGTTTGATTCTACCTTTTAAGATAATTTCACAGCTGTCACCAAGTTGTAATAGCTCTGATATTTCTATCCCACCTACCTTTACCATTAACTACCAAGTTGTAATAAGGGGTTATTTAATATAATAATAGTTGTGCACTTTTTCTAGGAATTATTGGTTTAATTATAATAAAACACAGTTAGTGTATTTTGGCCTGAGAGGTTCTGCACTCTCTAAATCTTCTATTATATTGTAGGCCCTATGTTTTATTATTCTTAATAAGAAAAAAGCTAAGATAATCCTAACTAAATTCCTAACAATGGGATTTCTCCCCAATATATTTAATTCTTAAATTAATGTTCATTTAAAGGTAACTATTCTTGTCTTTTTGTGATAGTCACAATTAAAAATGGTTAGTACCTAAATAAGTAGCATTTGTAATACCAAACAAGCTTATTTGACTTAGCTGCAGGGTGGTGGGGAGGTGAGGGTTGTCCATTTTGCTAGCCCTTGAAGGCCCACACACAGGCAGAGGCATGGGGTTGGTCAGGTGGTCTGCCAGTCCATCTTGCAGTGTGATCTTCTCTAGAGAAGAAAGTGCCTCATCTTGTTGCCTAAAAGAACTGGATGAGCCCTGGGATGCTGTTGGGCTGGCAGACCTCATCAATGGATGGGTTTGGCCCAAGGTAGCGTAGCTAGTCTCTGGACTCTGGTAAAGAAAAAGCAGTGACAAACAAAGTACTGTGCATCTTCATTGTTGTACTTGCAAAAAGGGCAAAGTTAACTGTCGAGGTTGCCTCGGAGGAAGCAGTGCCTGGCAAGGTAGCCATGGCCAGTAAAGGTCATGACAAAGGCTCGAATATCCTTCCGATTTTGGTTCAGAAGAACGTTTCTGAGCCTGCGAGAGGGGCACGGAACTGCAGCATAAGATTGCTAGCAGTTTTGGGTTCCCACCCATCTGTCCCTCTGGAGGGAGTCAGCCCAGTCATCCATCTGACAATTGATGACCACTAAAGGGAGGAAGAGAGCCAGAGCCACCCCTCTTGGTGAGGATGTCTGCCAACTCATTCCCCAGAAACCCTGCGTGCCTTGGGATCCACTTCAGCCTGACAGTACTGCTACTGGCCAGGAGGTTGAGCTTCCAGGCGCAGTTGGCGACTGTCTGGGAGTTTGAGGTGGTGTGGCAAAGGGCCTGTAAGGCTGCTTGGCTATCAAATCGTAGGTTCAATTGGTCAATTTAATTTTAACAAACAATCAAAATTAGCAACTTGAATGTCTTTATTTTAATGAATAATATTGCTCGAGACACTTTGGCCTATATAAAGACTAATCCTTTTTAGTATAGTGGAGGATACTTATTAGTTAAATATTAATCAGATTTTTATAATGTTATATAATTTCTTTAATTTTTAAATCACTAAATCCTCTCATTTTATCTGATTCTAAAATTTTAAACAGAGTCTGCAAGCGATGGCGCAACCTCTGTTCAGATCCTACTCTATGGGCCTATGTCAAGATGTACAATCGGATATCTCATAATGCACAATTGAAAAAGCTGATTCGCAGCAAGCTAGGAACATTTACCCATGGCATTACTGTTCTACACCTTGGTTCTTATAGGCAAAGTGAGTCTGCACTGTGTAAAATGTGTTTACTATATTCTACTCCACTTTACTCGGCTTTACTCTACACTACATGTAGTCAACTCTACACTACATACAATTTACTCTACGTGCAATCTACTCTACTCTACATTTAGTCAACTCTACACTCTACATGCCGTCTACTCTACTCTACATGCAGTCTACTCTACTCTACATGCCGTCTACTTTAATCTACATGCAGTCTACTCTACACTCTACATGACGTCTACTCTACTCTACTTGCAGTCTACTCTACTCTACATGCAGTATACTCTACTCTACATGTAGTCTACTCTACACTCTACATGCCGTCTACTTTACTCTACATGCAGTCTACTCTACACTCTACATACCGTCTACTCTACTCTACATGCAGTCTACTCTACTCTACATGCAGTATACTCTACTCTACGAGCTACATGCAGTATACTCTACTCTACATGCAGTATACTCTACTCTACATGCAGTATACTCTACTCTACATGCAGTATACTCTACTCTACTCTACATGCAGTATACTCTACTCTACATGCAGTATACTCTACTCTACTCTACATGCAGTCTATTCTGCTTTACCCTTCAATTGCGTCATGCTCCATCGACCAATCAGCATCAGAAAACGGCGCGTCAAAGCCGCTACCCCGTCTCCGTCTGAGCATCACCCCCGACGTGATGCGTCTCTTAGCGACCTCCTGCCCTCACCTGACTGAGCTGGGCCTGGCCTACTGCGATCTCGGCCGCTCCTTCCCGCAGCACCTGCCGGAGACGCTGACTGAGGCAAGACGCTCATGGGTTTTTAGTTTAATCTGGGTTTGAGTCGGAGTGGCTAGAGATTGAGTAGTGCATCTTCTAGATCCCAAAACCGCACCCTCTGAATCCCAAACTGCACCCTCTAGATCCCAAACCGCACCCTCTAGATCCCAAACCGCACCCTCTAGATCCCAAACCGCACCCTCTAGATCCCAAACCGCACCCTCTAGATCCCCAAATCGCACACTCTGACTCTAGATCCCCAAACCGCACCCTCTAATCCCCAAACCGCACCCTCTAGATCCCAAACCGCACATCTAGATCCCCAAATCGCACCCTATAGATCTAAACTGCACCCTCTAGATCTAAAGCACACCCTCTAGATCTAAACCGCACCCTCTCTATCCCAAACCGCACCCTCTATACATGCAGATCCCCAAACCGCACCCTCTATACATGTAGATCCCCAAACCGCACCCTCTATACATGTAGATCCCCAAACCGCACCCTCTATACATGTAGATCCCCAAACCGCACCCTCTATACATGTAGATCCCCAAACCGCACCCTCTAGATCCCCAAACCGCACCCTCTCTATCCCAAACGGCACCCTCTGAATCCCAAACCGCACCCTCTAGATCCCAAACCGCACCCTCTGAATCCCAAACCGCACCCTCTCTATCACAAACCGCACCCTCTCTATCCCAAACCGCACCCTCTCTATCACAAACCGCACCCTCTCTATCCCAAACCGCACCCTCGAGATCGCCAGCTATGTTTAATCATTTTAATTTCAATCCCAGTAGCTGCCACCAGCTTTGAGTTTGACGCCATGCCCATACCATCCCATCACCCTTCCCGCCAGATCACTCTGGTCAGCTGCCTGGTGCCGGTTGTCCTGCCGACGCCGCTGCACCAGGAGCAACAGTCGGTCCGCCTTGGCCAGCTGCGCCGCCTGTCAATCTACTGGGCCGTGTCGGCCACTCAGTCCCTGCTTGAGCTGCTCAGTTCGGCCAGCGGCCTTCGCTGCCTGGAGCTGATCAACTGTCCAAGGCTGAGGGCCGCCAGCATCGGTCGCATCTGCGACCTGTTCCCCCGGCTCGAGTCGTTGGCCTTGCCGGGCATCGACTTGCTCATGGACGAGGCCGGCGACCTGGCTCTGTCCGACATGGTCAGGCGGCTGCCGGATCTTCGCGTGCTGAACCTCAGCTGGCTGGGCGGTCAGGCACCGTACAACGCGCAGGCGGTGGACCGCCTTTTCCGCTGTCTGATGCAGTCCGCCACGAGGCTGCGATGCCTCGCCTGTCCGGCCGGCCTGTCCGAGGATGTCCTGGACAAAATGGCCCGGGTGCCGAGCCTCCGCCTGGTCTGCTGCGCGGCGCCTCCCGCTGGCCGGCCGCAGTTGGCCAGCTTGGAGACTCTCTACCGGCGCTACTGCCGGCACTTCTACCGCTGCGGGCTGGCCATGTTTCTGGGCGAGCAGCCGCTGGACTGCGCTGGGCCCGAATCCCGGCCCGCTCGGCTCAGTGGGACTGCGGCCAGGTGAAGGACTCGTGTGTTTTATCGGCACTGCATCATGCAAATCTGACACTTTTAATCCCAAAGCAGCTACAAACACGGGGAGACCGGTGCCCAGTTGTCTGGCGCGGCGCTCTGATGTGCCAGTGGCCCAGGTTCGATTCCAAGTGCAGTCGCATTAATTTGGGGCTGAATTGGAATTTCGGCTTGGGTCTGTTCGTGCAATTAACGCCCTTAAGAGCCAACCCCTCGCCGGTTGTGCGACAATGTCGCTTAAAGTGCTCCAGGGTGCACTCAGCCTCCATATTGACTCTATAAAGAGCTACAAACACAAATTTGCTGTTACTTCATAGCGGCACATTTATTCTTTCTAATAAATCTAATCTTGTATAGTTTGGTCATTCCATTCAAAATTTGTGTTTGAAATTATAAGCATCGCAATGCCACTACTGATAGTCTGACAGTGGAAGTGTCAACGAATGTAAAAATCAAGCGATATAATTGTATTGCTATAGGCTAGATTGCTACTACATTTAATGTTTCAATTTTTGCTTGAAATCGTGATTATTTTGATGTAAAAACCATTTTTAAAGATAAAATACAATAGGATCGAAGCATCTTGACTTTACACCAAAATATATGCCCTACTACAGTGTATATGTTTAAATGATTTTTGCATGAGGGTATTTTCTGTGTGATTAATTAAAAAAGCAAGAAAATAATAGATATTGCAAAATCCTTCGATTAATATATAGATACATCATTTACTCAAAAACAGACACAAATGAAACAGAACGTAGGCATAGCCCACAAGAACACGTTAACCAGCAAAAAAACGTCGGGTCCCTGACTGCTGGGGAAATGCACATTGTACATATGCAAAATGTAGCTACAGATGATTAGAGTTTCGTTTTCGATATTCCTCATGTTGAGCGAAGCTCGCCGCAAATTCAGTCTACAGCCAAACATCACTGACAGCAAAATGTCACTAGCAGTCAAATGGCACCGATAGTCAAATGTCACTGACAGCAATACACTGGACAGTCAAAATCTGCAGCCTGTCCGGCTGTCATCGGTGCGGCGTAGTAGCAATCGCGTTGGAGTCTACCCAGGCGTCGCTGCAGCAAAAAGAAACGCGTCGCCCTAGTACATTAAATTCCCAAATTACGAGCTCATTTGGATTAGTACATTAGGGTCAATAAACTTTGATTTGAGCTTTAAGTTTATTTAAATTGGCCTTAACTTAGACCGCTCATCCTAAATCCTGTCTTAATCCTATCAAGATTTGTTTAACCGTCGAAGGCTTCGTCGAATTCGTAGAAATTCTAATGCTATTCAAATTTCTTTACAGTTCTGTTCAATTTGTCTAGAGCTTTTTTTTGGTGTGCTCATTCTCATTGCAAGTCATTAATGTGTTTGTGTAATCGTGTTTATAATTTTCGTGGCTGATTGAGCCGTTACTTCTGTCAGTAATAGCGGCAGCAGGCCAGATCAGCTGTACAGCATATAAGCCAAAAATGTTTAAAATAATTTAACGCAGCAAACTAGAATTATGCCGCGCCTATCTTAAGTCATTTGACTTGCCATTCGCTGACTTGAACAGTAAAAAGGTTTGGCAGAAGTGTGTCTAGGCCTACCTGAGGGCTTAGACCTGCCTCCTAACCTACGCACTTGAGTCACTCACTGTTCTCTGTTAGGATTCTGACATGCATCATGAAATTTAATTCATTTACCATGAACTGTTTAATTCATCTATATTTCCAGAATATATTTCATTGCTGTTTAATATGTTGTTTGTTGCTTTTAGAATTTAATCTTAGGTCTTAGTAATTTTGAAAGTTATAATATATTTATGAGTTTTTAAAGAAAATATAAAACTTATCTTGTTATTATATATAAAAATTTTAAAATGTTTTAGTATTTTTGATACTAGGCCTTATACAATTTATTTACTTTCTAACCAAGCATTTAACTTAAATATATTTTAACATAAAATGTCAAATGACAGCTTTTGTTATATAGCTTTAAAAATTTTGCTTTAGCCAAATAATTTTTATATAGAAAAGCTTAGCTTCATGTTGCTTAGGGCCTATTCATTCAAAATGGCACATGACTAAGACCACCACACACAAAGACTACCACAGCTATTACTGGCTAGTGGCTACTGATATTAAAGGGGAGCTATTAATCTTCTAGCATTGCTATTCCTCTTAGGCAGTTGTTATTTGTCTGGTGACCGGACGAATAACGATGTGGTTATTTGTCCGGTTACTGGATCCTGACCATGCTTTCCTATTCATCCGGTTAATACCAGACAAATAGACATTTTGTTATTTGTCCGGTTAAATTGATAATGCTAAAATATCTAGTTTAAGCCTATAAAAACCACAAGGGTAAATATTCCTAGACTTCAAAGACTTCTTACTCATGTCTTGATTATTATATTGTTATACTAGTGTGTGTCTTATAGGGCCTACACCAAATTATGCCAAATTAAATACACTGCTTTGCTTACACTCAAGTAATATAAGAAAATGTTAATCAGTATACAAGAAAAGGTCTTAAAAATCTAGAATATTCATCACGAAACAAATAAGATATTTGTGTTAGCAATTTAACCGGACAAATAGAAAAAAGGCTATTCGTCTGGTCACTGGACAAATAACAATTGCCTTCCTCTTATGGTTCCTCTCTTGCAGCCTTGTCCTATTGGCTCCTACCTATTTACCTCTTCTTTAGCCATAGTCTAGATCATGGTAGGCAAATATGCTAGAATGAAAATTCATGTTTTTTAATTTTACGCCAACATAAAATAAATGTTTTTTTATACTAAGACTATAATTGTTTATATGCCTTTTTTAAAGAATATATATTTTTAGGAATTCAAAACCTTTATTAAACTTTAAACTGGCTGTTTTTCGCTAAAAACAGCTATTCTTTGTTTTAATTTTTATTTTCTTGTGATTGCATTATTATTTCTATTTTAGTTTTTGCTTATTTTTAAAGAGCTTTTGACATTGGTTGATATTTAACTACACAATTATATTAGCCTTGAACTTGGCTATTTTTTGTATGTCGACTATGTATACTTCATGTTAAACCTAAAAAATCTATATGCCAAGTGTATGCCAAGATTATCAGCAAGAGCAAAAATGTGCTAGAAAATTCCAGTGTAAAGGCCACCTTCCAGACTATGGTTCTTTAGCATTATCCAATAACACATTGAGTCAAATTCCTCTCCCAGCTTCTCAAGTGTGGCAGTCTTAGTATATATGGTAGTCTTAGTATATGATGGTCTTGGTCTTATACCTTCAAAAGTATAGTGTAAGAATGCAAGGCCATGGCTAATTAAACTAATACATTTATTTTAGCCATTAACTACTAATAAATTGAGTAAGATCACATAAGCTTACATTTTAAAATAAACCTTTTTTTGTAGAAATCATAATACAATAGAGTCAAATAGGCCCTAGTCTATGTTTAAGGAAAATGTTTCAATCAAAATCAATTAAAAGGCCCTAAAGAACATTAGTATTTTCTTAAATGGCTTTTTAAAGAACCTTAGGTGTCTAATATTTTACTCAATTAAATTTTAAGGAGAATTCTAATATAAAATTTTAGTTTTTTAGTATATGCTATATATAACCAACTATAACCAACTTTCTTATTCTAGCATGCACTTGCCTAAGTATGGCAATATTTATACTGATATTAAATATTTTGTTTATGTTTTATTAACAAAAAAGACTATCCTAGATACTAGAAATATAGACTTTTTTCTTCTATTTTCTAAACCTTAATACAAAAACTTGTTTAAAAAAACTAACCATTTGCTTAAACTTAAAAAACAGTATAATTAAAAAATAGTATACTATATTTCTTTTTATAATACAATTATTGTATAGTTGGTAATCAAATAATTATTAATCCCTATTAATCCCCACTCACAAAAAGCATCAAAGTAAATAAATCATAATCACTAACACTCCAAAATCTAATAGGCCTACAACCAGCTACCAAAGTCACTTGATACCATAAAGTAATTAGCACCAGTGTCTGGCACCAATGGGTATATTATTCTTTTTATATATTAAAAAATTAATTCTTAATTCAATCTTAAAAAGTATAAATTGTCTATAAATCAAAAAAGCAATAATCATAACAAATTAGTTATTACTAATAGGCTAAGGGCCTACTAATAAAGCAAATATTATATCTATAGTCTGTTTGAAATTTCTAATTGCAAGTTTTTTTCTAGTTCAACTTTCTTATTTCCTAAGGCCTACCTATCTTCAAGAATTTTTTGTTTTTGAATAATTATTTTTTCCTGAAAAGTCTAAATAGTAACTTAGGACAAAATATTTATAATTTTTATGTATTCTATTATTCCAATGATAATTTGTTTTGATGTGATTTTTATTATATATTTAGACAAAGTGAATCTTACTTTTTTGTCTATAGTTGTATATAGCCAATTAAAAAATAAAGCAAATAATTAGACTTGGGGTTAGCAATCTCTGGCCAAACCTGGCCCCCAATTCTTCTCATCTGGCCCCCAAGGCCCTTGATGATCTATCATTATATCTGGCCCCTTGGACTTTCATTCCACTTTCTCTCTTTCTCTCTCGCATTCACCTTTCTCATCCCTATCCTATGCTGAGCTTCTGTAGAAGGAAGATTGGCTGTAGGTCTAAATGTTTTGAGAAGGGGTAATTATTTAGGTTGGAAAAAGAATAAGAACATGGCAGTTTTTGGGGACAGAATCTTAATGGTTGTGATGAGATTCAGGTTTTGATCATCATCAATTGAAAAAAATGGTCTCCAGACTGACATGCTATAACTGTGGTTTTTCACTTCTTTATGTTTTTGGCCTCTGAGCTTTAGAAAATCTTGGCTATTTGGTCCTGGCTTTTTAACCCTTGGATTAGACTATATAACTAGTAACATTCGACTGTGAGTAAAATTTGACTAGCAGTGACATTTTATTGTCAGTGATATTTGCTGTCAGGGACTTTTGACTGTCAGTGACATTTGACTGAGTGACACTTGACTGTCAGTGACATTTGACTGTCAGTGACATTTGACTGCCTGTGACATTTGACTGCCAGTGTCATTTGACTGCCAGTGACATTTGACTGTCAGTGACACTTGACTGCCAGTGTCATTTGACTGCCAGTGACATTTTACTGCCATTGTCATTTGACTGCCAGTGTCATTTGACTGCCAGTGACATTTGACTGCCAGTGTCATTTGACTGTCAGCTGACATTTGACTATCAGTGACATTTGACTGTTTTTGACATTTGACTGTCAGTGACATTTGACTGCCAGTGTCATTTGACTGCCAGTGTCATTTGACTGCCAGTGACATTTGACTGCCAGTGTCATTTGACTGTCAGCTGACATTTGACTATCAGTGACATTTGACTGTTTTTGACATTTGACTGTCAGTGACATTTGACTGCCAGTGTCATTTGACTGCCAGTGTCATTTGACTGCCAGTGACATTTGACTGCCAGTGTCATTTGACTATCAGTGACATTTGACTGTTTGTGACATTTGACTGCCAGTGACATTTGACTGCTACCTGCTAGTGTCATTCAAATTAATTAACTGCCGATGGCATTCGAGTGTCAGAAGTATTTAATGAGTTGATATCTAATATGGTCTTCTAGAAAGGCACGGTTGTTTCAACAAAGTTTTACAGTTTTTTATGTTATTGCGTTACATATGTGCATAATTAGGTGGTCTATAATAAAATAACTGTCCTAAAAGAGTTCTATTTCTTTTTTGGTAATGTTAGGACTGCTTGCAGAAGTATTTATTATAATCGTGGGAATGCGGCGATGAAAGAGCCTTGGAATCGAGAGAAAATGCCTGTTGTCTGAATGCCTCTCCCAAGTACAGCTCTGCGCTCTATTAGTTCCAGTGCAACACGGGTGCCAAACTAGGCTGATAAAATGAGACAGGCCTTAGCCTTACTTGGATGGTGGTGGCATGTGGGAACTTGACAAAAAATCGGTTTTCATTGGGGCCAGCATTTTACTGCGAGTGAGTGTAGCGTTGCCAATTGCTTTTTCTGTGACTGTTTCGTCTCGTCTCCAATGTAAACATTGCTGAATAGCTGGGAAGGCGGCGCGTTTTCTATCGACACAGATAATTGGCATCTTAATGATGTCTCGCTGGGCACTAATAATAATTAAATTAAAGCCTGGCAAATAGCCCCGCGAGAGAATGAGAGACTAATTCTACACAGCAGGTCAGACCCCTGCTGGGGTCACGCTATTGTTGCTGTTGCCAATGCTGCTCTCTTCTATTTTCATTGCTAATAAAAAACAGGCCTGTCACATGATCCCGAATTAGAATGGGATGAAGGACAAAAGGCCCCTGGATCCAGCAGTGCTCCACTTGAAACTCTATAGCTTGGACCGGCGTCATCTTTCTTTGGAAAAATATTTTATTTGGCATTTTGGCACGCATTCGGCATTGTTAATCTAATGGAAGAGTTTTGGACTATCCATTAATTTCTATTATACTGGTTGACAGCGGGGGTTGCCAAATAGAAGCTTTGTTTCAGCACGGGCCATTTAAGTACTAGCAGAGCGCGGCGTCGAACTTACGCTGGTAAGGAACTCAAGTTGGACGCATAGAGTTGCTGAGCACTGGGGGAGGGGGGTTGTGGGTGCTTAGCGCAGCAACAGTTTCTACTTTGAGTGGCGTGTGACCCGCCCCGCCCCGCTTACTGCGCTGCTGTACCATTCTTAGTGCGCTAACGAAGGTCGTCGCTCGCTTATTTTTCTTTAAGTTCTCGGGTGGGGGGGGGCTTATAAAATTTGTGTTGTCTTTGAGCTGCTCTGCTCTCTCTTCATAGCTCTCACCCGAGATCTTTATTTGAGCTGGCAACCCAGCTAGCCAGAGAGCGAGCGGCAAGCATTCGTCCTCGAAATAGTAATTTGTTCGCGCAGTCGAAGCGCATGGAGATTCAATCGCTTCCGGAGTCAAATCCAGCCTCAGTTGATGAAGCTGAACAAGTCGAGAAGGCGGACACGGTGGCTGAGAAGTCGCTGGCAGATAGTCTCGAGCAATGCGTTTCGCTTAACGAACAGTCGGAGCCGGACTCGACTCAAGCGCAGGAGACTAATATTGATGAAGTGCTAGATTCTAATCCGCCGCAGCTTCCACAGAAGCCAGACTTTGTGCCGTCGCTGCTGCTTGGCTCAGACGAGCCGCCAGTTGGTGCAGACGCTCTGGAGCCTCTGGTCAGCACTGGCCGCAGTTGGGCCAGCACGGCAGGCGGGCTCCGACCGGCCCTGCCCGCCTGGCTAGCCAGGAAGCTGCGCACAGCGATGGCGCTGGCCATGGATGAAACCGGAAAAAGCACTTCCGAGGGCCACTGCTGGTCGCTACCGTGCAGTCCTCGATGGCAGTGTCGTCGCTGGATGCGATCGCGTCCGCTGATATCGGCTAGAGCTCCGATTCCGCAGTCGTCAAGATCTGTTCACTCAGCCCGCTCCGACCCGGTGTCGGGCAATACGGACTTGTCTTGGACCAGAATTCGCGCCCTCCGCGACAGAGTCAACGCGGCCCAGCGAGTTCTGGAAGCGGCCGAACGATTCGGCAGTCGAGGCATCGAAGCGCGTCGCTTGCTGGCGGACAGCGTGGAGCTTCGACGCAGTGTTGAAGAGCTTCAGGAGCAGCAGCAGCAGCAGCAACGGGAGCAGCAGAAGAGGCTGCAGCAGGAACTGCAGCGTAGGGAGTGGTACTGGCAGCGTCCGATCTGGCGACCTCGCCGACCTGAACGCCAGTCGCTGCCACCCAGCTGCCTGCTGGATCGGCTGGTGCGAATCCGACGCGATGTTGTGCGGTCAACCTTTAGGATGGGTCTGGGCATCGCCTGCCAGTGACTCCTTAGCGACATGTCCTTGACTTGAAGAAGACTGGCTCGATATGCAAACTTGAAGAAGACAAAACGCAGGATTAATAGCGTCTCTCTTGAGCATGTTGGAGTGAGCAGGCTTTGAGCAGTTTTTTGTTGTTCAATTCTAAAAGTTGACTATCGCATCAATCTATCATCTGTCATGGAAGTCGCCTCTCATTGCGTGTTAGATTTACTCAACATTACAGCATGTGCCTAACGTTATTGCCCTTTCAAATCTCTGATGAACGCCAGTCGGACCTCTTGATAAGCTAATATAATATATTGCTTATTTATCGTTGCAGAGTTTGATAAAAGTTTTTGTAGATGCGTATCTAACTTAGTTTTAGATGTTTTTGTGTAATAATCGTCTCCCCTGTCTGTCGTTGAATAATTTCATTCCTGGTTTCTTATGCCGCCTAACCACGACAGTATTTGATCTATTTTCTTAATGTAAGCTTTTCACGAAATTGCGTCTAAAAGGGACTTGATGTGCCATTTGACAGTGCTGCAAGTTTTAAATATACACTGTAAAACATGTATATAAGAGACAAAACTTGTCTCGCTATGATTTCATTCCAAGCTGAACTGGTCTGCTCGTGTATTCTATGCATTCGTTTCCCAGGCTGCTTCAGACTGGTATTCAGACTGGTCCTAGTGTTATACTAAAGTGGTCCTTGACTTGCTCATGTGCAGCATGTTGTGCATGCGAGACGGCAAGCCCCCTCCACAAAAAAAAAACTGATCGTAAAAAGTGCACGAACTTTTGGTTCATCCTTGTAATAAATCAGTAGGAGTCTGCAGCCACTTCATCCCCGCATATTTCCAGGAATCGGAGGCTTCCCAAATCGCAGCCCTGGAGCGCCAGGAGCTCGCCAGCCCGCCGCTAGACAATCAGCAAGCAGGCCGCCTGCTGCTGCTCTACCTGCTTAGCGGCGACCTGTGCAATGCGCGCCTGTTATGGCGCCGGACTCCTCAGGCGCTGCGCTCCGGCGCCAGCCAGCCTCTGGCTAATATCTGGCGCTGCGGCGCCGCGCTGTTCTCGCGCGACTATTCAACATTCTACACAGCTGCGGCGGACGCGGCTGCCTCGACAGCGGCGCCGATGCCACCGGATCTGGCCGACCTGCTGGCAAGGCTGGTGACGAAGACCCGGCGGGATCGCGCCGCCGCCCTGGCCGCCGCCTACTCCTGCATCGGCCGCGCCCGCCTCGCCAAGGAGGTCGGCGTGTCGCCCAGCGGCGTCGCCGAAGCCCTGCCCAACTGGCGAGTCGGCCCCGACCAGGGCGACAGCGGCTTCCTGGCCCCGCCTGAGCCCGCCGCCACCGCCGCCGATGCCCCGCTGATGGACACCTTTGAAGCTATTCAGAAACTCAGCGCCACCATCGGCTTTGTGGAGAACCACTGAGTCTTTGTTGCGCTCTTTCCCTCGTCTGATTCTGTCCTCTCCCTGACCTCTCCTACCCTCCTACCCTTCCCTCCTACCCTCCTACCCTTCCCTCCTACCCTCCTACCCTTCCCTCCTACCCTCCTACCCTTCCCTCCTACCCTCCTGCCCTCTTCTCCTACCCCTCCTACCCTCTTCTCCTACCCCTCCTACCCCTCCTACCCCTCCTCCTCCTACCCCTCCTACCCTCTTCTCCTACCCCTCCTACCCTCCTCCTACCCCTCCTACCCTCTTCTCCTACCCCTCCAACCCTCCTCCTACCCCTCCTACCCTCTTCTCCTACCCCTCCTACCCTCCTCTCCTACCCCTCCTACCCTCCTCTCCTACCCTTTTGCCCTTCCCCTCCTGCAGTCATCTGTCACCCTCTGCTTCCTATTTTCCTCACCTTTCTCCTCTGTTCATTACCATCCTATACAGGCCCGCATAGTGGAGCGACATGAGCTAGCTAGCTGTCAACGGATTGTCACTCATTGTCAGTATCCCGGATTTCTAGACCTACTTCTCAGTCCCGATGCTAATCTATCACCAGTTTCAATTACTTGAAGTACTCTTAGCTATATTGAATATTGTATCAGTCCTATTGTCTGATTCTAAAGTAATACAATTATACATGTTTTTCCCGCTTGTAAATGAGGGATATCAATTTTTTAATCGGCTTTCGTGTTGCCTTTAAACTTAATTTGTATTATGTTTTTCTACAGTTAACTCATTTTGTCTCATTTCATACTGTCTTATCTCATGTAATCTCATGTAATCTCGTCTCATCTCATGTAATCTCATGTAATCTCGTCTCATCTCATGTAATCTCATGTAATCTCGTCTCATCTCATGTAATCTCATGTAATCTCGTCTTATCTCATCTAATCTCATTTCATCTCGTCTTATCTCATCTAATCTTATTTCATCTCGTCTCATCTCATGTAATCTCATTTCATCTCGTCTTATCTCATCAAATCTTATTTTATCTCGTCTCATATCCTCTAGTCTCATTTCATCTTGTCTTGTCACATCTCATCTCATTTTTATTGTCTTATTATTATCCCATTTTGAATCTCTATTAATCTTTTCTCATCTCCTATATCCTAAAATCCTCCCCAATCCGACAGTCATCAGCTCGTGTTCATCCGTCCCTCTGCTGTCTGTTTGTCCTTCAGCCATCCCGTCCAGATGGCAAGCGAAAAAGAGCCGCGAGACGGGCAGCAGTCGCCGCCGCAGCCGCAGGGCACGAATGAACCGATCCAGCCGGCCTTGTTGCCATGCCAACCAGCCGCGGCTGGGACGCCGCTAGCCGCCGGTCAGCTGGTGCTGGTGCGGCACGGGGAGTCAGTTGCCAACGCCAACAGGGAGCTGAGCGGCTGGCAGGACTCAGCGTTGACCAGCCAGGGCGAGGCGCAGGCACTCTGCGTTGCTAGGCAACTGCGCGAGGCCAACTGGTCGCCTGAGCTGGCCTTCTGCAGCGTCCTGCAGCGGGCCAGGAGGACCTGTCAGATCATCTGCTGCCAGCTGAGCCCTGCCGCCACTGCCGGCTTTGAGGGCCGGGAGGTGAGATTGGACTGACTGGGATTGGTGAGATTGGACTGGCTGGGATTGGTGAGATTGGACTGGCTGGGAATGGGATGGGTGAGATTGGACTGGCTGGGATTGGTGAGATTGGACTGGCTATGATGGGTGAGATTTGGACTGGCTGGGTGGGATGAATGAAATTGGACTGGCTGGGAATGGGATGGGTGAGATTGGACTGGCTGGGAATGGGATGGGTGAGATTGGACTGGCTGGGAATGGGATGGGTGAGATTGGACTGGCTGGGATTGGTGAGATTGGACTGGCTATGATGGGTGAGATTTGGACTGGCTGGGTGGGATGAATGAAATTGGACTGGCTGGGATGAATGAGATTGGACTGGCTGGGATTGGTGAGATTGGACTTGCTGGGATTGGTGAGATTGGACTGACTGGGATTGGTGAGATTGGACTGGCTGGGATTGGTGAGATTGGACTGGCTGGGATGAATGAGATTGGACTGGCTGGGATTGGTGAGATTGGACTGGCTGGGATGGGTGAGATTGGACTGGATGGGATGGGTGAGATTGGACTGGCTGGGATGGGTGAGATTTGGACTGGCTGGGTGGGATGAATGAGATTGGACTGGCTGGGATTGGTGAGATTTGGACTGGCTGATGGCTGGGATGAGTGAAATTGGACTGGCAGGGTGAGTGATGAGATTGGCAGGGTGAGTGATGAGATTGGCAGGGTGAGTGATGAGATTGGCAGGGTGAGTGATGAGATTGGCAGGGTGAGTGATGAGATTGGCAGGGTGAGTGATGAGATTGGCAGGGTGAGTGATGAGAGTGCTGTCATATCATGCGAATTAATTCGTTAAACCGCGAACCGCCCCGCTGCGCACCGCAGAGCCCAGTGTGCCCAATTCAGACCTCCTGGCAGCTCAACGAGCAGATGTACGGCACCCTGGTCGGCCAGGCCAACCGCCGCGGCGTCCTGTCGGCCTGGAACGACCGGCCGCCGCCGCTGGCCCGCAGCGACCCCCTGTGGCCGGGCCACGAGGCCAAATATGACGGCGTGCCGCGGGACCTGCTGCCCGAGTCCGAGACCTGCCTGGAGGCCTTCGACCGGGTGCGCGGCTACTTTGCCAAGGCCATCGCGCCGCAGGTGCTGGCCGGCCGCCGGGTGCTTTGGGTCGGCCATGGCGGTGTCTTTCACTCGTTTGTGCTGCGAACTGTCGGCCAGAATGTGCACTTTGTCAACTGCCAGCCCTACCTGCTGCTGCTCAACCGCCACGGCTGGCCTGTCGGTATTGAGTCCTGCTTCTGAGTTCAGTCTCGTAGCATTCAAGATGCTCATGCGAGACTTGACGGCGACTTTGACGCAATTCATTTCTTAGAAACTATTTGAAGGCCGGCTGGTTGGCTTTAACGCAAAGTTGGCACTGCGGAGATGTTAACAATGATATTAGTGCCTTTGATCTAAAGTGCAAAGTTCCTTGCTTAGAACTCGGCCTTCAAATAGTTTCTAAGAAACCGTAGTTTAGTTTTGAAGAGTTGCCGTTGTCTAAAACAATGCAATGTATTTTGTGGGCGCAGCTTGTTTACCTTCATTGCAGTTCTACGGTAAACATTTCTTTTCCCCGTGTTTCTAGTCTGGCCTCGGCCTCAGTCACTCTCAAAGTGGGCATCCCTTTAAAAATGCTTTTTAATCAAATTTATCTGTGCAAAGGTGCTAATGAGCAATGAAGCCTATTGAACTAAAACTTGCGTTAGACACTACTTAATAGTGCTAATATCTCAGTAGAATGAGGTTATGTATTAGCAATTTGTACAGTCTGCAAGTGCTCATTTGTTTCGCTATGCCTATTGTGAAATGATTTTCACTCCAGTTTAAACACTGCAGTGACTAAGGAATATTAATTTACTCTTTAAAGGCACCGCGCTCTGCTGCTAACCATGTATTAGCTTTTAATTTGTTTACATTATCTGCGCACGCACGACTTGCATTATTTCTGTGAATAATTGTATGTGAGCTTCACTTTCTCATTGCTCACATGCCGACAACTGAATCGAATCTATGAACTTGTTACGAGGCTTTTTTTAGAGTGGATTGTTTCTTAGTGTATAGTAGAATATCCACAGTTTCACCTGCAGCCTTCTATGCCACTCTGCTCTCCTGCTTCAATGGTTTATTAATTATATTAATATTCGAATGGCATTGAGCGGAAATTCACTGGTCATCCCGGTCCTCATTCTGTCGTATATTGTTCTCATTGTTTACTTTTGCTGTATTTATTAAAACTTCTGTGCACAGCATGTTGTTATTTGATAACTTGATGCATCCCAGCTCATTGATAACTTGATGCATCCCAGCTCATTGATAACTTGATGCATCCCAGCTCATTGATAACTTGATGCATCCCAGCTCATTGATAACTTGATGCATCCCAGCTCATTGATAACTTGATGCATCTCACTTCATTGATAATTTGATGCATCTCAGTTCATTGATAACTTGATGCATCCCAGTTCATTGATAACTTGATGCATCCCACTTCATTGATAACTTGATGCATCCCAGCTCATTGATAACTTGATGCATCCCACTTCATTGATAACTTGATGCATCCCACTTCATTGATAACTTGATGCATCCCAGCTCATTGATAACTTGATGCATCCCAGTTCGTTGATAACTTGATGCATCCCAGTTCCTTGATAACTTGATGCATCCCAGTTCATTGATAACTTGATGCATCCCAGTTCATTGATAACTTGATGCATCCCAGCTCATTGATAACTTGATGCATCCCAGCTCATTGATAACTTAATAAATCTCAGTTCCTTGATAACTTAATAAATCTCAGTTCCTTGATAACTTGATAAATCCCAGCTCATTGATAACTTGATGCATCCCAGCTCATTGATAACTTGATGCATCCCAGTTCATTGATAACTTGATGCATCCCAGCTCATTGATAACTTGATGCATCCCAGTTCCTTGATAACTTAATAAATCTCAGTTCCTTGATAACTTAATAAATCTCAGTTCCTTGATAACTTGATAAATCCCAGTTCATTGATAACTTGATGCATCCCAGCTCATTGATAACTTGATGCATCCCAGTTCATTGATAACTTGATGCATCCCACTTCATTGATAACTTGATAAATCCCAGTTCATTGATAACTTGATGCATCCCAGCTCATTGATAACTTGATGCATCCCAGTTCATTGATAACTTGATGCATCCCAGTTCATTGATAACTTGATGCATCCCAGTTCATTGATAACTTGATGCATCCCAGTTCCTTGATAACTTGATGCATCCCAGTTCCTTGATAACTTGATGCATCCCAGTTCATTGATAACTTGATGCATCCCAGTTCATTGATAACTTGATGCATCCCAGCTCATTGATAACTTGATGCATCCCAGCTCATTGATAACTTAATAAATCTCAGTTCCTTGATAACTTAATAAATCTCAGTTCCTTGATAACTTGATAAATCCCAGTTCATTGATAACTTGATGCATCCCAGCTCATTGATAACTTGATGCATCCCAGTTCATTGATAACTTGATGCATCCCACTTCATTGATAACTTGATAAATCCCAGTTCATTGATAACTTGATGCATCCCAGCTCATTGATAACTTGATGCATCCCAGTTCATTGATAACTTGATGCATCCCAGTTCATTGATAACTTGATGCATCCCAGTTCATTGATAACTTGATGCATCCCAGTTCCTTGATAACTTAATAAATCTCAGTTCCTTGATAACTTGATAAATCCCAGCTCATTGATAACTTGATGCATCCCAGTTCATTGATAACTTGATGCATCCCAGTTCATTGATAACTTGATGCATCCCAGTTCATTGATAACTTGATGCATCCCAGTTCATTGATAACTTGATGCATCCCAGTTCATTGATAACTTGATGCATCCCAGTTCATTGATAACTTGATGCATCCCAGCTCATTGATAACTTGATGCATCCCAGTTCATTGATAACTTGATGCATCCCAGCTCATTGATAACTTGATGCATCCCAGTTCATTGATAACTTGATGCATCCCTGTTCATTGATAACTTGATGCATCCCTGTTCATTGATAACTTGATGCATCCCAGCTCATTGATAACTTAATAAATCTCAGTTCCTTGATAACTTGATGCATCCCAGTTCATTGATAACTTGATGCATCCCAGTTCATTGATAACTTGATGCATCCCAGTTCATTGATAACTTGATGCATCCCAGCTCATTGATAACTTGATGCATCCCAGTTCATTGATAACTTGATGCATCCCAGTTCATTGATAACTTGATGCATCCCAGTTCATTGATAACTTGATGCATCCCAGTTCCTTGATAACTTAATAAATCTCAGTTCCTTGATAACTTGATAAATCCCAGTTCATTGATAACTTGATGCATCCCAGCTCATTGATAACTTGATGCATCCCTGTTCATTGATAACTTGATGCATCCCAGCTCATTGATAACTTAATAAATCTCAGTTCCTTGATAACTTGATGCATCCCAGTTCATTGATAACTTGATGCATCCCAGTTCATTGATAACTTGATGCATCCCTCTTCATTGATAACTTGATGCATCCCAGCTCATTGATAACTTGATGCATCTCAGTTCATTGATAACTTGATGCATCCCAGTTCATTGATAACTTGATGCATCCCAGCTCATTGATAACTTGATGCATCCCAGTTCATTGATAACTTGATGCATCCCAGCTCATTGATAACTTGATGCATCCCACTTCATTGATGCATGCAGAAAGCAGACGAATTTACACGAGATAATGTTAGATTTACATGCCATGCGTCTTGCTTGTCCATGTTTGAGATTTTATTTATTTATCGTTTCTGCACCTGTCTGTCTGTCCCTGCCAAAGGTGCAATATCTGAATTCTGTGCTGCTTTTGCCCACCGATTTCATCGCCCACGCTTTTGTTGCATCATGCCGAATCAAAATGATCAGTGACTGCTTCCACCGTGTTAATTCTCTCATCAGCTGATGTGTGCACTGTTGGTTATGCGCTCTTTTACATATTGGAAAATTACAGTCCTGATTTTAGATTAACTTTTTTTCTTTGTAGCTCCTATTTTGGTTCCGTGTAGAGTTTACTGTCATATAATAAAATACACGTTTAACTTTTATAGAATTTCAGAGCACTTGCTTTAGTATATATTTTGTAAGTTTTATTTGCACTTATAAACATAATTTTCCAACTGTGTCCTTTGAGGACCGTTTTTAATGATAGTCAGTTTCTTTCCTTCAGTGCGCTTGTTTTGCGCAGGTCAGTAGCAAGCAAAGTTTGATAGTTAATTAATTCACCTGTCCGCTGCCTGTTGACTGAGCCGACCCGACGGCCATGGCCCCCTGGTCGGGTTTTATTGATAGAGTCTCTCGCCGGCTCCTGGCTACGCAGGTGGTGCGCCTGATGCTGCGTTATCAATTTGGCACAGCCCTGCTTGGCGGCCTGTTCTGCGGTGCCGGACTTGAGTTTTTTATGAATGTCTGGAGCCCGAGGGATATCACTTTCTGTGAGTTCAACTGGCTTAGTTCACTCTGCTTACACGAAACTGTACACGTACTTAGCCTAGTGTACACACTTGCGAATCTCATCACCCCACACTAAACTCTACCCCCAATGTACACAACTCGTGAACCCCCTCACCCCACAGTAAACTCTGCCCCCAATGTACACAACTCGTGAACCCCCTCACCCCACAGTAAACTCTGCCCCCAATGTACACACTTGCGAACCCCTCACCCCACAGTAAACTCTGCCCCCAATGTACACACTTGCGAACCCCTCACCCCACACTAAACTCTACCCCCAATGTACACACTTGCGAACCCCTCACCCCACAGTAAACTCTGCCCCCAATGTACACACTTGCGAACCCCTCACCCCACACTAAACTCTGCCCCCAATGTACACTACCGCGAACCCTCATAAGTAACCTAAAGCAAAGCTTTGCCCTAAAAGAACAGCCAAACGTGGCCTTCGCAGACAAAATATTCAAGCGCAAGCAAATCGAACGGCAGCTTCAGCTGGAGGAGGCGGCCGAGAGTCCCGAACGGCAGCGGCTGTACGAGCAGTTGCGGGCGGAGATCCGCCAGGAGCTGATCGCCTCAGCTGTCAGCAGAGATAAAACCTGATGAACTTTCCCCCTCTGGCGCCTTCCAGACTACAAAATTATTCGCGTAATTCGTTAAAGAGCATGTACTTCAGAGTGCATTTTGTGCGAGCTAACTTATTTCGCCTTCTACGCTCGTAGTAAACTAATTGATTGCTTCTGACTATTGATAGTAGTTTGTGTTTAATTAGCCTCTGAAGCATGTGCTTTCTGAGGCATTCAAATCGTTTCTCTTCGACTTGGTTTACTAACGCCTTTTTGCTTTCTGAGTTTAGATTTTCAAAGAAAGAACAAAACTGATAAGTCAGGGCAGTTGTGCCTGTTCTGTTAATAATTTGAAGCCGTTTTAATTTTCTATCACCAAACCGCGCCATTCACCAGTCTCACTAAACTGTCCAAAACAGTTTGGTTGGTTTTATTCGAGTTGGGAGTCTGCTGGTCATCTGTCGTCATCACCAGTCTTGGCCGATGCCGTTGCCGAAATGCAAGCTGTATTCCATCTCGAGAAGCAGCTTCAGATCGTCCAGGTTGAGGCCTTGCCTCTGCAGCCACCTGTCCAGCTTGGCCAGCAACTTCTGGATGATGTCGTCCACCGGCGGCTCCACCGGCGGTTCTACCGGCCGCTGCTGCCAATGACGGCGTCGGCAGCGGCGTCGGCGGCGTCGGCATCTGCGGCCACGGCGACCACGCGGGCAGTCCCAGTTGCATTTTGGCGGCTCCGGCGCCTCAGTGGTTGTAGCGCCTGTTGTCACTTCGGTGGTTGTTGTGGTCGCTTCGGTGGTTGTTGTCGGCGCTTCAGTGGTTGTTGTCGGCGCTTCGGAGGTTGTTGTCGGCGCTTCGGTGGTTGTTGTCGGCGCTTCGGAGGTTGTTGTCGGCGCTTCGGTGGTTGTTGTCGGCGCTTCGGTGGTTGTTGTCGGCGCTTCGGAGGTTGTTGTCGGCGCTTCGGTGGTTGTTGTCGGCGCTTCGGTGGTTGTCGGCGCTTCGGAGGTTGTTGTCGGCGCTTCGGTGGTTGTTGTCGGCGCCTCAGTGGTTGTTGTCGGCGCCTCAGTGGTTGTCGGCGCCTCAGTGGTTGTTGTCGGCGCTTCAGTGGTTGTTGTTAGCGCTTCGGTGGTTGTTGGCGGCGCCTTAGTGGTTGTTGTCTGTGCCTCAGTGGTTGTTGCTGCTGCTACGCCACAGGAGCCCTTTGCCTCGCAGTTGGACTTGAGACTTTTCTCCAGGTTGGCCCGGTAGGCCGCTCTGCCAGTTTCGCTCGTGCAAGTGGCGCTGGTGGACATCTGGTTGCAGAAGGCGTTCACCCGCTCCAAGCTGTAGAGTCGCAGGCAGCTCATGCACGCGTTGCAAGTGCTGCTGGCGATGCAGGTTCGAACGTCCGTTGCGGCGGTCGCCAGTGGAGCAGCCGTCGCTGCTAGAAGCAGCAAGGTGGACAGACAAAAAATCATATTTTACCTTCAAGTGTAGTCTTATTTTACTGAAGAAACCAGTCAGAACTCGAGCAGCTTTTTCTCATAAATCGGAGCTTTTATAACCGCCTTGAGCTGTCCACTTCCTGCACCTGGTCCGCAACGGTTTCAGCCGATTTGGAGCAATTCCGGGATTTCAATTTCCTGTTTCACCCTTGAGGATCTTTCCGGAGGTTGAATGCAGTTTCAATAAGGAAGGCAGAACAAGTTCTCAGCTTACGGGCTAAGTCCATGAGATTGCATATGTTAAAACTTTGAGAATTTCAGAGGCGAGTTTATTGCAGAAAAAAAGTTCTGTGGACTATTTTTGCTAAAGCTGAAGTTAAATTCTCCAACTGGGATTAATGTCAAGGTTGACATTGTATCAGTGGAATGCGTGGCATTGTTTGGAACACCTGCATCTGCCATGCGTACAAGTGCAAATTGTTTGTTCATGCATTATGAGGGTTTTGCAAGATGCGGAAATACGACTTCAATTCGTTGGGAAATTTACACAGCGAAAAATTCTGATCATTGGTAAATTTGCACACACACACACAACTTCATTTTGTAAGTGCCCGACCTCATCAATAGCTAACCTGCCCACTGTTGCCAGCTGTTTGTGCGCATAAAATTTTGTAAATCGGTTAACATGTTTTGCTGAGATGTCCCTACAAATATAGGTCACTAACAGTAAAGTAGTGGAACAACATGATGGTGTCAACGTTTCTTGGAGTACTCTGTGACCGCGGCAGTAAACGATAGGCAATTAGACAGCTAAGTTTTTATTCGCTGACTTCCTCAAAATATGCAGGCCGACCCATGCTCTGCAGCGGTATGCTCTCGCAGGCCTGAAATTTGTTTCAGATTTTTCTACTAGCTTATTCATGTCGACTCGCTGAGACTTACAGTGGGGGAATGAGTACATTAGGTGGGTCTAAGAATTAAGAAAACGACACGCTAGGGACTTCTGGGACACACTAGGAAGAAGAGACACACTAGGGGGTTCTGGAAAAGAAGAGACACACTAGTGGGTTCTGGGAAGGAAGAAACACTATATAGGGACTTCTGGAAAGGAACGGACACACTGTGGGACTTCTGGGAAGGCAGAGACACTAGGGACTTCTGGAAGGAACGGACACACTGGGGACTTCTGGGAAGGCAGAGACACTAGGGACTTCTGGGAAGGAAGAGACACACTAGGGACTTCTGGGAAGGAAGAGACACACTAGGGACTTCTGGGAAGGAAGAGACACACTAGGGACTTCTGGGAAGGAAGAGACACACTAGGGACTTCTGGGAAGGAAGAGACACACTAGTGGGTTCTGGGAAAGAAGAGACACACTAGTGGGTTCTGGGAAAGAAGAGACACACTAGTGGGTTCTGGGAAAGAAGAGACACACTAGTGGGTTCTGGGAAGGAAGAGACACACTAGGGGGTTCTGGGAAGGAAGAGACACACTAGTGGGTTCTGGGAAAGAAGAGACACACTAGGGGGTTCTGGGAAGGAAGAGACACACTAGGGGGTTCTGGGAAAGAAGAGACACACTAGTGGGTTCTGGGAAAGAAGAGACACACTAGGGGGTTCTGGGAAAGAAGAGACACACTAGTGGGTTCTGGGAAAGAAGAGACACACTAGTGGGTTCTGGGAAAGAAGAGACACACTAGGGGGTTCTGGGAAGGAAGGGACACACAAAGGACTTTGGGAAGCGAGAGGCACGACTAACTTCTGGGTTTTCTGTGGGTTTCTTCTGTAAGAAGCTGGGGGGGGGGGGTTCTGTGAAAGCAAAAATAGCATCTCACTTCCATTGTCTCCCGATCGTCCCGCAGGCGTTGGCTCCCTCCGCGGGTTCTCCCTGCCGTCAGTCGCTCATTGAGATCCCTCCTGCTCCTACGTGCCGACCTTTGCTGAGACCTGTAGTCTGCTAGCTGAGGTGGACTGGCGCTGTTGTTGTTGTTGATGCCATTGCTAGCCGTGTTGTCCCTGCTGCCTCTGAAGGCCATTCGCGGCCGGTTTCCAGCATCCAGCCAGGCTGCCAAGTGCAGCTTCCTGGCCTGGCGTCGCAACTCGTTCCGGACCTCGGAGTTGATAAAACAGAACAGCAGGGCGGCGAAAAAGCCCTGTGGATTGTCGGAGATGAAGATAGTGTTCCTCCAAGAAAAAAGCGTAATTGAGGCTAAACAAGCTCGATGCATTGCAGGAGCTCATACATGTCTACATGTACCAAGACAAGAGACAGAGGCCTACACCAAGAAACGTACAAATTGCTGCGTACGAGTGCTCCATAGGTCTTTATATCGAATTGTTCCCAATCAATATCAACCTTTGACTTACCTGGAATGAGTTAAAGAAGTGCTCATAATAGAGGTGCACAATAGTTAGCGTTTTGCCCAGCTTGTCCTTGGGCACCATGGTGACGGGTAGAAAGATGAGATAGTAAATGCCGAACACCAGGATGAGGAGGCAGGTAGACTTCCACAGCTTCCTGGGAATGTCGGACAGATTTTGGTGCCTCTTTGAAGTATCGAAATTCGAAACTTTATACCTTGAGAGATACGCCTCATATTCTCTTCTTGCTACTCTTTAGTGAACAAACTCGTATGTAGTTAACAACACGTAGAAAGCCAAATGCATTCGGGGCTTCTGGGCGAAAATTGGCTGAGGTCTTGTCGTGCAATTCATGTCCACGAGGGCCAACCCCCAGGGCACAGAGTGTACATGTCTGATAATTAGAAAGTCAGGGCTGCACTACACCCTGTGTGAGCGAGTGCATGAGTGCCTGTCTGTGTACAGTATTGGCGCGCTTGCATGTGCTCAGGTGTCAAGGGAGTTGGGAGAATTGCCTCAGCATCTCGGGGATCTCAGGACGAAGTTGTCGCCAAAAGCGTTGTGCCAGGGTGCCGGCAATTTATTATATAATATTATTATTGACGCTTATTGAACATCATCAGGACTCACAAATAGGGCTGAACTGTCGGTGCATCGGCTGGCGCCTGCCGTCTCAGCTTGATGAAGAGCTCGCGCACAATTTTCGCGAACAGAATGGCGTTCAGCTGCGGAGAAATTTTTTTGTTTGTGTGCACGGATGCAGAGTTTGTGGTCGACTGGTTGAAGTTTTCTGCTGCTTGTGATGATTAATCTTTCTGTACTGCGAGTAGCTAGATGGTTCAACTACTTATTATGTCCCTGTGAACGTCTCCCATACATGTAGACAGACAAAAATATGATTTCAAAGTGGTCGTGCAATGCTAAGTCTGAACTCATTAATAAATCATTCTGAAAAAAGTGACACCCATGCAGTGACAGTGGCGAAATGCAATTTTACTGAAGTCCCCGAAAAGACTCGAGAGTGTGCCGGCCATTGGGCCAGCAGTGCTCACCAGCACTAGCAGCGCCAAGTAGACGTTGAGCAGCCAGATGTCGGGGCCAAGCGGCTTGAACTCGCGCCAGCAGTTCGTGTTGTCAAACAGCAGTCTGAGCAGCACCCAGACCATCGTGACTAGACTGCTCAGGCCTAAAATGTAAATAAATAGATAAAATTGTGACTTATTTGAGTTCTATCTGATGACTCATTTGAGATCTATCCTGTGACTCATTTGAGTCCTATCTTGTGACTCATTTGAGATCTATCTTGTGACTCATTTTTGAGATGTACCTTGTGACTTATTTGAGTCCTATCTTGTGACTTATTTGAGTTATATCTGATGACTCATTTTTGAGATGTACCTTGTGACTCATTTGAGATCTATCCTGTGACTTATTTGAGTTATATCTGATGACTTATTTGAGTTATGTCTGATGACTTATTTGAGTTATGTCTGATGACTTATTTGAGTTATGTCTGATGACTTATTTGAGTTATGTCTGATGACTTATTTGAGTTATGTCTGATGACTTATTTGAGTTATGTCTGATGACTTATTTGAGTTATGTCTGATGACTTATTTGAGTTATATCTGATGACTTATTTGAGTTATGTCTGATGACTTATTTGAGTTATGTCTGATGACTTATTTGAGTTATGTCTGATGACTTATTTGAGTTATGTCTGATGACTTATTTGAGTTATGTCTGATGACTTATTTGAGTTATGTCTGATGACTTATTTAAGATCTATCTTGTGACTCATTTGAGATCTGTCCTGAGGCTTATTTGAGATCTATCTTGTGACTCATTTGAGATTCATTTTGTGACTCATTTAAGATCTATCTTGTGACTTATTTGAGATCCATCTTGTGACTCAAGTGACTCATTTGAGATCTATCTTGTGACTTATTTGAGTCCTATCCTGAGACTCATTAGAGATCTATCTTGTAACACATTTGAGATCTATCTTGTGACTCATTTGTGATCTGTTTTGTTAAGTTTGTGATTAAAATTATGGCTCATTTTGTATCCATATTATGGCGCCTAAGTTCTAAGTCCTGCGTGTACTTTAAATAATCGCAAACTGCCCGAGTCAGACACTAACCCCAGCCAATGGCAAGGTAGCCGGGCGTTGACAGTCGTTCGTTGCCCATGCCGCTGACAAAGATCAGTATGTACAGGTGCAGGGCCTCGACAAAGACCCAGGTGAAACTCCCAATCACTGTGAAGGTCATTAACGTTTGGTTAAGCCGACACAGAGTTGTCTGAAATTTTTATGGCGAAAAATGATACCTATATAGCTCTTTACTTGCTACTGACAAACACTCAGCGCTAGTAGTATCAACTTCATTTTTCCAAAAATCTTTAGAAACTGCTTTACGCTTTAAAGACGCTCGGCTTACCTGATCGTTCTCAGACAAGGCCCTGTTAACAAAATGGCTGACTGCTCGCAGCGTGAATGCCAAGTACAAATTGATGTGGATGAAGTTGCGACGGCAGTGAAGGCGCCTGTAGAAAGGAAAGGAGGTGATGGCACGATAAGCATGTGCAGTTGGGAGCCAGAAAAGGAATGGAAAGAGTACATTTTCCAACAGTGGAGCATGTACAGGCAGAGATATTCTACAGTGAAAATTTTGCTAGCTAATAGGATGCCAGGTAGGACCATAGACAACAGCCCTTTTTACTTATTCAAGAAGATGCAATAAAAGTTTGGTATTCTCCGACAACCGAAAATTTGTACATTTAAACCTTCAGAATGCCTGACAGTTAGAACAAAATACTCATTTAGTTTATAAATATGCTTTCACCTCTTAGAGCTACTTGACTAAATCCCCTGGCTTCGAACACGACAGGAAATGAGTTTTTTCACCCTTTGAGACGGAAAAATATTTTACCGAAAGCTCGTCAAAATAACGATGCCAATCAGCAGAGTGGATAGAGAGAGGCTGTGCCCGACCAGCCCAATCATGCTCATGATGGCCAGGTGTCTCTGCAATTTGTTAGGTTGGAAACAACTTAGCAGACACTTGCTATGACGCACATCAACATCGAGTTACATCATGACAGACAAGCAGACACTGAGACAGGCAATAAGACAGACAGACAGACATGCAGACAGACAGACAGACAGACAGACAGACAGACAGACAGACAGACAGACAGACAGACAGACAGACAGACAGACAGACAGACAGACAGACAGACACTAAGACAGACACACAGACAGGCAGACACTAAGACAGACACACAGACAGGCAGACACTAAGACGGACACACAGACAGACAGACAGACAGACAGACAGACAGACAGACAGACAGACAGACAGACAGACAGACAGACAGGCAGGCAGCCAGACAGACAGACACTAAGACACTAAGACACTGAGACAGACAGACAGACACTAAGACAGACAGACACTAAGACAGACAGACAGACAGACAGACAGACAGACAGACAGACAGACAGACAGACAGACAGGCAGACAGACAGGCAGCCAGACAGACAGACAGACAGACAGACACTAAGACACTGAGACAGACAGACAGACAGATACTAAGACAGACAGATAGACAGGCACTAAGACAGACAGGCAGACAGACAGACAGACAAACCTTCGCAACAGCTCTTTCATCGGCAGCGGCAGCATCAAAACTTGATGAAGAGGATTCCACGGCCAGGCAGTCGGAGAAGTTGGTCCAGCCGCCCAGGTGCCAGGTGCCGTTAGCGTGGCACATCCTGGTTGCGTACCTGTCCCGCTGCACTTCATTCAAGTAGTCCGGGCAGAGCTGGCGCCCGAAAGTGCCAGCCGGCACCGTCGGCCAGCACAGAACACCGTCAAAGGCTGGACGGCAGCCGGCGGCATCCGACTGACTCTGCGACGCACCGTGCGCTTTTTTTACTTGGGCGCAGAGGTGCCTCTCCAGCCTGAGTCGAAGCTGCTGGGTCTCGTTGCTCACCTGTGTCAGGCGCACCTGTTTTTGATGGCGAGGAACCGAAATGAGTATAATAATTACATTTATGGCTGCGATTTTGTGCAGTCTGGGGCCCGCCTAACCGCAGAGAGCGGCGCTGTTCCAGGCGCTGTTCCAGGCGGTGTTCCAGGCGGTGTTTGAGACCATGCCGACAAGTAGGCTTTGTCAGACTCGCTCGAACAGCCAATTGGAATGCCATCGCACACCTTTTTCGACGCAGCATATGACACATCTATGACACACGTATGATACAACTGTGACACATCTATGACACACCTATGATACATCTATGACACACCTATGATACATCTATGACATACCTATGATACATCTATGACACCTGTTTAGAGACACCTGTGTTTAGACACACCTGTGACACACCTGTGACACGCCTATGATACACCTATGATACACCTATGACTCCCCTATTCACACCCTATGATACACCTATGACACGCCTGAGACACCTGTGAAACACCTAGTGAGGACACCTATGACAAAAAATCCAGAAAAAAATGCCAATAGTCTGTAGTAAATTCTCAAGAACTTTTAGCCGCTTACCAACTCGTACAGGCTTCTTGCCAGACTGGCATTGCGCTCTGAGCAGTCGGAGTAGGCAGTGAGCGGGTGAAACTCGCCACCATCGCTGCCGCTGCTCCGCCATCGACCATCGGCCTGGCAGCGTCGTTTGGCGAAGCGCACTCGGCCTTCATTGCCGAACACCTGGCCGGGACAGGGCAGGGACGCGTCGGAGCTCGCGGGCGCCGGTGGCCAGCATAGGAAGCCGTCGAATTGCCCGGAGCAGTTGCTGGCAGCAGCGGCGGCGCCGGAGGTGGCGAGGCTCGTCAGGCGGCCCAGCGCCAGTTGAGACTGGCAGCTCTGCTCGGCCCTGCGGAGCTGCTCAACCAGTTCCTCCTGGCTCAGGCTGGGCGTGCCCTGCTGGGCCTGCAAGGTTATGTGGGGTCAGCATCTGACAACTGAAGTCCCGAATCTGACAGCTGGAGTCCCGAATCTGACAGCTGGAGTCCCGAATCTGACAGCTGGAGTCCCGAATCTGACAGCTGGAGTCCCGAATCTGACAGCTGGAGTCCCGAATCTGACAGCTGGAGTCCCGAATCTGACAGCTGGAGTCCCGAATCTGACAGCTGGAGTCCCGAATCTGACAGCTGGAGTCCCGAATCTGACAGCTGGAGTCCCGAATCTGACAGCTGGAGTCCCGAATCTGACAGCTGGAGTTCTAAATCTGACAACTGGAGTCCCGAATCTAACAGTTGGAGTCCCGAATCTTAAAGTTGGAGTCCCGACAGTTTGAGTCCCCAATCTGACTGCTGGAGTCCCGAATCTGACAGCTGGAGTTCTAAATCTGACAACTGGAGTCCCGAATCTAACAGTTGGAGTCCCGAATCTTAAAGTTGGAGTCCCGACAGTTTGAGTCCCCAATCTGACTGCTGGAGTCCCGAATCTGATAACTGGAGTCCCGAATCTGACAGTTGGAGTCCCGACAGCTGGAGTCCCGAATCTGACAGCTGGAGTCCCGACAGCTGGAGTCCCGAATCTGACAGCTGGAGTCCCGACAGCTGGAGTCCCGAATCTGACAGCTGGAGTCCCAAATCTGCTCAGACGTCAGCCAAGTAAGTTCACTCAGTGCGGACATAAATAATTCATTGGGTTCTGTTAAGGGAGCTCGGAGTGCCCGATGGCCTCAAAAGCGGCCCAGTGCAAATTCTGATTGAAAGCGGGATCAATAAAACGAAAAAACGAACAAAGGAAGATAGTCTTGTACTCTGATAATTTTTCTCGAAGAGCACAGGGAATTGAGCTTTGCTCAGCTGGAAATGAAATCTCAAAATTCTATTTTAGCGAAGCAGAGCCCCTCAGCAGTGGCGCGGAACAGGTGTCTGTTTTGCCGGGATTCGCTGGCTCAGTTCCTTTTATTCCTTATGAGCCCTGGTTGAGAGTGCGAGAGAAGAGCAAAAAACAGACGGCCTACTCGCAATTTTATTGAGGCAGCTGCGACAAGATGGCTCTGCCGAAAATTCGACTGTTTGCACAGAGGGAATTCTTGATTCAACCATGAAATTCCCATCGGTTCTGCGCGGGGATATTGCACAGTCTATTTTCAACTCAAAACGGCTGTAACATCCTAAAAGAGACTGGCATCGTCTGCAGTGAAGACAGCGGGGCTAGCAAAATCAGATTGCTAATGCTACGCTCGTACTTGGTTGCAGAATCCAAAGTACACCATGTCATCATAAAATTATTCTCATTGAGCTTTGCCTTGAGATTCGAACTTGTGAAGATTCGGTATTGTGAATATTCGATATTGTGAATATTTGATATTGTGAAGATTCGATATTGTGAATATTCGATATTGTGAAGACTAGATATTGTGAAGACTAGATATTGTGAAGATTCGATATTGTGAAGATACGAATTAGTGAAGATTCGATATTGTGAAGATTCGATATTGTGAAGATTCGATATTGTGAAGATTCGATATTATGAAGATTCGATATTGTGAAGAAGATTCGATATTTTGAAGATTCGATATTGTGAAGATTCGATATTGTGAAGATTCGATATTGTGATGATTCGATATTGGGAAGATTCGATATTGTGAAGACTCGATATTGTGAAGATTCGATATTGTGAATATTCGATATTGTGAAGATTCGATATTGTAAAGATTCGATATTGTGAAGACTCGATATTGTGAAGATTCGATATTGTGAAGATTCGATATTGTGAAGACTCGATATTGTGAAGATTCGATATTGTGAAGCTTCGATATTGTGAAGATTCGATATTGTGAAGACTCGATATTGTGAAGATTCGATATTGTGAAGACTCGATATTGTGAAGATTCGATATTGTAAATATTCGATATTGTGAAGATTCGATATTGTGAAGACTCGATATTGTGAAGATTCGATATTGTGAAGATTCGATATTGTAAATATTCGATATTGTTCGATATTATTATGAATTTACAGACTGGAATCGACCCATGCGGGGCTCTTAGTAATGTTCTATAATGCACTAATACGTAATTCACTGTTAAAACTGAATCCTGAAAATTCTTTGAGCTGTAGTCCGACTGACTCTCTATGAGTAAAGATATATTCGAGTTATTTATGAAACTTTTTACTGGCTTAGAGCAAGGATTTTTGGCACACTGATGCTCATAAATCTTATTTATCGAATGCTTCAGGAATGACACTGAAAGTCGATGCACTGCATACAAATGAGGACCTTTCGCAGGTCTCGAATTTCGCATGCCTAAATTTGGGAAATTTCCGAAATAATAATCTCCATATCTCCCAACGATTGTGAAGCTTTAAGGTCGTGAAGTTTGGGGTCGTGAAGTTTGGGGTCGTGAAGTTTGGGGATTGTGAAGTTTGGGATCGTGAAGTTTGGGGATCGTGAAGTTTGGGGTCGTGAAGTTTGGGGTCGTGAAGTTTGGGGATCGTGAAGTTTGGGATCGTGAAGTTTGTAGATTGTGAAGTTTGGGGATTGTGAATTTGGGGATTGCGAAGTTTGGGGTCGTGAAGTTTGGGGTCGTGAAGTTTGGGAATCGTGAAGTTTGGGGATCGTGAAGTTTGGGGATTTTGAATTTGGGGATTGTGAAGTTTGGGGATTGTGATTTGGGGATTTTGAATTTGGGGATCGTGAAATTTGGGGATCGTGAAGTATGGGGATCGTGAAGTTTGGGGATTGTGAATTTTGGGATTGCGAAGTTTGGGGATCGTGAAGTTTGGGGATCGTGAAGTTTGGGGTCGTGAAGTTTGAGGATCGTGAAGTTTGGGGATTGTGAATTTGGGGATTGCGAAGTTTGGGGTCGTGAAGTTTGGGGTCGTGAAATTTGGGGATCGTGAAGTTTGGGGATCGTGAAGTTTGGGGATCGTGAAGTTTGGGGATCGTGAAGTTTGGGGATCGTGAAGTTTGGGAATCGTGAAGTTTGGGGATTTTGAATTTGGGGATTGTGAAGGTTGGAGATTGTGAAGTTTGGGGATCGTAAAACGTTAGGGATTGTGAATATGAAATTTCAGGGATTTTAAAGTGGGGGAGCTGAGATAAATATCCTGTCTTTATGGCAAGCCGGCCCCAGTGAAGAACGCTGCATTCGAAATTGGCTCAAATTGGCGCATTTGCAGCCTCCAGTTGCCTCATCACAATTATCGCCGGCAGGTTGCGCGCCAAATTCGAACTGAGGAAGCCAAGATGGAAACATGCAGGTGACTCTCAACAAGCCTGGATGCTGGGGGCTCAGCTGCAGTCAGATTTTCGATGGCCTCCTTCTTAAACCAGGCAGCTGCTTAAGCGGCTCTTTGTTTTGGTTTGGGCGGCAGTAAAAATTGCAGAGCGGGGATTCTGATCAGAGAAAGATGCGAAATTATTTTCTATCTGCAAACTAATTGCACCGACTTCGCAGCTGCCTGATCTCGAAAATCTGGAGAGCAGAGAGAAGTGTGTTTATTATTGATTGCTTTAGCGGGCGCATTGCAGAACAGTTTCACAGCGTTGCTGATTAAATTGGCGCCTGTTTCTTGATTTTGGCGCCTGCTTCTTGATTGATTTTGGCGCCTGCTTCTTTATTGATTTTGGCGCCTGCTTCTTTATTGATTTTGGCGCCTGCTTCTTGATTGATTTTGGCGCCTGCTTATTGATTTTGGCGCCTGCTTCTTGATTTTGCAACCTGCTTCTTGATTTTGGTGACTTTTTGTTGATTTTGGCGCCTGATTCTTGATTTTGACGCCTGCTTCTTGATTTTGTTGACTTTTTGTTGATTTTGGCGCCTGATTCTTGATTTGTGCGCCTGCTTCTTGATTTTGGCGCCTGCTTCTTGATTTTGGCAACTGTTTCTTGATTTTGGCGACTGTTTCTTGATTTTGTTGACTTTTTGTTGATTTTGACGCCTGATTCTTGATTTTGGCGCCTGCTTCTTGATTTTGGCAACTGTTTCTTGATTTTGGCGCCTGCTTCTTGATTTTGGCAACTGTTTCTTGATTTTGGCGACTGTTTCTTGATTTTGGCGCCTGATTCTTGATTTTGACGCCTGCTTCTTGATTTTGGTGACTTTTTGTTGATTTTGGCGCCTGATTCTTGATTTGTGCGCCTGCTTATTGATTTTGGCGCCTGCTTATTGATTTTGGCGACTGTTTCTTGATTTTACAACCTGCTTCTTGATTTTCGCGCCTGTTTTTTTATTTTGGCGCCTTCTTCTTGATTTTGGCGACTGTTTCTTGATTTTGCAACCTGCTTCTTGATTTTGGCGCCTGCTTTTTTATTTTGGCGACTGTTTCTTGATTTTGGCGACTGTTTCTTGATTTTGGCGACTGTTTCTTGATTTTGGCGACTGTTTCTTGATTTTGCAACCTGCTTCTTGATTTTGGCGCCTTCTTCTTGATTTTGGCGACTGCTTCTTGATTTTGCAACCTGCTTCTTGATTTTGGCGCCTGCTTTTTTATTTTGGCGACTGTTTCTTGATTTTGGCGACTGTTTCTTGATTTTGGCGACTGTTTCTTGATTTTGGCGCCTGCTTCTTGATTTTGGCGCCTGCTTCTTGATTTTGGCGCCTGCTTCTTGATTTTGGCGACTGTTTCTTGATTTTGGCGACTGTTTCTTGATTTTGGCGCCTCCTTATTCATTTTGGCACCTGCTTCTTAATTTTGGCGCCTGCTTCTTGATTTTGGCGCCTGCTATTTTAGTTTTGGCAACTTATGGGACTTTTGTGTCCCTGTTAAAGTTTCGATGGCTGTTATTTTTAATTTTTAGACTTTCGATCAAATATTGCCTTGAAGTGGACACATTTGCCTTGAAGTGGACACCCCAGTCTCGAAGTGAACACCCCAGTCTCGAAGTGAACACCCCAGTCTCGAAGTGAACACCCCAGTCTCAAAGTGAACACCCCAGTCTCAAAGTGCAGACACCTCGGTCTTGAAGTGGACACCTTTGCCTCGAAGTGAACACCCCAGTCTCGAAGTGGACACTCCTGCAGTCTCGAAGTGGACACCCCAGTCTCGTAGTGGACACCTTTGCCTCGAAGTGGACACCCCAGTCTCGAAATTTGACACCCCCAGTCTGAAGGTGGACACCCTAGTCTCGAATTGGACACCCCAGTCTCGTAGTGGACACCTTTGCCTCGAAGTGGACACCCCAGTCTAAAAGTGGACACAAAATTCACAACTCAAGAATACTCGCATGTAAAGTTCAATTAGCAACAAAAAGCTCGGAATCTACCATTGTTGCTGTGCTGGTGAAAGCGCAGATTAGCATCAGAACTTCAGTCCGCGAGCTTGTTCGCCGAAAAGCAGATGACGTCATGCTGGCGCTCATAAATAGCTTGGTGCAAGATCTGCCAGAGCCGAAGAAACAGCGTTCATCAAAGCTTTGCCGTCCCAGGCAGCCTGTCCAGCTGTTTTGTCCTCAAAGATTTTCTCTTCCCCTAGAAGCAACTGGCTGGTTAGCAGAGCCAATCCTAGGACGGCGTCATGGCCACACCATGGACTGCCGGCGGCACGGAACACCTGCGTAGTCATGGAGCTCTGAGCTTAGCTATCTGGACTGGCAGCTGGAATCGCACCCAGCACAATTTCCCCACACAGTTTCTTTCCAAGCAAATCTTCTACTTTTCTCAAATTGGGTCTAAACAGCACCAATATTCTGAGAATGAAATGTTTTTTTAACTGTGATCATTTTGTGTCAGAGTTGATCACGGATTTATCTTTGCTAAAAATCAAGCAAACAGACAGACAGACAGAGAGACAGACAGACAGACACACAGACAGACACACAGACAGACAGACAGACAGACAGACAGACAGACAGACAGACAGACAGACAGACAGACAGACAGACAGACAGACAGACAGACAGACAGACAGACAGACAGACAGACAGACAGACAGACACTAAGACAGACAGACAGACAGACAGACAGACAGACAGACAGACAGACAAACAGACAGACAGACACACAGACAGACAGACAGACAGACAGACAGACAGACAGACAGACAGACAGACAGACAGACAGACAGACAGACAGACAGACAGACAGACACTAAGACAGACAGACAGACAGACAGACACTAAGACACTAAGACACTAAGACACATTCTCAGCTGGAAAATCCAGATCTTTGTTCAAGCCTCGAGCTCCCTGCCCGAGCTGCTCTGCGGGGTCGTAAACAGGCTGACCTTTGCATCCAGGGGGAGAGGGGAGCTCAGTGCGCGTCGGCCACAAACGAGTTGTGCAGAGCGGAAAAGTTTTTAATATGTTTTTCCTGCGAACAATGAGATTGGCCGGGTTTCAATTCAGCTAAATTTTAACTGGGCTACAGGCCACACACGCAGTGCTACTGTCTGTACTTGTAAATCTGCACGCCTAGCAGTGCATGAAAATAATTGTTTTCTTTAACTCTGACAGTTTCAACATGATCCGTGCAAACAGCCTCCCCGCTTCATATCTCCCGCTTAATTTCCTCTATACAGCTGTTTCTGCTTGCTTATATAATGGAGCTCGATTGTGCGTGTTTACCTGACGGAGTTGACGTAGATAAGAAAGGTTAACAACTTTGACAAAACAAGTCTTCAATAATTGATTGATTTGAGCTGATATCACTTATTGGCGGTTTGTTTAAGTCGTACCTGTGGGAGTCGACCTTCAAGTCGTGATTCCGACGCTCTGACCACTAGGCTACACCCCCGCCCCCGCCCCCGAGTAACAGTGAGAATACCACATGAAAGAGACCACAAGCATTCTTACGCAGCAGTCTCACTATATAGCTACTCTCGACCGATGAGCAACAGCAGTATTAGCATACTGTGAACATAATTCTGAAGAATTTGCGTTATTAACTGCAAGAAGAGGCCCGCGACGCGAAGGAGTCTATTAGCACAGCACGGCAAAGCCATGTCAGCTCTTGCTGATGAGCACATTTAATGAGTCTCAACAAAACACAAGTTCCTGGGTGCCTGGGGCGTTCAATATAAGGCCCCTGGTATTCATTCACTCGTGTGTGTATTTAAATAATTGCTGTGCTGGCCGCTGCCCGCGCATAACAGTGACAGATAATAAACATACTCGTTGCCATTGCTCTGTCTATGCTAGGATTGCTTTTGCAAACTAAAGTAGGACAATTAAGTCAGTTATTGAAATCTGGAACGGTTTATTATATTATATTCGTACTTGACTCGACGTGCTATGTCTATGGCAAACTGTCCCCAACCTCAGAGTGTGCAGGATTGGTTATTTTTATGTCTATGGCAAACTGTCCCCAACCTCAGAGTGTGCATGATTGGTTATTTTTATGTCTATGGCAAAATGTCCCGAACATTTTTATTTTTTATTTTTTAGGGTGTCATGCACCACAAGGCCCGCGGCGGGAAGCTCTCGGTTGACTGCTAGCAGTCCTTTCCGGAGCTCGTCAGCAGAGGTAACAACGCTCCTGGCCGGGACCCAGATTCGATGCCTCTTGGTCCGGGGGCGCTCGTCCTCTCTGCAGAAGGCTAGGTTGAGGTCCCAGCTCTGCTCGGGCAGCAGCTCAAGGAGCCGCCGACCCGAGTCAGCATCACTGGGCCAAATGAGAAGGCACGAGTCCCTCGTCGCATTCGAATGAATGTTCAGAGGCGTGCCCTTCAGAGTAAGCTTCCACAGGAGGCCATCAACGGCACTTCTCACCTGCTTCAGCTGATCGGGAGACAGGCGCGCGTCCTTTCCCAGGATGACAACCGCCGGTTGCCTCTTTGCCGCATCAGCGTAGGAGGCCCGGGGGTCAGTGGAGCTTTCTTCAGGTGGGCTGTCCACCCTCCCGGCTGCATCGGCCTCCCTATCCTGGGCAGGGGCTTCCGTGGGCTCGAGGCCCTCTTCCGCCACCGCCCCAGACTGGGAAGCTTCCGCTGCCGCGGGCCGTTGGCCCCTGGCACCGGTTTGGCTTCCGCCCTCCTTGGCCCGCCTCGCCTTGTTAAGTCGACGGCGGGCAGCTCCAGAGGTGGTGCTGCGTTGCTTAGCAGCTGGAGTAGCAGGTGTCTTCTTGGAGGCACCGCTCAGAGTTGGCTCCACGGGTCTCGCCGAGGCGTCCCCGATGGTAGCAGGTGGTATGGCCGAGGAGTCCACGGCCCCAGCCGAGGCCGGAGGCACTGTGTCATCCACAGCCGGTTTGTTACTTCGGTTAGAAGCCATTGGCTGGAAGTAAAAAGGTGGGACTTCCTGCAGAACACAGGCAAAGAGCCGCAAGGCCGCAACCCCAAACCAAGCGGCAGGCCCCCAAAAAGCAAAATACCACCCTGCGGGGGGACCCAAGAGCGCAAGGGGAACCGTTAGCGACCAGACTACTCCCTGGCCAAGCGTCCATCAGCACGGAGTTACACTGGGACATTAGAGGGTGCGTTTATGGTCACACCAGGACCCGGCGCCAACGAATCAGCTCGGCAGGGCCCAAAGGGGCCTGCCTTAACACCCACGGGACGAGTACCCTTCGAAGTGCGCCTTGCAAGGTGAAAATCAGGAGACAGAGTCTCTTGAGCTATCGGCCCGCCAGGGGAGGCAGGTGTGAGCATCGCTGGCTGGGATAAAGGCCATACCAGTCTCATACTGCACAGATAGTTCACCACGCCATTACGTGCAGGACCCGGGGTCCTGGGGGCAACAGCCCCGGCTTCCAAATGAGCCTTCCTAATAAGTTTATTTACAGTATTGCTCAAATCAGGCCAAAACCAAACAACTAGCGAAGATTAGATATGTGGCAACCGCGAGCTTGACAGAGTCCCAAGTCCTCACCCCGCCTCACCAATGGAATACTCCAAGATTAGGCTCGGGGCCAACAGTACTAAGAGAACTTTGTATACTGGGGATTTTCACACAGGCCACAATAAACAGTTTAGTCTGGATATGGCAGCGACCTATGCTGGTGGGAGATTTTGTGTTCCTTGAGGGGGCCCATCACAAGCTCGAAAAATCATATCGTCGAAAAGCGTCCACCATCACAAGCCCGAAAAGTCATAAGCTCGAAAAATCACATCGTCGAAAAATGATTTAACAACCACCATCACAAGCTCGAAAAGTCATAAGCTCGAAAAATAACCTGCCTACTGCCTTCCAGCCAATCGGGGGCCTTTTGCTGAAGAAGAGCCCATGGATACCGGCGACCCCGACCCGAAGCCAGTGAGCGCCGAGGAGGAGGAGGAGGAACTCCTGGCGGCTGCAACATCCGATCTGCAATGATGCCAGCGACTACCTGGTGTCTGCAGATCAACACCCAGCACTGCGTGGCGGCGTCGGTCAACCTGATGCGCACGGCAGAGCAACAGCTTCCGGGCCTGGTCTTCGTACAGGAGCCCTGGATGACTAAAGGTAAGCCAAATAATGTGCCATCTGGCTACCACTGTTTTTGCATGGCGGGCTCGCAGCCTCGCCCAAGATCTCTGGTCTTTGCTGCGAAAGCTTTTGAGGCATGGATGAGACCTGATCTCTCGTCTGGGGACATCTGTGTTGTTCAAATCAATAACCTCATTCCCAATAAACCTGTGCTGGTAGCATCTGCCTATTTCCCGGGCGATGCCCCAGTTGTCTGCGACGCGCTAGTCAACCTTATTGACTATGCTGCGTCCCATCGGTTCGAGCTGCTCATTGCAGGGGATGTGAACGCACACCACCTGCATTGGGGCAGCAAAAACATCAATAGCAGAGGCGAGGAGCTGCTGGCCTATGTCAGCAGCACTAACCTCAATTTCTGTAACGTGGGCAATGCACCAACGTTCAATAATGGGCGGTGGGCCGAAGTCATCGACACCACCATCGCCTCACCCGGACTGCTTTCCGCAGTCACGGGCTGGCGAGTGTGGGACGAGGACTCGCTCTCGGACCACCGCTTTATCCGCTTTTGCATTGGGCCGACCAAGCAAAAGCCTAAGGTCACTTGGAGTCGGAACGTCAGGAACACCGATTGGGCCGCCTTTGGCTCGAAGCTGAGCCGCGGCCTTCGGGATCTTGACCCCCCCCCCCCAGTGACCTCTCTGACTGCCAGGTGGTGGATGATCTCGCCTCCTCCCTGAGTGGGGCGATCACCACTGCCTTTGAAGCAGCCTGCCCTCTAAAAGCCTATAAAGGCAAAAAATCTGCTCCCTGGTGGAACCCAGAGCTCGGGGCCCTTCGGCGCCGAGCCAGGACCCTCCAAAGGCGAGCGCTCAAAACCAAAGACCCATCTGACAGAGAGGCCTATACCCGTGCGATCCACGAGTTTAAGGGCCAAGTCAGAAGGGCCAAGACGGCCAAGTGGCGCCAATACTGCGAAGGGCTTGAGGGCTCTCGCCCCGTAGCCCGCGTGGTTAAGGCACTCACTAATGACCGTTTTTCTAAACTCTCTGTTGTAAAGAGACCTGACGGCTCGGTCACAGGGAACTCTGAAGAGACTCTGGAGCTAATGCTCAACAGTTTCTTCCCTAAATCTCCGACTCAGCAGGGCCCGCCTGACCACACAGTGGGAGGGCAAGGCCTAGCAAAGTCTATAATCACCAAAGACCGCATTATTAGAGCGGCAAGGTCCTTTAACCCGTTCAAGGCGCCTGGGCCCGACGGCATCTACCCAGCGTTCTTGCACGAGGCGGCGAAAAACCACCGCTTTCTGGACCTCCTCTGTCGTCTCCTCCGAGCTTGTGTGGAGCTGGGCTATGTACCAGTTGCATGGAGAGAGGCCCGGGTGGTCTTTATCCCCAAGCCTGGAAAGAGCGATTACCAATCGGTGAAGGCCTTCAGGCCTATCAGCCTCACTTCTTTCTGCCTCAAGCTCCTCGAGAGACTGGTGCTCTGGCGCCTACTTTCAGTCGAGCTGAAGCGCTTCCCACTCTCGCAGAACCAGCACGCCTTCCGCGCGGGCAGGTCTACCGAGAGTGCCCTCCATGTCATTGTTGACTTCCTGGAGAGGGCCGTTCTTGGCAGCGGCTTTGCCCTCTCGCTTTTTCTGGACATCGAGGGGGCCTTCGACAACGTCATCTTCGAGGCCTTTTGCAGAGCCCTGGAATCCAGGGCCACGCACCCTCACCTTGTCCGATGGATCATGTTCATGATCCGGAACCGCACTGTTGTGGCCCACCTGAACGGCAGCTCTCTTTCGGCGCCTGTCCAAAAAGGGGGCCCCCAGGGCGGAGTTCTCACCCCCGTTCTCTGGAACATGGTCATGGATGAGCTGCTTTGCAGTGATCTCCACGACCCCATTCTCAAGGTGGGCTATGCCGATGACGTGACCGCGATCTGCGCGGGCCCCTCGGTTGACACCATCAGAGATCTTCTGCAGGGCTTTCTGGGACGAGCGGAGCGTTGGGCAAACCAATGTGGCCTTAGACTCTCAGAGTCGAAAACCACAGCGGTCATGTTTACCAACAAACTGCTCTGGACCATCCAGCCCCTCACCCTCTATGGAAAGAACATTTCCATGGAGAAGCAGGTCCGCTGCCTGGGCCTCACTCTGGACCACAGGCTCAACTGGACTCCGCACATTCAAACTAAAGCCAAAAAAGCCCTGGCTGTCCTGGCTCAGATCAGGCGCGCCGTGGGCACCACCTGGGGGCTCACCCCCAGGAAGCTGTGGTGGATTTACACTGCAATCATCCGCCCCTCGATCAGTTACGCCAGCCTCGTGTGGGCTAGCGGTCTGGGCGTCAAGAGTAACCTCGACGCTCTCTACAAAATCCAGGGCAGAGCCTGCCGCATGACTATGGGCGCTCCACCCTCTACTCCTTTTGAAGGCATGAATGCCTTCCTCTGCACCCCTCCTCTGGATATTTATATCAAAGGAGAGGCGGCGAAGAGCACCCGGCGTCTTCTGGATGCTGGGGTGGCCTTCAAGAAAGTGCGGGCCTTTAAGAAGCGGTCGCTTATCCCGAACTCTGACCTCTGCCTCAAGGCTCTAGAAGAATGTGGCGGGCTCAACATCCTCTCGGACTCGATCCCAGCCACCCTTCTCCTGAGCCAAAGGTATAAGGTCACTATTCAGCCTCGACATGAGGCGAGTGACAGCTGGAGCGATTCTGAAGTCCACTGTTACACTGACGGCTCTATGAAGCATGGTCTTTCAGGCTTCGGAGCGTGCGTCTTCTTCAAGGGAGAAGTGGCGTGGAGCTACTCCCAGCACACTGGGCTCAACTCCAGTGTTTTTCAGAGCGAGGTGCTTGCCATCAGCTCCTGCGCGGCAGAACTGCGCCGAAGGCAGCTTAGCGGTCGGAAGCTTATTTTTCACTCTGACAGCCAAGCAGCCCTTCGGGCCCTCTGCCGCTGCACCACCAGCTCCAGGTCCGTCCTGGACTGCAACACCCAGCTCAACGGGCTTGCGCTAGGCAACCAGGTAGAGCTCAGATGGATCCCGGGCCACGCCGGTTTCCTCGGCAACGAGCGCGCCGACCTGCTGGCCAAGGCTGGCTCCGCCGGCGCGTTGCTGGGACCGGGCCCGGGGCCCCCATCCCCGCCTCGGTGATCAACTCCCGCGTTAAGCGCTGGGCTGACTCCGAGCATCTCCGCAGGTGGCACGACACCCGGAATTGTAGGCAATCCCGGGCGGCCGTCCCCTGCCCCTCCCCTCTCCTGCGTAGAGCCCTCCTCAGGCTCAACCGCAGAGACCTCAGAGCAGTTAGCATGGCCCTCTCCGGGCATGGCTGCTTCTCTCGCCACCGCTTCCTTCAGGGCCAGGTACCCGAGGAGCGGTGCCCCTTCTGCCGCTCAGGCAGTGAAAACGCCGAGCATTTTATCTGCCACTGCCCGGTTTTCACCAGGGCCAGGCTCACTCACCTCGGGCCAAACCCGGTTCTCTCCTACGTTTGCAGGCCCGAGAGCATCCCGCTGCTCGCCCGGTACCTCAGGGACACGGGACGAGCCGATTTCTTCCCCACTGTCGGTGAGGAGGATCGCGCTGCAGGCGAGACCGACGGGTCCCCCTGAGCGACTTCACTTCAACGGAAGTCATTGGTCGCCAGGGGCTAGCGGAATGGGCGGTCTCCTCCGCCTCCCCGCTGCATCCGCCGGACGCCCCCTGCAGCTAAGTCAAGTAAGTCAAGCTCATTTGGAAGCCTCGTCAAAGACTGATGTTGTAGAGACTCGTCAGGGCACCACAAGACACGCCCGTAAAAGTCTTTTAATTTTCTGTCGGCCTGCGGTCAATGCAATCCCAAGGACCACTAGTAGTCCGTGTGCAATCCATGAGTACCCCAGCAGTGTTTCTTTAATCAGCTGTTGACTTAGAGATTGACAGAAAAAGGACACAGTTGCACATGGATTTAAGAATTTTAAAAATCGATTTCGAGTGAGCCGCATATGATTTGGTGAGCCATGCAGTTCGAGTAGTCCTTGAGTTCGAGGGCAGCAAATTTCTTGATCTCCGAATTCGCTGATTTCATCTTTTCAACGAGGACCACTGTAGTATAATTAATTAGCTTTTCAAATTGTCCCCGCTTGTCTCTCGCAGTCAGCTACTAGCTCTTAGCCATAAATGTAAGTATAGCTCCTTGCCTCATTCTTCGCAACCTTGGGGTGAGCATCTGTCAGGAGTGGGAGGTCAAAGAAAGTCTTTAGCTGATTCAGTTATAGATTTATGTTAACGAGCAGGATCTTTTCCATGCATAATAATTAATACGAGCTGCTAGAAATTACTTCTTTCGTCCGAATAGTTCGAAAACTAGTCATTTGCAGAGTACCATGTAGCATTCGATACGTTCAAGAGTATCAGACGAAAAGGTGGCAAATGAAACGTGATGACACAATCACCGTCAACCTTACATACCATGAAAAACGTACGCAAGTAACAGTTTAATTCTTTCTTCACGAAACCTGACTGTTGAATGACGGGTTATACACTTAATTCAAAATAAGAATATCGGAACTACAGTATAATAAAGACAGCTGCGAAAATCCTAAAAATAATAGCACATTGTAGACATATCCTTGAAGTTGCCATATTAAAATGCTTATAGTTATTATTTTAATTTAAAAAATTAAAATAACTTTTATCGATTTGATTGGTCAAATAGTGTTGTCCAATAAAGAACTAACAACAGCAAAATATTTTTCATAGAAACTTCAGAACCGAGGCAATTGGGTGGTGACCACTATTGGTGGCAGCTGCAATTGGTGGTCGACGCAATTGGTGGCATACGCAATTGGCTGGCCTTGACAAGATTAGACTCCCTAAGTTGTGATTGCATGAGCTTGAACACGTGCGTTTTGTCTCTAAGTCTAGTCTAGAGTTACTCTTTCTTTTTTTCCTGCCTTCTTCGTTCTGTTTTACAAATAATGCTAGTGATGGATATATTTATCTATACAATAAATTAACTAAGTCGGCCTCCTCGACTTCAGTTTATTAGTATCATTGCTAAACTGAACTGATTACTGATGTAGCATTGTAAATATTTCCTACTAGGCCTAGGCTAATGTATTGGTGTGTAGTCATTTCATCTGCTGCCAGTGGCCAGGAATTTATTTCAGCCCAGGGGGCATTCAGCACCCAGAGGAGTGGGTATAGGGGGGGGTTCTCCAGAATTTCAGGGGCATAGGTAATTTTTTGTCCGGGATTTATTTTGGTAAAAAGGGTTAGGCCCTAAATTCTGGGTTTATTTTTTGTGTGTAGAGTATGCGTATGCACCTTAAATTTTAAAATTGCACCTTGAAATTGAAATGTAGGTGCGGTTTAGGTGCAGTCTCATAACCTATTTTTCTATTAAAGCCTCATTCGCACTGCCTTAAATTAAGAAAAAAAGAGAAATTGCACTTTGAGCCTTAAAATTGCACCATGAAAGTGAGCATAGCCTACATAGGGTGCGATTTTGCACCTTGTCTCTGGCGAAAAAGAAAACTCTGCCTAAATTTCAGGAGGCCCAGGCCCTCCTAGCCCCCTGGCTGTGCCATTATCTGCTGCTTTTTGTCTAGAGGCCTACTGGCAGTCAAATGACTTTTTGTACATGAGCTTTTTTTATCATTAGATAGTGCAAAACAAGAAAATATATAAAAGTTAATATTAAAATATGATTTTTATATTTCATATAATATTTAAAGTGATTAAATATCCAATCCAATCAATAAGAAAAGAATTTTTATTTCAATCATCTAACAATATATTTTAATTGATGACTATGTTTCTTTTTTAGATAATTGTTTTTACTATTTATCTATAATTTAGTTAGTCTAGTGCCACACTGGATCATATAGTATATGCCCAAAAATTTGGGCGTGCATTGGCCTTGCATGCTAAAATAAATGTGCAGAGTTGGCATGTATCATTCTTAAGAAAATAGTATTTATGCACACCTAGCGTGCACTTTATAGAATCACATGTAAGAGTTATTGACTGGGCCCCTATTGTGAAGTAAAAAATATAAAAAATAATTTTTAAGCATAAATTTTAAGCTTTCTAGATTTTTTAAGCTTGTAAAAAGCATTTAAACAAATCTTTGCATGGATTGATTTTTTGGTATAGATAAAATTGTCAAAAAAGCATAAAAATCAACCAAATTAGTTGTTAATAATAAGAGTTTATTATGCATTTAAAAAAATCATTTATTGTCACAATGTAAAAAAGGTCATTTATGGTTGCAACAATTTTGTCATATTTTTGAAAATGGGCATGCACTAAATTTTTTTGGCATGCATTTGTAATTCTTCAATTTTTGTTTGGGCATGTATCTAGACCTAGCATGATCCAGGCTATGGGTCTAACAGATGTTTGACAGATTAGCTATTAAAAATATTGGTATTTAAGCGCTAATTCTTAGATAGATATACTCGTATTTGATACTTATAATATTTGTTGTCAGTTTTCAATATTTTTAAAAAGTGGATTCATTATCTTATTACTAGGCGCCTATCTTTTTTTAAGCTTGTACTTATTATTTTGTAGTAAACAAAATGACTTATATTTTTATAGTTAAGAGAATGGAGACAATAAAAAAGTTTAAACTCAATGTTAAATGTTATAATAATAATTTTTTATTGATAGTATATGTATGCTCTAATATATATATATTAGAATTAAACTAAATTGGTAAAGGTAATTAAAAAGGTAATTAACACCTTCAAACCCACTGGCTACTCTGCAGCCATCCACTAACGCCCGCAGCCATAGCTATCTACAGCCAAAACAAATGGCACCTTGCCACTTTTGAGAAACCCACTGTGGCTGCAGAGCAGCCATCAAAGAAACCGCACCTTTTTATATGCATAAGCTCATTAGTAAATCTATGGCTGCTTATAGGGAGACAGATGTTTATAGCTACTCTGCAGTCAGCAGGTTTTCTCAGAGTGAGTGCAGAAGCTTAAAAGGCAGAAGTGGTAACATTGATAGTAAGTTACAGAGTCTGTGAGTAAATAGTCATTGAAACAATAGTTGATAGATAATTATCCCATTTGTTATTAACATATTCGGCCTGGGTAGTGAAACCATGTATATAATATTAATGCATGCTATCCCTGCCAGCAGCCCAGTAAAATGGTCACCAACCAGCAGCAGCAACAGCAACAGCTCTCAGCCTCCATAGCCGTCAGCTCAGCTGGCACTGTGCTGGCCACATCCGCCGCGCCGCAGGTAGCCCAGATCATCCAGCTGCCCATGGGCGCCACCAGCGTGGCCTCAGCGCAGCAGCCGCAGCAACAGGCGGTTTTCTATGCAGCCCCAGCCGCGCCGGCCCCGGCTGCCCAGCAGGTGCTCGCCATCCAGACTGCCGATGGTCAGATTGTGCACCTGCCAGTGCAGTGCGCCGCCGGGCCCAACGGCCAGATGGTGCTGATGCTGCCGCAGACGGCCGCCGCTGCCACGGCCGGCCAGCAGCTGACTATGCCGACTGTCGGCGCCGCGGCTCCCGCGCCGGTCATCACCTCGGCGACAACAGCATCAGCCGCCGTCAGCGAGGCGCCGCAGATGAAGCCGATGGTGGTGACCGGCCAAGCGGAGGCCGCAGCCGCCGCCGAACCCGCCGACGAAGCCGGGCTCGGCATGGTCGACGGCGACGCCTCTGCGGCCGACGCAGACAGCGGCGTCGCTGTCGGATCCGGTGGCGCCGGAGGGGAGGAGGAGCCGCTGTACGTCAACGCCAAGCAGTACCACAGGATCCTCAAGCGGCGGGCGGCCAGGTGAGCTGACTGGATGTGTCAGAATCTGGGTGTTATTTATGATTCCAATTGGGTCTGAATTCTGCATGGCAAGTGACGAGAGTTATGATGCACACTATGCCACAAAAATAAGCCTAGCAACAAGGAGTATCTGAAAAACTGCTAGAATAATATCTGTTAAGTCTGTCAGATTCCTTTCCTGTTTGTTATGAAAATTTCATTTTTTTAATGTGGGATTTATTTGTAACTGTCAGCGTCTTTTGCGCCAGTCTTTTTGGGATGTTTCAGATTCTTTTTTCGGCGTGTTAGAGCCAGTTTAGGTGCTGGGTGCTTTAATCCTGTCAGTGTCGAAGGCTTGTCAAAGGCAAATCAAATGTGTCAGGGGCTGTCAGAGACTGTCAAAGTGTGTCAAAGGCTGTAGGAGTGTGTCCGAGGCTTTAGGAGTGTGTCAGAGGCTTTAGAAGTGTGTGTGTGTGTCCGAGGCTTTAGGAGTGTGTCCGAGGCTTTAGGAGTGTGTGCGAGGCTTTAGGAGTGTGTCCGAGGCTTTAGGAGTGTGTCAGAGGCTGCAGGAGTGTGTCCGAGGCTTTAGGAGTGTGTCCGAGGCTTTAGGAGTGTGTCAGAGGCTGCAGGAGTGTGTCCGAGGCTTTAGGAGTGTGTCAGAGGCTGCAGGAGTGTGTCCGAGGCTTTAGGAGTGTGTCCGAGGCTTTAGAAGTGTGTGTGTGTCCGAGGCTTTAGGAGTGTGTCCGAGGCTTTAGGAGTGTGTGCGAGGCTTTAGGAGTGTGTCCGAGGCTTTAGGAGTGTGTCCGAGGCTTTAGGAGTGTGTCCGAGGCTTTAGGAGTGTGTCAGAGGCTGCAGGAGTGTGTCCGAGGCTTTAGGAGTGTGTCAGAGGCTGCAGGAGTGTGTCCGAGGCTTTAGGAGTGTGTCAGAGGCTGCAGGAGTGTGTCCGAGGCTTTAGGAGTGTGTGTGTGTCCGAGGCTTTAGGAGTGTGTCCGAGGCTTTAGGAGTGTGTGCGAGGCTTTAGGAGTGTGTCCGAGGCTTTAGGAGTGTGTGCGAGGCTTTAGGAGTGTGTCCGAGGCTTTAGGAGTGTGTCAGAGGCTGCAGGAGTGTGTCCGAGGATTTAGGAGTGTGTCCGAGGCTTTAGGAGTGTGTCAGAGCCTCTCAGAGGCTTTAGGAGTGTGTCCGAGGCTTTAGGAGTGTGTCCGAGGCTTTAGGAGTGTGTCCGAGGCTTTAGGAGTGTGTCAGAGGCTGTAGGAGTGTGTCCGAGGCTTTAGGAGTGTGTCAGAGGCTGCAGGAGTGTGTCCGAGGCTTTAGGAGTGTGTGTGTGTCCGAGGCTTTAGGAGTGTGTCCGAGGCTTTAGGAGTGTGTGCGAGGCTTTAGGAGTGTGTCCGAGGCTTTAGGAGTGTGTCAGAGGCTGCAGGAGTGTGTCCGAGGCTTTAGGAGTGTGTCCGAGGCTTTAGGAGTGTGTCAGAGGCTTTAGGAGTGTGTCAGAGCCTCTCAGAGGCTCTAGGAGTGTGTCAGAGGCTGCAGGAGTGTGTCAGCCTGTAGGAGTGTGTCAGAGGCAGTAGGAGTGTGTCGGAGCCTGTCAGAGGCTGTAGGAGTGTGTCAGGCTGTAGGAGTGTGTCAGAGGCTGTAGGAGTGTGTCAGAGGCTGTAGGAGTGTGTCAGAGGCTGTAGGAGTGTGTCAGACTGTGTCAGGCTGTTTCAGAGGCTAACTGTGTAGTCAGTGTCACTTAGCAGCAGAGCCTTCATTCCCTCGTTCCCCATCACTGCAATTGGCCGCAACGCGCAGGGCGAAGCTGGAGGCTGAAGGCCGCATACCCAAGGAACGGCAGAAGTACCTGCACGAGTCCAGGCACAAGCACGCCATGAACCGGCAGCGCGGCGCCGGAGGCAGATTCTTCTCTCCCCAGGAGCTGCAGCAGCAACAGCAGCAGCAGCAACAGCAGCAGGCAGCCAGGCAGCAGGCCAACCGCTCAGCCGCCAGTCGAACTACGGGCGCTGCCCAGCCGAATCGGCCAGTGGCGATGGCCGCCGCGCCTCTTAAAGTCGAAGGCGTCGTGGTTCTCTCCGCTCCGTCAGCCTCGGCCTCGAATCAGCAGCAGCAGCTGCCGTCGGCCACATCGTAAACAACTTTTGTGTTCTTTCTGAGCGGTGATGTCCGATCTTCGCTTGTCTGTCCATCAGAATACTGACTCCATGTGGCACGGTGTTGTCCCATTGTCTATTTTAACTGCTCCCTGCCGTCTGCCTTCTCCCTACCACTATCTCCATTCTCTGCATCTCTTCTCTACTCTCCCTATCTCTATTCTCTACTCTCTCACCATCTCTCTTCTCTACTCTCTCACTATCTATTCTCTACTCTACCATCTTCGAGCGTCTCATCTCTAGTCAGACTGTGCGTGTGTCCAAACTGTTGTTGCTTTTAACATACGAATTGAAGTGTGCATTGTTTTAAAGTTTTGTTCAAAATATAAAATATTGCTTCAATATGCGAATGCGAGTTAATAATTATCAGTTGTTGTCATCTGTATGTCTAATTACATGCTAATTAGTGGGGCTTTTTTAACTGCCATCCAATTATTCGCTATTCTTTTAAACCTCAACGAGAATTTTGCGCCCAATAATCTTTGTATCTGAATTCCAGCTGCTAGCTGCACTACTTAAAAAGCCGCTTGTAAGTAGTGTATTCGGGAATGCCAATATTTTATTGTTATGCAAGTCCCAAATCTCATTCTCTTTTTAACTTGCTTTTTTATGCCGGCTATTAAACAAAACGTAAAATGAAAAGCAACGTGCAGTAAGTCGTATATAAGTAGTATGTATGTACAGCTATGTGTACGTGATACAGACGCTTAACATATATATTGGTACAGTAATCGTTGGTCAATAAACCGTGTGACCTGTACACAGATTTACCTGTAAACCCAGTTATGTTAATTGTTATTTATTAATATTAGCTTTTGCTGTGTTAATTCTTAATAGCTTCTCGAAATTGCGTGTTGTACATAAGCGTTACCATGTGCGAATTAGAACTCGCACCTGTCAAAACTTCTTTGTCTCGTCATGCTCCCATACTGGCCGCAGAAAGTAAACAAATAAACAAAACAATGAAGGGCGGTGTTTGCTTGTTTGTGAATACTAGCTACAAGTGTAAAACTAAGACAAGTTTATTCTTTCATTTAAAGAAGCGACAAATTTACTGTAAAATGGCACCAAATGGTGCTGCCCGCTTATTATCGTTTCTGCCCCATTGTCTCTCCTTCTCCCCCCATTGTCTGCCCTCCTCTCCCCATTGTCTGGCCTCTTCTTCCATTATCTACCCTCCTCTACCCTTTGTTTACCCTCCTCTCCCCATTGTCTACCCTCCTCTCCCCATTGTTGACCCTCCTCTCCCCATAGTCCCCCTCTCCATTGTCTACCCTCCTCTCCCCATTGTTTACCCTCCTCTCCCCATTGTCTACCCTCCTCTCCCCATTGTTTACCCTCCTCTCCCCATAGTCCCCCTCCCCATTGTCGACCCTCCTCTCCCCATAGTCCCCCTCTCTATTGTCTACCCTCCTCTCCCCATTGTTTACCCTCCTCTCTCCATTGTCTACCCTCCTCTCCCCATTGTTTACCCTCCTCTCCCCATTGTTTACCCTCCTCTCCCCATTGTCTACCCCCTTTCTGAAAGTCTTCTCTTCTCCCCTTTGCCTTTTGAATTTAGTCTACCCTCGAGTACCCAGCTGTCCACCTTCATTCCTCTCTCCGGTAGTCGCCAGACTTTCCCCCAGTCTTGGCCAGCAGGCGCAGGTCGCGCACCACAATGCTTTTGTCCGCCGCTTTGCACATATCGTAGACGGTGAGGGCGGCCACGGCGCAGCCAGTCAGGGCCTCCATCTCCACGCCGGTTCGACCGTCGCACTCGACCCGGCAGGTGACGTCCACACGGGGCTCGGCGTTGTGCACGGTGACGCTGGTCTGTCAGGGATGGCGGGGGAATGTCTCGCAGCTGCTTACATGTGTACTGCCCGCGGCTTTGATTATGAATTTATCTGATACTATACAGTGTACAATATGAACGTAGAATTTCTTTTTTTCAGTTTGTTTAAATTCCGCAATTTTAACAGCCTAATGGCATCCATGTTACTAAGAGGTCAAGTATGGCGTGAAATTAGTGTAGGAGCGTCTTGGAGACCAGCAGTGTGTCAGAAACTGCTATGAGTGTCACAGGCTGAGTGTCAGTGCCTGTCTCACGGCCGTCTGGGTATGTCAGAGGCTGTACATGTACATGTAGTTGTGTCAGCTAGCCCATAGGCTGTACGAGCCGCTTGAAGGAGTGTCAGAGGCCAGGACTGTGTCAGAGAATTTTAGCATGTGTACATTAAAGCCACGGACTACTTAATTGTCGTTTCAGTCCGTGATCAAAGCCTGCAGAAGTGTTGTTCCAATTGGATACTCGTATTGTCAGCTTGAGTGAGTAGAATATGCCAGGGCCAGGATAGCGCAGCTCAGAGATGGTCCGGCCTTGTGACTACTCTTAACTTAAGCGACTGTATAATGTCAGCTTAGCTGCTGAGCCACCCGCTAATTCCATCTCAGATCCTCGGTGCTCAGAGAAGCACTGACATTCATTGTCTTTCTTTGCACTTTTAAGCGCCTCCTCAGCAGCTGCATGCGCACACAGGTGGCACCAACCTGAGCGCTATTGAGCGGCAGCTGGTGGCACAGCGGGATGAGCTCAGAGGTCCTCTTGGCGGCCATCACGCCTGCCAGCTCCGCTGTGAGCAGCACTGAACCCTTGGCCAGCTGGCCGCCAGAGTCCAGCAGCAGTCGGTGCAGCCCAGCCGACACGGTCAGGTGGCAGGCAGCTTCGGCGACACGGCGACTCGAGGACTTGTCGCCGACGTTCACCATGCGGGGCCTGGCGGTGGCGGCGTCAATGTGGCTGAGCGAGTCGCTGCCGCCGACGCCGCCAGACTGGCAGCTGCGAGCCGCAGATGCGGTCAGCAGCAGGCGTCGGGCTTGCGCAATGCGTCCGAACATTCTGCGATCGTTTAAAGCAGAGCAGCTGAGCAAAAGCAAAAGACTGATCCTTGCCTAGATGTGATTTAGGAAAGCCAGGGATTCCTAGACTCTCTTGGACGGGAGGCAGGTTGGAAAAGCCAGTGACACTAAGCTCTCCTGGACTGGGGGCGATTAGAAGCCGGGGACTCCTACGAGTAGAAATCTTCTGGATTGGGGGCTAGTCAGGAGAGCCAGGAATCTCTTAGATATCCTTTAGATGGGAGATTATAGCTCGTAATTGGCCCAGCAACTGAGGATCTGGGAGGCTGGCCCAGCAACTGGGGATCTGGGAGGCTGGCCCAGCAACTGAGGATCTGGGAGGCTGCCCCACCAACTGAGGATCAGGGAGGCTGGCCCAGCAACTGAGGATCAGGGAGGCTGGCCCAGCAACTGAGGATCAGGGAGGCTGGCCCAGCAACTGAGGATCAGGGAGGCTGGCCCAGCAACTGAGGATCAGGGAGGCTGGCCCAGCAACTGAGGATCTGGGAGGCTGGCCCAGCAACTGAGGATCTGGGAGGCTGGCCCAGCAACTGAGGATCAGGGAGGCTGGCCCAGCAACTGAGGATCTGGGAGGCTGGCCCAGCAACTGAGGATCTGGGAGGCTGGCCCAGCAACTGAGGATCTGGGAGGCTGGCCCAGCAACTGAGGATCTGGGAGGCTGGCCCAGCAACTGGGATGAGTAAAAAAATAGAGAACAAAGACAGCCATGGCCCAATGCCAAATAAAATTGCTTATCGAAAACGGCAGTAGCTGGAATTCGCACGAACCAAGCGGACAAAGCAGCGCGCTTGACTGCACACAGGAGAGCACAATGTCTCCAAGGGCAGTGCATCAGTGTTTAGTTATTAAGATTTAGTGTCAGAAATTTAACGCTTAGGAACACAAATTTGTTACAACAGGCAAAAAAATTAATTTAAAATTAATGACTCGGACAAATTAGAAATTATCAAACCCACAGCGTGACGAAAGTGAAGACAAAATTTAATTTTTCTACCAATAGTAAATTTATTAAAATGATAACGACAATATCAATACGGTATTAGCAGCCATTACAATAAACTTAATTATTAGATGAATTTTTATTCTTTAGGTAAATATAAACAATATTGATAAAGCCAGTTACAATATTATAAAACGATACACAGAACAAGTGCACAGAGGCTATAATTAGAATCAGAAGCGCCAGTCACTTGCACGCTCTCTGATTGGCCAGTCACTTGCACGCTCTCTGATTGGCCAGTCACTTGTACGCTCTCTGATTGGCCAGTCACTTGCACGCTCTCTGATTGGCCAGTCACTTGTACGCTCTCTGATTGGCCAGTCACTTGCACGCTCTCTGATTGGCCAGTCACTTGTACGCTCTCTGATTGGCCATGCTCTCCATCTGCTGGATGATGGTGGACACCCTGGCGGCCTCCGGGAACATCTTGTGATAAGACGGCAGCGGCATCGACGAGGCCGCGATGGTCCGCCCGCCGAATGTGCGGCCGTTCATCGCGCGGACGCAGTTCTGCGCGTCCGGGGCGGTGCGGCACTTTACGTACACCAGGCCCTCCCGGGACACCGGGTTCACCGAGCAGTGGTCCACCACGGCGCCGAGCTTCTTGCACTCGTTCACCACGTCCTCGCGGATCTCTTCCAGGCTGAGGCCCGGCTCCAGGCTGAACATGTTCGACAGCACGAAGCACGGCGTGGCGGCGGCGCCGCTGCGGGCCGCTCCGCCAGCTGCCGATCCGGCCGAAGCCGCCCCGGCGACTCCGCCGCGCTGCTGGAGCTCCTTGGCCGCGCGAAGGGCCTGCTGTGCGGGCTCCGGAATGGCCAGGCCGGTGCCCTCGGCCAGGCGGGCCATGAGCATGAGTCGGTCGCTGCTGCCTAGGCTGATGCCGGCTCGGTCCAGCTCGTCCGAAATCTCCGTGCTGGAGCCGCCGCCGCTGGCGTTGGCCTTCAGGGTGGCCTTGTCCAGCAGGTGGCTCACCTGTGGCCGGCGGTGCATTGGAGCATTAAAATTTAGTTAAAGAATTTGTCAGCTAATTATGAAGCTTTAACAAAATGAGTAGCCATCGAACATAAGAATCACGATTCTAGAGATCTCGTCAATTAATCAATCAAAGGTGAGATAGGTGATGGAAGCCCATCAATCAGAGGTGGAAATCCATCAATCAGAGGTGGAAATCCATCAATCAAAGCTGGAAACCCATCAATCAGAGGTGGAAATCCATCAATCAGAGGTGGAAAACCAACAATCAGAGGTGGAAAACCAACAATCAAAGCTGGAAACCCATCAATCAAAGCTGGAAACCCATCAATCAAAGCTGGAAACCCAACAATCAAAGCTGGAAACCCATCAATCAAAGCTGGAAACCCATCAATCAGAGGTGGAAACCCATCAATCAAAGCTGGAAACCCATCAATTAAAGCTGGAAACCCATCAATCAAAGGTAGAAACCCATCGATCAAAGGTGGAAACCCATACACTAGAACAAGTTCACAAGCAGCACTCCAACCTTCATTGGTCGGCCAGCCAAGTCGAAGCCGTTCAGCTGGTCCAGCGCATTATTGGCGTCCTCGCCGTTGCGGTAGGTGACAAACCCGTAGCCAGCTGACAGGCCCGTGGCCGAGTCCTTCACCAGCTTGAGCTCCTCCAATGGGCCGAAAGGCTCCAGGATGCCGCGAAGCATCTCGTCAGTGATGCTGGGGTTCAACGAGCCGACGTAGAGCTTCACCGGGCCGCTGCCGGGGTTGCCAGGGGTGCCGGAATTGCCGGCGGCCGGGGTGGTCTGCGAGCTGGCCCGATTCTTTTCGGCCTGAGCGCTTTGCACTTGGATTGGAACGCCCAGTAGTTTAGTACCTGGACGGGATGGTGGCGGTACTCTGCACGATAAAGTCTTTAATTGTAATTATAGATTTTACCAACTAGAAGTGGGAATCCATCGACATTGACATGAGAATCTACTAATTAGAGCTAGAGGTGAGAGTCCATCAATTATAGGTGAGAATCCATCAAATAGAGGTGAGAATCCATCAATTAGAGGCCAGAATCCATCAATTAGAGGTGAGAATCCATCAACTAGAGGTAAGAATCCATCAATTATAGGTAAGAATCCATCAATTATACGTAAGAATCCATCAATTAGAGGCCATCCATCAAACAGAGATGAGAATCCATCAAACAGAGGTGAGAATTTATCAGAGGTGAGAATTTATCAAACAGAGGTGAGAATCCATCAAACAGAGGTGAGAATCCATCAAACAGAGGTGAGAATCCATCAAACAGAGGTGAGAATCCATCAAACAGAGATGAGAATCCATCAAACAGAGGTGAGAATCCATCAAACAGAGATGAGAATCCATCAAACAGAGGTGAGAATCCATCAAACAGAGGTGAGAATCCATCAAACAGAGGTGAGAATCCATCAAACAGAGGTGAGAATCCATCAAACAGAGATGAGAATCCATCAAACAGAGGTGAGAATCCATCAAACAGAGGTGAGAATCCATCAAACAGAGGTGAGAATCCATAAAACAGAGGTTAAAATCTATAAGTGCTGAGGTGAATTTCCACAAATTATAAGTGGAATTATTCGAATTCAGGTTACAGTACACGTATAAATCAACTATGGATGAGCTACCGCCCCCTCCCCCAGTGAGCACAGAAATTGTCCCAGGCTCACCCGTCAGCCCGATGGCCAGCTGCACGGAGTCCACATCCTGGAACTCGACATACGCGATGCCCTTGGACCGGCGAGTCCTGTTGTCCATGATCAATCGGACGTCGCGAATTTTGCCAACGCTAGAGAAAAAGTCGTCCAGATCGCGCGGCCGAATTCTCGGCGACATCTGCCAGACGAAGACTGTCCGAGCGTCCCGGTCCTCTGGGCTGAGCTCTGGCGTCTGGCCCTTGGCGATGCGGTTTTTGTCCGACTGCCAGAACAGCACGCCGCCTTTGCCGCGCTGCAGCTCGTCAGCGGGCGAGCGGGACCTCGAGCGGGACGAGCGGCGGCGGTGACGACGATCCCGATCCCGATCTCGGTCACGGTCCCGATCCCGATCCCGATCGTCGTCTCTGCGTCGGTCCCGATCGCGATCTCGTCCTCTCCGGTGGTCCCGGTCCCGATCCCTCTCCTTGTCCCGGTCCCGATCCCGGTCCCTCTCCTTGTCCCGGTCTCGATCCCGGTTTGATTTTCGTTCGCGACTTCGATCCCGATCTCGATCGCGGTCCCGATGACGATCCCGGTCCCGATCCCGATCTCGGTCGCGGGATTTCGATCCGCTGTCCTCCGGCTTCGGCGAGTCTTTGTTCACCGGCGGAATCGAGGCGGCCTCATCGGCGTCGTCGCTGGCCTTCCGTCTAGACGGGGAAGGGAGAAACAAAAGTGGGGAAACAGAGACTGAGAGAGGTCGCCATTGATAACTGGTGAATGGCTGGACAGTCGGGCGAGTGAAAACACCCGACAATACAATGCAAAAGCCTATGTCCGGGGTCTTCGCTCATTTGTTACCGTGGCAACTGATCCCTTCTTAATGAAAGCTGCGTCCGCAGCGGCAGAGGCAGAGAGACATACAGAGCGCCTCCTGCAAGGTTGCGAATTTGTCAAGTCAATAACTTTCAGCACAAGTTTTTTTTGTCTTATTAGGCAAATAATTTTAAGACGATGATGATGAAGCAAAGCAACCGCGAGGCTGGAGAGCGAGAGACCACACAGCGTTATCCAACTCACTGCCCAATCTCGAAGCCCTAGAAAGAGGATATTTGCAAACTTGGCAACAATCAGCGCAACCAACCAATTCAATTCTCTGGTCTGAATTCAATACCTTAGAAAAGGCAATTAGTTACTTGAGAATGCTGAGTAAGTCACTCAACTACTCGACTCATCGCCCCGGTAAGATCTGAAAAGCCAATTAAGCAATTAATCTGTACAGTACAGACGAGGAATAAAAACTGGGGTGCAAGAATTGACGAGCTGCCGGAGTAGGAGCCAGCGTAAAATCATCTCGAGCCTTCACACCTGTCAATCAACTGGCGTCAGGCCTGCGGGGTTGTTGATTTTGATTGCAGTGGTTTGTTGGCATGGTAGCAGCTGCTCAGCTCCCTGCTCGGGTGTCAGTTAATGGCCTAATTCTGCCGATCAAAATCAACCGACTGCCAGTTTTGACCGGCAATAAAGAACGGCCTATTTTTAATTCTCAACTCGCTACTTGAGAGTAGGATATCGAGAGGATTTGTCACTAGCCTTTTCATAAGCTTACTTGTCAAAATCTTTGACTTTCTAACCTAAGCACGTCAGCTCCTCCCCTAGAACGTGACACATACCTTCCATGACTGGAACTGCAGGTCCAGACAGACAGACAGCAACAGGCGCCTGCTTCAGCAACCTAAGTTTTTTATTTAGGCGCATTTGGGAGCCCCCAATTTAGTTTCGAATATGAAGAAAGTTATTTGCTTTACAGTAAGAAACATGCAGTTAGCTTAGAAGTATGCTTTAGAAATTCCTGCAATCTGACTAATAGAAATATTTAGATATTAAAAAAAGTAACAAATTCTACATTAAACAAGCTGACATCAGGAGTAACCGGGTCATTGGGAGTAATTACTGACTTACTTGGCTTCTGGTGACCGCTGATTATCTGGTGTGCTGTCCTTCTGTTTGGAACGCGCTGCAGGCTAAAAAGCACACAATGAAACAGAAATTATTTCTACTACTGAGTACACATTACCTAAAACATTATAAATAGCATAGCATAATTCATTTCAGCTTACCTTTGAGTGCTTTTTATAAGGAGCTTCAAGCAGCTCTTCTACATCGAAGCTTGAATCTTCAGACATACTTCTGAAATAAAAGTACAATAGGAAATTAAAAGATTTGCTACTTAGTAACCTCTGTTTTAATTGCAAAAAACTTTATGAATCTACCAGTATAATAGTTATAATAATAAATTTATATATACAAAATATAATTAAATACTTACAATTTTGTAATGTACAATTGTAAAACTTGGTTATACTTGTAACAGTTATACTAAGTCAAACTTGTAAAAGAAAATAGTTAATAATATGATTTAGCCATAGGCCTACTTTTTAATTGCAATCTTTAATCCTATAGTTCTGGTGTATTCTTAACTCACACAACAACTTTATAAGTGAACAAATGTTAACTGTACAGTCCAAAGGGCATGTCATGGGCAGAAATTTTCCTTGATTCAACATTTTTGAATCATTCAACACTTAACATTTGACATGCCCTTTGGACTGTACAGTTAACATTTGTTCACTTATAAAGTTGTTGTGTGAGTTAAAAATACACCAGACCCTGAAGATGGTCATTGTTGGACCAAAACACGTCGGAAGAAAGAATTTATTATAATCTATGTTGATTTTAACTTTAGTATTTCTCTGCCTGCTAAAGTGTGCTACCTTACGTCAAAAATAGTAATAGAATCTGTTTTTTGCAGACTATTTTACCCTACTTATACCAACATAAGTCTAAACATTCTTCCAATAGCATGTCATGTAAATAGGCCCTATTACAGCCAAGGTATGAATTATACTATAGGCATTTCATTTTTAAAAAAAATTCATTTGTTATAATCAATTAATTGCTAATGTGATGGACCTTGGATCTTGAATCTGACCCAATTTAAACTATATTTTTAGTCTATATCTCTTAAAAAATAAAAGTCAGGGGTAAAAACCAAGGTACCATTAATGCCCTCCCCCTCCTACTTTAAAAGTAGGCGGCTATGACTTTCTGGGCCTCCTATAGTTAGGATCATGTTGTTTGTGCTAGAAGTTATCCAAAAATATTTTGTTTATATGCCAAGTACACCAGACACAAGTTAGTGCGCAGGGTTATACTCTTGGTAAGTAAACAATCTACTAGCCTTTCCCTTACTCTAGCATAGACATAAAATACAAAATGTTTTTTCACAAAGCTGTAATCCTTTATGTAATTAAATTATATACTTAAAACAATGGTGGATCTAGAGGGGTAGGAGGCAGCTATCTCCCTATTTTGCTATGGTTGGACTTACATATAAGGGGAAGCATTGCAATTTTGAACTTAATTTGGGCCAATATATCCCCTAACCTAAAAAATAAAAAATCAACAATTGACATACAACTTTAGAAGCACAACTAGCAATCTACGCCCCCCGTTGGGGAGCCAAAGAAATGCAATACATGTTTTTTTAATAAGCTACATGTATCCTTGAAATCTTAAAAAATCTCCTGTCAAACCTTGTAAGCATTGACATGTCAGTAATTCCCCCCCCCCACAAGCTTTAACATATTAACTTCCCCCCTTGACATCTCAGCAATGCCCCCCAATAAGCCTTGGAAATCTAAAAATATCTGTCAACCTTCTAACCCTAACCCTAGCCTAACCCTAACCCTAACCCTAACCATAACCCTAACCTAACCCTAAAGCATTGAAATTTCAGTAATTCTCTCTAAGAGTCATAATAGCACTACTACAGGATTATAGCGATTCCCTACAAGCCTCGACATCGTAGGGATTCCCAAATGAATCTCTTAACTTTGACATGAAGCTTTTATTTTTTACATTACGCATTTTTATTATCAGCGATCCCTCCCCTGAGGAGGCATCAAATAATGTAATAAAAAGTTACAATAAGTTTTCAATAAACTACATGTAGCTTCTGACTTTAGCCTTGAAATCTCATTTATACCCCCGTGAGCCTTGACATCTCAGCTATTCCCCCCGTAAGCCTTGACATGTCAGCAATGGCCCCCATAAACCTTGAAAACTAAAAAATCCCCTGTTAACCTTGAAACCCGATAAAATATAACCCTCAACCCAAACCTGACCTAAACCTAACTTTAACCCAACCTAAAGCCTTGAAATCTCAGCAATTCTTCTCCCCTAAGCCTTGACATTTTAGTGATTCCTTCTTTAAGAATCACAGCACTATAACGATTTCCACCAAGCTTTGACATCGTAGCAATTCCCAAATGAATCTTTTAACTTCGACATGACTTTTCTTTTATGTATACATAGTGCTACTTTTATTTTTTACATGACTCTTCTTCTATCAGCGCCCCCCCCGTGGCGAGCCAACAAAGAATGCAATAAAAAAATTGAGTAAAGTACATGAACTTTGAAGTAGCTTCTGACTTTTGCTTTGACATCTCAGAAACCCCCCCCCATAATCTCAGTTATTCTCTGAGAGCCTTTACGTCTCATATTCTCTGAGAGCCTTTACGTCTCAGTTTTTCTCCCCAGCACAGCATTATAGCTGCATTTAACTTTTACATGACACCCTTCATGTCTGACATGACGCTTCTTTTATTCTACCATGATGCTTCTTAATTTTTTAAATGACACTTTCATTAGTTTATAAATGAGGCTTCTATGATTTTTTCTTGACCCTTCTATGATTTTTACATGACGCTTCTATGATTTTTTACATGACGCTTCTATGATTTTTTACATGACGCTTCTACGATTTTTTACATGACGCTTCTATGATTGTTTACATGACGCTTCTATGATTGTTTACATGACGCTTCTATGATTGTTTACATGACGCTTCTATGATTTTTTTAAATAACGCTTCTATGATTTTTATATGACGCTTCTACGATTTTTACATGACGCTTCTATGATTGTTTACATGACGCTTCTATGATTTTTTAAATTACGCTTCTATGATTTTTACATGACGCTTCTGTGATTTTTTAAATGACGCTTCTATGATTGTTTACATGACGCTTCTATGATTGTTTACATGACGCTTTTATGATTGTTTACATGACGCTTTTATGATTGTTTACATGACGCTTCTATAATTTTTTACATGACGCTTCTATGATTTTTTAAATGACGCTTCTATGATTTTTATATGACGCTTTTACGATTTTTTACATGACGCTTCTATGATTGTTTACATGACGCTTCTATGATTTTTTACATGACGCTTCTATGATTGTTTACATGACGCTTCTATGATTTTTATATGACGCTTCTATGATTGTTTACATGACGCTTCTATGATTTTTTAAATTACGCTTCTTTGATTTTTAAATGACGCTTCTATGATTTTTAAATGACGCTTCTATGATTGTTTACATGACGCTTCTATGATTTTTTAAATGACGCTTCTATGATTTTTAAATGACGCTTCTATGATTTTTAAATGACGCTTCTATGATTGTTTACATGACACTTCTGTGATTGTTTACATGACGCTTCTATGATTGTTTACATGACGCTTCTATGATTGTTTACATGACGCTTCTATGAATGTTTACATGACGCTTCTATGATTGTTTACATGATGCTTCTATGATTTTTTTAAATAACGCTTTTATGATTTTTATATGACGCTTCTACGATTTTTACATGACGCTTCTATGATTGTTTACATGACGCTTCTATGATTTTTTAAATTACGCTTCTATGATTTTTAAATGACACTTCTATGATTTTTAAATGACGCTTCTATGATTGTTTACATGACGCTTCTGTGATTTTTTAAATGACGCTTCTATGATTGTTTACATGACGCTTCTATGATTGTTTACATGACGCTTCTATGATTGTTTACATGACGCTTCTATGATTTTTTAAATTACGCTTCTATGATTTTTAAATGACGCTTCTATGATTTTTTAAATGACGCTTCTATGATTGTTTACATGACGCTTCTATGATTGTTTACATGACGCTTCTATGATTTTTTAAATTACGCTTCTATGATTGTTTACATGACGCTTCTATGATTTTTTAAATTACGCTTCTATGATTGTTTACATGACGCTTCTATGATCTTTTAAATGACGCTTCTATGATTGTTTACATGACGCTTCTATGATTGTTTATATGACGCTTCTATGATTGTTTACATGACGCTTTTATGATTGTTCACATGACGCTTCTATAATTTTTTACATGACGCTTCTATGATTTTTTAAATGACGCTTCTATGATTTTTATATGACGCTTCTACGATTTTTTTACATGACGCTTCTATGATTTTTTAAATGATGCTTCTATGATTTTTATATGACGCTTCTACGATTTTTTACATGACGCTTCTATGATTGTTTACATGACGCTTCTATGATTGTTTACATGACGCTTCTATGATTTTTTACATGACGCTTCTATGATTGTTTACATGACGCTTCTATGATTTTTATATGACGCTTCTATGATTGTTTACATGACGCTTCTATGATTTTTTAAATTACGCTTCTATGATTTTTAAATGACGCTTCTATGATTTTTTAAATTACGCTTCTATGATTGTTTACATGACGCTTCTATGATTGTTTACATGATGCTTCTATGATTGTTTACATGACGCTTCTATGATTTTTTACATGACGCTTCTATGATTGTTTACATGACGCTTCTATGATTGTTTACATGACGCTTCTATGATTGTTTACATGACGCTTCTATGATTTTTTAAATGACGCTTCTATGATTTTCACATGACGCTTCTTTTTAAAAAGTCTTTTAGTTTTCCTGACGTTGAAAAGCTTTAATTAAAAAAATTATACTCTATGAAAATTCGAACCATCGTCGCTGCATTTAGTAGTTCAGTCTGTTTACCTCTAGGCTAGCTCTCATCGTTTTGATAACATGAAATTTTGCACTTATATAATTCAACACTTTAAAATCCAAGCATCGAGCAAATCACACGAAGCAGTTATGACATAATCAGTTTCTCAGTCAGTCAGTATCAGTTTACAATATGGTTACGCAATTTAAATCAAGTCTGGTGCTACGCTTCCACACTGCATTTTCAATTCAAGTCGGAGTTACAATTCAGTTATGATGCAATCTATTTCAGAATCAGAATTCAACCAGTCAGTTTTTTCTCTAGCATTCTTACAATGCATTTCAAGTCGAAAACTTTGCTTGACCTTTGCAAAAAAGCATGTTTTTCGAATATTTAATGCCTTTAGCATCGAGCAATTTCTTAGCCACGATGCATGTACAGTCACGGGAAAATTTCTGATCGAACAGTGCAAGTTCGAACAAAATCGGTCCAGCCATTTTTTCTCTAATCGATTACAAGCAAGCAAGCAAGCAAGATTTTCTTTTTTAGTATATAGGATGTACATTTTTTTATCAAAAATTATAAAATACAAAATTTTTTATAACTAAAATTTCTTAAGCTTGTACGAACTAGGGATTGACTGACCATGATTTTTTTCATGCATGATTGGAACTAGACTGTGCATGAAACTGTCTGTGACCATGAAATTTTTATTACATACATTTTAATTTAAACATAGAACTATTAATATTAATATTATCAAGTCTAGTAATTTTTATTAAAATTAAGTCTCTGTTTTATCATGTTTATTGTTTGACTGTATTTTATTATGTGGCTTTGTTATATCTGCACTGATTAATTGGAATTTTGGTTTGCTTTTCACATTGCTTCCTACTTTAGTCAATGTAATAAAGGAAATCAACCAAATTCATACACCACTTTTCTGATCCTATTGCAATGCATGACATCGGTGTGTGGATGCCTACCCTAACTGCACCACAGTGACATGATAGATGGGGGGACTGCTTCACACTATTCAGCCTCCCGTTGCCTCCCCCTACTTTGTAACACCATGCCATACCTCCTGCTGCTCCCTATTGGAATAAGTTGACAAAATGCAGACGACCATTCATCACATTTTCAGATTCTCCTGGTGTCATGTTGCACAACAGTGGTATCAAATGGTGTGTCGAGTTGCGCAATAGTGCCATCTAGCGTTGTGTCGCGTTGCGGCTGCACAACACTGTGGCAACCTGGTGTCATCATGTGTCACATTGTGGCCTGGATCTGCAGCCAAAACCTTGCAAACTGCGTTTCATTGTAATCTGTTCACAGCTGTTTCTCGGTATTTAAATGTTTCAAACATGTTTGATAATAACTAGTTCTTGAATTGGTTTTTTTATTTTGATGGTAAAGTAACTAATACTTCAAATATAATTTTTAGAAATGTTACTTGTTAGTTACAATGTAGGCACTGTTTTTTTAACTGCTGTACCATTGTTGTTTTACTTTTTCTTGTTTTTTAATTTTATTATTTCTTCTGCAAAATTGAAAGGAATACTCTTGTCCCTTGCCCCATGGTCTTAGTCTTGGGAGTGAACGGCAAAACGGGAATTGTCAATTTAAGTGAATGCTTGATGCCCTGATTTTGTATCCCCCGTCATTTGGTCAACAGACATTGGTGTTGCGTCACCGCATTGCCCCCCCTAGTCAACAAAATTTGGTGTCATGTCGCACTTTTAAGGGTTTTAGCAATTTTAGCTAGCAATTTTAGCTAACAATTTTAGCACCCGTGTTGCAAGTCTGCGGGTTTTTGAAACTTTTTCCAATAGGGCTGCTGCTTTGCCCTGCCATGCTATGCCAGGCTGATCAGCGCTGGGTGCTATATACCAAAATGCCTATGCATTGCAATTTGACTATTTGTAGTATTCCACTATAGCCATAGCTATGGCTATGGGATCTTATAGCAAATATGGTAAAATAGGTGCCTTTGGCAGCTATAGATATGCCTATGGTAGCTAGCTGCTCTTATGGCTATGACTACAGAAATATGATAGTTGCTTTCACATTCCATAGATTCCTGTAGCCAAAGTTATTAATTTTTAAAAATTGAAAAAAATATTAGAAAAGGTAGAGTAAAACATGGATAATTTAATAAACTATATTATTGACTTAAAAACTTATAAAATATACCTAATAAAGTATAATAATAAAAAACATTGGCAAACTCTAATTTTTATTAATGTGAAAAAGTTCAGCATTAGTACTTTTAGTAGCAATCAAGTATTGTTGCTTTATAAAAAAAAAGATGAAATATAATCTTGCAAAAGCAATTGAGTGTCTCTTTGATTTTCTAACTTTATTTTTAGGCTACCGGACATTTGCCCTCCGGCATTTGCCCTCCGGACATTTGCCCTCCGGCATTTCCCCTCCGGACATTTGCCCTCGAGGACATTTGCCCTCGGGGACATTTGCCCTCTGGACATTTGCCCTCCGGACATTTGCCCTCGGGGACATTTGCCCTCGGGGACATTTGCCCTCCGGACATTTCCCCTCTGGAAAAGTACAGGTAAGGCTGGGGATAGGGTAGGGCGCGGGTATATATTGCTTACTAGAAAAGGATGAGTTGTTGGCTGGAGAAGAACCTGATGGATGCAAGAGGCGGGAGGATGAGGTTGGTGCTGGAGGAACGACGGGTGGGTACAGGAGGAGGTGAGGTGAGTAATGTGCGAGGGGGTAAATTTGCAGAGGGCAAATGTGCGGAGGGGAAATGTCCGGAGGGCAAATGTCCGGAGGGCAAATGTCCCCAAGGGCAAATGTCCCCGAGGGGAAATGTCCGGAGGGCAAATGTCCCCGAGGGCAAATGTCCGGAGGGCAAATGTCCAGAGGGCAAATGTCCCCAAGGGCAAATGTCCCCGAGGGGAAATGTCCGGAGGGCAAATGTCCGGAGGGCAAATGTCCCGAGGGCAAATGTCCGGAGGGCAAACGCCGCCGAGGGGAAGTGCCGGAGGGCAAGTGCCGGAGGGGAAGTGCCGGAGGGCAAATGTCCGGAAGCGTTATTTTTAGTTGTTTAAGCACTAGGTTATCTTCTTGATTTAAAATATTTTGTTTTCTAGACTTTTGTTAAAAATACGGCTATGGCTATGGGAACTATGGAACTATGGTAATATTGGGTCCCTATGGCTATGGAATACGGAGAATTGGAATAAGCCATAGTTTTACTTATGGCTATGGCTACGATACATAGACCCTCCTTATGTTGGAACACTAGCTTTTTTATACTTATTTTGCTTATTATAGTTGTATTTACTAACTCTAATGCTTAGAAAGGTTAATTATTGTTATCAGTACTTTATAGTATATTATACAATGACTTAAAAAAGTAATTCATGAAAATCACAAATTATGATTAGCAAAAGACCATATATGATTTTTTCCTTGTGATCACTGTTTTTGTGATTATGACCATAATAACAATCAATCCCTAGTACAAAGTATAGTGGTTTGGCTGCCTTTAGCATAGCCTTTTCATTTTCTAGCTTTAAAAAATGTATATGTATTATATAATGCATACTACTAAAATTTAGGTATATAATTACAATTGTTCAAAAAAATGGTTGGCCAAGTGTATACCAGAAATTTCTAGGACAAATGACATAAATCTTAAATATGGCTAGCCTTTTCCTTTGATATGCCTACTTATATTTCTAAGAGAGAAGGGCCAATCTTTGCTTATTGCTATCCATGGCATGATAATGGCCATTGGTTACAAAAGAAAATATTAGGATATGTTACATATGTAATATGGCCGCCCGTCAGCGGCTGTACCAGCTTCAGGGCAGCATTTGCCGTGCCATCACAGGTGCGTACCCGTCCACCCCTTACGAGGGGCTGAACACTATCCTTAACCTACCTCCGCTTCACCTATTTATTAGGGCGGAGGCTATGAAGTCTGCCTCCCGGCTTATCAGAGATAAAACGTTAAATAACGCGCCCTCTGGCTTTATGCCAATGAAAACATTAATCCCGCATATGGACTTTGTCCGCCGCGACCTTAACAACATCCACATGGACCTGGGCAATGTGGATAGTCGACCTCCCGCCCTCAACATCAGGAGGGGCTTCAAGACCGCCATCCCTGGCCGAGACAACATTCCGCTGGATGTCGGTGTGAACCGGCGCAGCCAGGGCATTCACTGCTTCACCGACGGCTCGCTGTTCAACGGCCGCGCTGGAGCGGGTATTGCCATTTTCCACGAGGGTAAGATGCTTCTCCAGGAAAGTCTGCACCTCGGTGAGAACACCTCAGTTTTCCAAGCTGAAATTTGCGCCATTGAGCAGTGTGCCCAGCAACTGTTTCAGGCGAACATTAATAATTTTGACATTAATTTCTACACTGATAGCCAAGCTGCTATTAAGGCCTTAACCACTGAGAATATCTCCGCTGCTACAGTATCTCAATGCCACCGCAGTGTGCAATCTCTCTCAGTCCTTAACAGGATTAGAATTATCTGGACACCTGGTCACAGCAACATCCTGGGCAACAAGCTCGCGGACTCTCTCGCCAAGGAGGGCAGCAACCCAGACGGCAACCACCGTCTGATGAGGCTACCCACCCCCAGGTCGCAAGTCACCCGCCATATCAACAGGTGGCTCCATCAGCAGCACCAGCTCCACTGGAACAGCTGCACCGAGTACAGGCAGAGCCGCTCTACCATGCCTAACCTGAACAGGAAAGTCTCTGATTATCTGATTTCGCTTAACAGAACCGACCTCAGGGAGATGTGCATGGTCCTAACCGGCCACGGATTCTTCCAGAGACATATATCGTTGCAAACCGGTTGCCCTCCCACCTGTCCCTTCTGTGGCATAGGAGAGGAGACCGCGGAGCATCACGTCACCTTCTGCCCTTACTTCAACAAGGCGCGGCACAAATACCTCGGCCACCCCCAGCGGATGGACGAGCTGACCGCCGCGGACAATATCCGAGACCTCCGCGCCTTCGTCCGGGACTCCGGCCGGATGAGGGTCGCCGATGCCTCCACTGCGGACCTGCCGACTACTGGCGGGGACTGGGCGCACCCCCAAGGCTAATCCTTGTGCTCTTTTACCTTGGGGTTGCGATAGGGGCCTCGCGGCCTATTCGCGGCGCCTGCGCCCCCCGTCAGTAGTAAGTAGTAAGTACATATGTAATATACAAGCTATTGAAACCCGCGGATTTTGAACCCGAGGAATTCCAATACCCGGAACTACTTTTGCATGTATTCTGAAATCTAAGGCCATACACAAACAAAAACTTGTTAATAGTTAGTAGGATAGAGGTAGACATAAAATGGAGCACATTCGTGTAAAATTAGGGTTTGAGACATTGTTGGCTGGGGTACTGCGCAGAATGTCAGGCAATGTCTGTCTGTCTCTAAAACATATATTGCTAAACTCTGGTCTCTCCATGACTCTCCCTACGTCCCTTGGATCCTTTAAAATTTCTATCGTCTCTTTGTTTCCTCTCATCTCTCTCGTCCCTTGTCTCTCCTCTCTCCTCTCGTATCTTCCCTTATCTCTCTTCTCTTTCATCTCTCTTATCTCATCTCTTGTCTCTTCGTTTCTTTCTCCTCTCCTTTCTCCTCTCTCATCTCTCCCCTCTTCTCTCGTCTCTTCCCTCACCTCTTTTCTCTCTTGTCTTTGCTCTCTCATCATTCCTTTCTCTTTTTTTATCTTTTATCTCTTATCTCTTCTCATTTCTCTCTGCTCCCCTCTCTGCTCCTCTCTCTCTCTCTCTCTCTCTCTCTCTCTCTCTCTCTCTCTCTCTCTCTCTCTCTCTCTCTCTCTCTCTCTCTCTCTCTCTCTCTCTTCTCTGTCTTTCTCTCTTATCTCTCCTTCTCTCTCTACTCTCTCCCCTCTCCATTCTCTTTCCTCTCCTCTCTCCTCACTCACTTCTCTACCTTTGTCTCTCCTCTCTCCTCTCGTCTCTGTAACCTCTCCTCTGTTCTCTCTACTCTCCCATCTTTTATCTGTTCACTCTCGTCTCTGCTCTCTCATCCCCCCTCTTTAATCTGGCATCTCTGTCTTATATGTTCTCTTACCTCTCTCCTCTGTACTCTTTTCTTTCCCCTCTTTTGACTCCTCACTTTCCTTTCTCCTTTTCTCTTCTCTTCCCTTTTCTATACTCTGTCTCCCTCTTCTCTCACTCCACTCTCCTCTTTCCGTTATCTCTTATCTCTCCTTCCACCTCTCTCATCTCTAGAACCTTAGAGATGTATAGATGTATCTTTATCTCTTCTCTCTTCCCTTTACTCTCTCATCTCTTCTTTCACCTGTTTCCTCTCTGCTCTCCTCTCTGCTGTCTCCTCTCTCCTCTCATCTGCAGCTCTCTGCTCTCTCATCTCTACTCTCTCCTGTCGCTTTTCCTCTCTCCCTTCTTCTCCCCTCTCTCTCATTGTCCTCACCCCCTCATCTCTCCTATTATCTTTTATCTTTTCTTTTATCCCCTCTGTCGCCTCTCCTCTCTTTGAATCGTCTATTCCTTCTTCTTTCCACTTTCATCTTCCCCTCAGCTATGAGCTGGATTCTTTATCTGGCCTTTGAGGTAAAAGTCTGCCCATCCCTGCTTGGAAAGCCAGTTTGTGGGACGTAGTACTCTCATGGTTGTTCTCATGCTTTGATCACGTCATCTTTCTTGCCAATTTGCAGCCCTGAAAGGAATTTGTATATCTTCAGCTCCACTGCAGTCTGCATCAGTCTAAAAACCAAGGAAATATGCATTTCTTAGGAGGCCATTTAAAATTTACACAGTACCAGGGGTACCTTTAAAAGAAACCTAAAATTTCCCTGGTGTGCCTAATTTAGTAGGGTTGTATTGCATTGCATCGCTTCGCCTTTTCATAAATCTTTAGCTTTTACAAACCATGCTGGATTCCCTCGATTTGCCAATTGCCATCCATTTTCCATTTTAAGAAATTTAAAGGTAGCCTAAGACATTCTCTGTAGTGAGTTTAGGGTGGGTGTAAAATTTGGTGTAATTTGGTTGAGCGGTTTGGGAGTCCATAGTGATCAAAAATGTCCACACACACACAGACAGAGTTTTGATTTTTATAGGTATAGATAAGTAGTAGAGAGGCCTAGAAATCAAATAGAATAAAATAACTTTCCCACAAAGCCATACTCTTAAATCTAATATATGGTATGCCAAAAGTGACCCCTATATTTACACTATAAATTCAAGTTTAGGACTATTGTTTATGCCAAAAAAAACAAATTTACTTGTGTTAAGCCTATATATGTTTAGAAATTATCAAAAAGGCATTGCAACAATAAATGATCTTTTTGCATTGCAACAATATAGGCAGGACTACAGAATCTTTTTTGCATTACAAAATTTTGGTTTTTTATATGGCAATACAATAGGCCCTAGCTATATTATACTCTAGCTCTGTAGTATAATTTTCTAGAGGATTATTTTATATACCAGATACTTTGAGCCAATTTTTTTTATCATATATCAATATATCAAAGGCAAAGTTTTCAGGTTTGGTTGAAATTATTATATTCTTAATTGTCATAAAATTATGATGATTTAACTAATCTATAACTTTTATTTGCTTCTAATTTCTAATTATAGAGTTATCTTATTAAACTATTATAATGCAATCTTTCTAGCATTCATTCCTAGTTAAACCTTGAATATTCAGCTAGACTATTAACTTTAATATAGGAATTAGTCCAAGGGCAAGGCCTTGCATTGCATCTTTTAAGTAGATGGTAAAAATGTAATTTAAAGCCTGATTGCAGCGCATGGGCATTTTGGCGGACGGCGTCCGGCGCGGATCTAATACGGCGCAGCGCGGCGCGTACGGCGCGCGGCGATTAGTACGGCGTGGCGCGGTACTAATTAGATGCCGAGGCATTTAGGCTTGATAAGACAGTCATAGTTACTCCTGCCGTTTACCCAATCCACACACCGTTAATTTTGCTTTAGGGTTTCTTTCACAGGTAAGTCATTTCACAGCGTGGCGCAGGTTGTGTAGGCGTCTGGCGTACTTAAGCCATGCGCTGCAATAGGGATTTAAAGTTGAAAATCATTTGTTGGCAAATAAGAATATGTTGCTGCTATAAGAGCCAAGATCCTTGTGTAGGCTTAGCCAATGAAACATAATAACAATAGGCTATTACAATTTAATGAATCTATCTAGCATTGTCTAAATGCAGAGATGATGACAATTTAGATAATTTAGGCCTAGTTGTTTTTCTCGTAACTTGCATATAACAATTTCAAATATCACGACTTCGACAAAAGCCAATTTTTCTGGCATGTGTAAGATTTAGGAGTGGGCCACAAAGACTATACTATTACTATAGACATAGTTACATGAATTAGAATAGCAGGCTAGGCTTAACTTTACTTTACTAGGCCTAATAAATGTCTAGGCCTAGTCAATGTTTTATCATACTGATACATTATTAAATCACGCATTAAAAAATTGCCAATTTGTTTTACAATTTTCATAGGCATAATATTATATTAATAAAGATTCCATGAAGCGAAGGCCAATCAGTTGTTATTAAATTAAAGTCTACAACTTATCGATCAATGACAATAAGGCCTATTGGCCCCATGGTATTGGAATTAAAGTTATTAAGGCAATCCTACACTTGATTGCACAATCCTACACAGGAAATCATCTTCCATGACCATGATTATTGATATAGCCAATAGTTATAGGCATTACGGTTGTTGATATTTCTAATGCGGAATAAAAATGCAAAGTGTAGTGATTTTAAAATTAAAATGCTGTCTGCGTCAAATAATTTTTATAGGCTAAAAATTGTTGTGGCACATCCGTTAGACTAAGATATTGATATTTTTTACTTATTCTAAAATGTTTTTACATTTTGTGTATTATTATTTGTTTTAATTACTAAAAACTACAAATTTGAATTAGTCATTATGTTCTAGAAAATTTTAATTACGGCGCGCGGCGGCGGGTCTATATACTTCGAGTAGGAAGTTATCGGCCTCTATATACTGTCATCTGTTATCGAAGTAATACTTTGCCGAAGCAACTAGTTACCTTGTTACTAATTTTTTATTGGCCACTTATAATGACTGCCTCCTGTGATAGTAAAACTAGGCGGCAATCTAGTAGGCCTAGGCCTCTAATAATGATTAATGATAAATGATAGGAAGATAGACCCTAAGATAATGAAAATGGACTGTAATGAATTGGGTACCACTAGGTCTAGACGCCAGACGCATAATTGAAAATTATAACTAGGCCTTAAGAAATTTTGAATGTCAGATCTGCATTCTGCGGGTGCACTGGTCTATCAGCTTCGCGTCCCTTGTTCGCAATGCACACTAATGTGCTCACATTTGGCACCTGAGGTGCCATTCGTGCTTCGCTCTGTTGAAGTTTCTCTTCGATGATCGCTGCTGCTGGGCAAAACCAATGACGCTTAGCTTCATATTTTATCTCGGAGACCAGCTTCGGCTTCTCCCCTTCAAGAATTCATGGAGCGCAAGTGTGCGCTGCCTGTCCTCTCATAATTGTCCCATTTGTCTTCTGTATTGCCGTGCCTAGGCATTGCAAACCTGCACTACAGCTGGTGCATCTCCAGTATCGCGTGTCCTGCTTTGCTACATTGAAGCCTAGGACAAATTCCTGGTTATTGATGCTGTGTAAAAGAATGTCTTTTCCTTTTGTTGATGCACTTGGGATGATGCGGAAGGAATCCATTTCCGGGGCAGCTGGCTACTTCATTGGCTGTGGCTATGGGTCGGCAAATGACACTTCTTGAAGTTGCAAAGGCTCCGCAATTGGGCCTACGCCTATGTTAGCTGCTTAAAGCTCTTCTGAAAAGCCTAGCTTTTAGACTCCTGGCACTGCTGGCTGCTGCAGCTGCTAGACAGCCAGCATTATTGGCTGTTGCGGCTGCTGGACAGCCGGCACTGCTGGCTGCTGCAGCTGCTAGATAGCCGGCACTGTTGACTGCTACGGCTGCTGGACAGCCAGCACTGTTGGTTGCTATGGCTGCTAGACAGCTAGCACTACTGACTGCTGCGGCTATTGGACAGCTGGCACTGCTGGCTGCTGCAGCTGCTGGATAGCTGGTGCAGGCAGCACAATTGGTTGTTTAGGTTATTCCTGCAGCTCTTTCCAACAAAAGCTGCAGCTAAACTTGAAACTTTCTAGCTACTACAAATGGCGATACTGTTGGCGACTAACACCACTTTGGCACGCACAATGCTGCCACTTTTTGCATTGATTGCACTGCAAACCTTCTTGCAGCAGGTGCATAGCCTCTTGGCACACAACACAGTTATCAATATTGTTGTTCATTCTGTGCGAGTAACAGCAAAACAAAAAGTGTGTACAAGTAGATATATACTCCACAAATCAGTGGCACCTAACACATTTTCTCTAAATTGTGTCGAAACTGCATAGTGCACACTGTTCAGTGTTCATGTGCCAACTCGCGAGTCATGTACATCTGCTAGCTAGTTCATGCTCAGATTGTAACACACAACAACATCGCACAATGGTAATCAACACATGCTGAATATGCAATATAGCGTACGCAATAAATCATGCACAAAGGCAGTTCTCCGATGCCTTCAATCTGGCTGTGGAACTTTCATCAACAGGCACGAAAAGATTCAGAATATTTGTCAACTGCAGAAATGAGGGTTGGAACATTCAACAACCAAGTTGACAAAAAAAGTTGATGAAAATTCCATAAACCCCTATAATTAGTATTAAGCACCCATGAACTAAAAAAATTGTTCAGCCCTATTATTTATTATGTCAACTCACCTATCAAGCCCTTAGGCCTCAACTCAAAGTCAAGGTGCCAACTTGCCAAGTGACTGTAGGGCCTATTTAGTCAATCTGGTTACAGAAAAATCCTGCAACAGACAATCTAGCAACAGTCAAAACAGTGACAATCCATCTGGCAACAATGTATAGCTAAAAGTTATTAAATTGGCAATTTGGCATTTAAATAGATTAGAATGTTTTTATTAGTTCTAGGTATTTTTATATTTATTAGCTATTATTATTGTTATTTTGATATTGTTGTTACATTACCTTTTAAAAAATTGGACATATGTGAAGCTTATTTAGTCTGGCCAGTTTATTCCTAGAAAAGTGAGTTTGATTTAGTTAGCACTCAGGGTTAGCAATGATAATTCCCATATGCTAACTTAGCATAGGGCAAAAATTAGGCCTATAATAAAGAAATGAAATTGATTTAGTCAAGTGCCACATTTAAACCTTTCTATGGCTTGATTTTAATTAGAATGAATTTTATTTAGTCATCATAGCAGTAGCTGCAAGCATATTTGGTAAGTCACTATCTCTATGCAAGACAAGCAAAGACTCATTCATGCCTGTATTCGCAATGTCAATTAGCAGCAACTAGCAAGATAACTAAGCATCTGACATCCCTCATAGTTCTCAATGATATGTAGCAATAGGGCCTAATTTGTTGTATTTATTTATATTGTTCTTATTTAATTACTCATATCTTTTCAAAGTTATAAAGACTAAATCAAATTCATTTTGACCTTATAAAAGTTACAAAACATAGATTTAGAGGAGCTTAACTAAATTGATGGTTTTTTAAAATTAGTCTATAGTAACTGTCTACAGCCACTATGTTCATAACAAGACCTCTTATAGTGGCTCCGCCTCCAATGGCATAGATGCAGGTTAGACATTATTGGACTAATTAAGTAATTATATTAGTATCAGTTGACAAAATTGCTAGCACTAGGCCTAGTACTCTGTCAAAGCTTTAGCAGCCTTGACTATACCCTATGCCATGGTGACCTAGACCTAGGCAGGTATAAATTGTATTGATTCCTATCCTAAGCCTAATTTGCTACAATTGTTTTATGTGTCTAAGTATAAACCTATGAATGGTTATTTTGTCTATTGCTTTTGTCTACTAGAAATTAAGAAAAGTTATAGGCCTATACTTAGCAATAGTCAAAAGTTCTATCCTTAAAGTGAGATGAAAAGTTTCTCATTTTTTATTCACAATTCTATCCTCAAGTTATGCAATTAAGCTGCCTGCAAGGAAAGGGAAAGTTTATTGAATCAATAATAAATATCAGTTGCACAAAATAAATTATTTTTATACAATATATAGTTAGAATCATACTTCTTAGTAGCATTTATAGGATCCCCTTGCATGCAAAAGTGTAATGACTCTACTGGGCATCCCAAGGTTGATGAGACTGCAAAAAGTCTTGGGAAAGCTATTGCCAAGCATTTTCAATGACATGATACAGCTTTGCAATATTCTGTGGTGGATTCTCTTTTTATATGCTATATTTTAAGAAGTCCTAAACATGCTTAATAGCTTGATGGGATTTATGTATAGGAACAAGGAAACCCAGCATAGAGTGTGCAGCTGTATAGCTATTCTTTTAGATGACTAACAGCATTACAGCATTGGCTTAGTATGGTAGCATGTTGTCATCCAGACAATCCCCACATGGCAATAAGCTTTATGCATAAATAAGTTGCATCACTCACAAACCCAATAAATAAGAAAAATTATCTTGCTTGGTCATTAGAAGGTATAACTTTTGACTAATGCTAAGTATATTATACAAAGCTTATATTTTAAAATCATGAGATATTGCAAGACATGTCTAAAGACTAAATATAGTATATTTTAATAGATGATTATTTTTTTAATCAAATAGTTTTTTATTTAGCTACAATTTATATTTAATACCATAGATAATTAACAACTTGATAATTAAATTTAAACAAAAGATCAATGCTTAGAAAAAATGTATTGAATTTTTTTAGATGGGTATACCTTATGTCATAAATCATACTTCTAACAGTTTTTAGCTCTGATTATCTATTGTTAAATTATGTTTGTTATTTTATTATTATCTTACTATAAACTCATAATATCAATGGGTAATTTTGTATTTAATATTTTGTAGCAAAAAAACAGAATGGCTATTATTTTAATATCCTAGGCATAGTTTGCCTTTGGTATCTCAATTAAAAATTTTAATTAGACCTCTAAATATGTTAGTAAAGTATCCTATTATCCTAAGTATCCTAAGCTTCAAGACCCAAGGGCCTATGATTTAAGGTTAATAATGAATGTATATCAATGATACTTTTTACATAACAAATTTCTTTGTCCAAAAATTTTTTTGGCTTTTTTATCTCTACCTATGAAAATCAAAACTCTGTATATATATATGTGTGTGTGTGTGTACAAATTACTTTGCTATGGACTCCCAAACCACTCAACCAAATTATAGCAAATTTTGCACCCACCCTCAATTCACACTGCTTTACTTTTACCAATTGTCTTCAAATTCCACACAAACAATCTTCAACTATTTTGAAACAATCATATTAAATTTAGTCTCAGAGTCAATCCTGAATAGTGTTGTGCACTTTTAAAGTTAGGCTGTTTTTTATGAGCAAGGTAGCCACCCCAACTTCTGCCTGCCTCTTTCAATCTGGGCCTAGATGCATAAAAGGGGACCTTGTAAAATTGACTAACTTTTGCCTGCCACAAGTTTGCTCCACATAAAGCAATTGACTTCAAACTTGACACAATTATTCATTGACTCATTATCTGTCTAAATGTAAAGATTCAACTCTGTAACTCAATAAGAACAGAGACTGTAAGCATGTGAAGTTTGTTTGCCTTTCTATTGTTTCTGCAACTTACTCACTCATTCCCCCAGACTGCCCAGAGTTTGTAATTTTGGATCCAAAATACTCATTATAAAAAGCCATTAATGAAACACTATATGTTTTTATAACTCAAAGTTTCAAGGACTATTAAAGCAAAAAAATGTAGTCTTCAGTAATATTTGACTTCTAAGAAAAAATTTGTATACATGCTTGTATTACAATTGAATCTACATTAATATAAACCATTTATTAGTTTAAAAATAGTAAATTAGACTAAAAAGGAAGGTAACCTTGTATGTAAAGTAAATATGAAAAAATTACCTAATATTTTTATTTTTAATTGGGACCTAGACACTTATTACTTTGATATCAATTAATCAATGAATAGGTAGATAAAAATGTATTGCAACATAGATAATAATAAATATAAAACTAAATAAAAAAATTGAACATTCTATTATCCTTCTAATATAAATAAATATATGCCAAGTTTTAATTGGATTAAATTCAATGCGCATAAGCCCAAATGGGCTTCAAAAAGCTGTATTATGATATCATAAATTATTCAATTGATATCAAAGCATATATGTAGTAAGCATTAGTGACATTATAGCTAATAACCATTGTTTTACTTAGATAAAATGTTAAATAAAAACAGAAAATTATATCATATTTATATTACAGCAAAATTCATTGACTTAAAATGCTATTTATTTTTGTTGGAATGTTTTATAATTGGAACATGCAATTTAATTTGTTTAACAAGCTGTCAATTTGTCTATCAGATTCACAACACTACTATAAGCAAGACATCATTATAATAATTGCCCTACAAGATTAGCTAAATGATTAAGAATTTATCACAATTTGCACTTGCTGCGGCATGGTAGCCAGTTGGCTGGGTGAAATCATGGACGAAATCACAATCGCCTACATTTTGTTCATTTTGGCGGTGCTGCCGCTGGTGATTTGGATATTCCAGATGCTCTTCTTTGCCCTAGCCTGGTACACTTGGTAAGTTGGTAGGGCCAGTAGGCTGGCATAACTGCTGGTCTCGGCCGTGGCTTCAGAATTTGCAGCAGTGTCAAAGAGCCCCCTGGTGAACTTTGAGCAGAGAGTTGGGCAGTGTTATAAGCGCCTTGAGCTGTGGCCAGAGACCGAGTAGTATTGGATACAATTCATCACAGTCCTGTTTGAGGCAGCTTCTCTTGAAAAAGTCGAGCAACTGGACTTCCTCGCTTGCCATTTCATTTTTCCCAATTAATCTCGCCGCCAGCCTCTGGACCCTGATCCCCTGCGTATATGCTTATACGAGTATTAGTTAGGAAAATAGGGATTTCTCATTGGCATATCGGAAACTGTTGCACTGTTAGCTAACAATACTTTTCAACAGTTACTTATTGCACCCTATGCGTCTTATACGAAGTAACTAGACAGTGTAAGCTAAGCCTGCTTGAATGGCTGATAGATAATAGTTATTTGAGCACATACATATAAAACAAAAATGTACTCGTACAAACGACTGAAGTGTTTAAGCAACCCCACCCAAATTAAATTTTCACATCTGCAAATTGCCCATTTCCACACCTGCCAAGTTCCCAATGGTCTCAAAACCAAAAAGCCTGAGAATCGCCTAACACCACATCTGAGAGTTGCTCAATATGAGTAACACACCTGAGGGTCACCAAATACGAGTACCACATCTGAGGGTCACCAAATACGAGTACCACACCTGAAAGTCACCAAATACGAGTACCACACCTGAGAGTCATCCAATCCCACACCTTAGAGTCACCAAATACCATATCTGAGAGTCATCCAATCCCACACCTTAGAGTCACCAAATACCATATCTGAGAGTCATCCAATCCCACACCTTAGAGTCACCAAATACCATATCTGAGAGTCATCCAATCCCACACCTTAGAGTCACCAAATACCATATCTGAGAGTCATCCAATCCCACACCTTAGAGTCACCAAATACCATATCTGAGAGTCATCCAATCCCACACCTTAGAGTCACCAAATACCATATCTGAGAGTCACCCAACCCAATACCATACCAGAGAGTCACCCAACACCACATCTGAGGGTCACCAAATACGAGTACCACACCTGAGGGTCACCAAATACGAGTACCACACCTGAAAGTCACCAAATACGAATACCACACCTGAAAGTCACCAAATACGAGTACCACACCTGAGAGTCACCAAATACGAGTACCACACCTGAGGGTCACCAAATACGAGTACCACACCTGAAAGTCACCAAATACGAGTACCACACCTGAGGGTCACCAAATACGAGTACCACACCTGAGAGTCACCAAATACGAATACCACACCTGAAAGTCACCAAATACGAGTACCACACCTGAGAGTCACCAAATACGAGTACCACACCTGAAAGTCATCCAATCCAATCCCACACCTTGGAGTCACCAAATACCATATCAGAGAGTCACCCAACACCACATCTGAGGGTCACCAAATACGAATACCACACCTGAGAGTCATCCAATCCCACACCTTTCGCCCAGTTCGAAACCCGAGAAATCATTAAAAAATCAAATGCCCACGAATGATGAAGCACCATGCCACGCCGCAATCGCCATGGCAACCGCACCCGAACCCGCAGCCGCCGCCACCTGTATCATCCGAAGACGGCCGGAGACGTGAAAGGCGACCTACCCGGCGTGTCAATTATCAAGCCCCTCATGGGCGTGGATCCCTTCCTAGAGGGCAATCTGGAGTCGCACTTCACTCTGCAATATCCGAACTTGGAATTGTTGCTATGCGTTCAAGACGAACGCGACCCGGTTATTGAGCTGGTGCACAAGCTGCAGACCCGCTTCCCGGACGTTGACTGCCAGCTGTTTGTCGGTAAGGCATTTTGTTCTGCTGTTAGATTAGCCTGAGAGTCCTCTCTCTCCCTGAGCAGCCTGTGCAATTGAAGCCAGTTGGGCGTTGCCTGCTCGAGTCCGGCAGGCCGTGTGCCAGATATCAGATTGCCGATTGCAGAAGATCGAAAAGCTTCCTAGCCGAGCCCAAGTTCTGGCTCACTTTCTTCTTCAGACATTTTCTACACTCACTGCCACTCACTGCTGCTCACTGCCTGCCATTTCCACACTAATTCATTTCCACTTAGCTCTGATGCGCCAGCTAGTTCACGTCCGCATCATCATCCTGAAATCCTGTCTGCTTGTGACAGCTACAGCTGCCCGGCCACGCCCTTGCTTTGTGGCTGCCTTCCATCCACAACTTAGATCTATAAAATGAAACACTGCGTGAGCTCCACCCACCTTAGTACTTTTGCTTCCTGTGTTTGTACCCGTTAGGTGGGGAGGGTTGCACCATCTACAGTTGCTTGCAAAAGTAAGAACGCCCCAAAACTTTGTTTAGAAAAATAGCTTCATAATTCAGGAATGAAATATAAGCAATTAATGCGAAAATTAAAAAAAAATTGTTTAGTAGGTCAAATTTAAACAAAAATAGCTAAGATATGATTCGCGATCCGCCCTGCATCGCCCTTAAGAACACCGCCGTAAGAATCATCGTATCACCTTAGGATCATCGCCATTAGAATCATCGCCCTTGGGATCATGGTCATCAGAATCATCGCCATATGATAATCGCCATTAGAACCATCGCCCTTGGGATCATCGCCATTAAAATCGTCGCCCTTGGGATCATCGCCATTAAAACCATCGCCCTTGGGATCATCGCCATTAAAATCGTCGCCCTTGGGATCATCGCCATTAGAACCATCGCCCTTGGGATCATCACCATTACGAGTAGAACCATCGCCCTTGGGATCATCGCCATTAGAACCATCGCCATTGGAACCATCGCTCTTGGGATCATCGCCATTAGAACCATCGTCATTAGAATCATCGCCATTAGAATCCTCGCCCTTGGGATCATCGCCATTAGAATCATCACCATTAAAATCATCGCCATTGGGATCATCGCCATTAGAATCATCGCCCTTGGGATCATGGTCATCAGAATCATCGCCATATGATAATCGCCATTAGAACCATCGCCCTTGGGATCATCGCCATTAAAATCGTCGCCCTTGGGATCATCGCCATTAAAACCATCGCCCTTGGGATCATCGCCATTAGAACCATCGCCCTTGGGATCATCACCATTACGAGTAGAACCATCGCCCTTGGGATCATCGCCATTAGAACCATCGCCATTGGAACCATCGCTCTTGGGATCATCGCCATTAGAACCATCGTCATTAGAATCATCGCCATTAGAATCCTCGCCCTTGGGATCATCGCCATTAGAATCATCACCATTAAAATCATCGCCATTGGGATCATCGCCATTAGAATCATCGCCCTTGGGATCATCGCCATTAGGATCATCGCCATTATCGCCATTCGCCCACTTTCCACAAGCTGCCTCACGCGAACCAATCAGATCTTTTCACCCCCGTCTCCAACCTGCAGGCGGCAAGCCGGGCGTCACCAACCCGATGGTGCACAACATGGCACCGGCCTACGAGCGAGCCAAGCATGACCTGGTGTGGGTGTCCACCTCGCGCATCCGGGCCTCGACGGCCATCCTGCTGGACCTGGTGGCCAGCGTGCAGTCGGACCCGCGCGTGGCCATCTGCCACCAGCTGCCCTACATGATGAACGATGGAGTTGGCGGTATCGCCGCCACAGTTGAGAAGCTGGCATTCGGCTGCAACATGGGCAGGAATTATTTGGCACTGAACCGGCTGGGCACCCACGTGTTCACCGGCATGAGCTACCTGGTGCGCAAGTCTTACCTGGACGAGGTCGGCGGCCTGGCCCATTACGGTTGCTACTTGGCCGAGGACTACTTCCTGTCGCAGGCGTTGCACTCTCGCGGCTACGAACTAGTGCTGAGCGCCTTTCCCGCCCAGCAGATGGTGAGAAATGCTCTGGTTTCCTGGATTGGAAGCTGGCTATAACCTGCCAGGGACCTCTAGCTACCACCTAGACTGGAAGCGGACCTGATAGGTACTTCTATGTTCCTGGGCTGGGATTGGACATTCACTCCAGTGAACTCTAGTTACCTGGTCTGGGATATGACGCACCAGGGATTCTAGTTACCTGGATTAGAACCCGACCATATTCACCACCAGCAGACCATGGACCTTTAGCTGCCTGGCTTAAGACATTACCTGCCAGGGACCTTAGGCTAGCTGGACTAAGACCATTAGCTATCTGATACCTGAATTGAGACCATGCCCGCCAAGGACCTTTAGCTACCTGGACTAAGACCATACCCGCCAGGGACCTTTAGCTGGACTAAGACCATGCCCGCCAGGGACCTTTAGCTACCTGTACTAAGACCATGCCCGCCAAGGACTTTTAGTTATCTGATGATACTCGAATTGAGACCATGCCTGCCAAAGACCTTTAGCTACCTGGACTAAGACCATATCTACCAAGGACCTCTGGCTACCTGGACTGGAAGCAGACTGCAACAGCCCACCACAGAATCGTAGCGCCACAATCTTTAACTAGAAAGACAGAGCTGTGAAAGTGAGGATTTGGGATTTTTAAAACCCATAGATAAGTCGCAAATAAAAATGAAAAAAATTCCTCTTTTAAACCTTCATCTAATTAATTATGCATTTCTATATTATCTTCAATAATAGCTTTCCGTTTCTGGCTACTCTACTATATAAGTAGGCAACGCAGAGTTTTCTATTCGTTTTGCGCACAGGTTGCCGCCTCGTCAATCGCCGGCTACAAGGACCGCATGGTCCGGTGGTGGCGGCTCCGGCTCAACATGATGCCGCTGGTGACGCTGCTGCTGGAGCCCCTGACCGAGTGCGTGCCGCTCGGCGCCTACATCAGCTGGGCGGTGTACTACCTGTTCGACGTCAACCCCTACCTGGTGTTCGCCGTCCACTTCGTGCTGTGGATCTCGCTGGATTATCACCAGCTGCGGCTTATTCAGAACTCCCCGCTGCCGTTCCGGTTCCCCAATTTTCTGGCCGCCTGGTGCCTCAGGGAGCTGCTCAACGCTTTTGTCTATGTTGAGGGCCTGCTCAACCCGCGACGCGTCCGCTGGGGAAAGAATACCTACAGGGTGACGCTGGGAGGCCACACCACCCTGGTCACCACTGCACCTGTGCTGCCGCTGTGACCGCGTGCTCACTGCCAGCTACCAGTGCTGCCTGACTGTCCAATTGCGAACTCAAGTTCTTCCCAAGTCACCACTGGGCCTGGGCAAACTGGCTGTCCCCCCTGCACTCCCAACTCCCTTGCCTCCCAGATCCTTTTAAACTCCCTTTGCCTCCCAGATCATTTAAAACTCCCCTTGCCTCCCAGATCCTTTAAAACTCCCCTTGCCTCCCAGATCCTTTAAAACTCCCCTTGCCTCCCAGATCATTTAAAACTCCCCTTGCCTCCCAGATCATTTAAAACTCCCCTTGCCTCCCAGATCCTTTTAAACTCCCCTTGCTTCCCAGATCCTTTTAAACTCCCTTGCCTCCCAGATTCTTTTAAACTCCCCTTGCTTCCCAGATCCTTTTAAACTCCCTTGCCTCCCAGATTCTTTTAAACTCCCCTTGCTTCCCAGATCCTTTTAAACTCCCCTTGCCTCCCAGATCCTTTTAAACTCCCCTTGCCTCCCAGATCCTTTTAAACTCCCCTTGCTTCCCAGATACCCAGTTGCTGGGCCAGCCTCCCGGATCTTCAGATTTGGCCCTTTCAACAGATAGAGTTCTAGCAAAATGTGAAGTTTTGTCTTCCAAAAAACAGAACAATTTGTTAGCAGATTGCGCAGAGCAGTCCAAGCGTAGCCCTAGTGCTAATTGAGACCACTTGCTTTACTACTCGGCTTTAGTAATTTCGCTAGTAAATTAGTCACTGTGCGTGTAATTGGCCCATCGTTTTTCTTAGCCACTTATTAAAAAAAAGATTTTCGTTGTTTCGTTTTTAAAAATCTGGTTCTCTATTCGCTACTCAATCAGGCTTAGTGCAAATTTTTAATCTCAGTTCTCGTGGCTCCGATTAGTGAAACCAAGAAGCGATTATTCTGACCTTGACCCGTCCCTGTTGCAGCCATACGATTGATATATTCATAAAGCCTGCAATTGTGTTTTATTTATTTACTGATTTATCAGCTCTGCGCAAATCAAGTCATTAAATTGCGAGTATTTTTGCTTCGCTCAGGTGTCGCTAAAATTGCTTTTTGCAGGCTATTTGAGCTTACGCGCATTCAATTTAATCCAAGATGCGTTTGCCAAAGTAACGGAGCTACTTTTGTCTATGGTAGAAGGCTGGCATTTGCTTTGGTCCAACAAGTATCAATTTAGTCCATAGCTTCATTTGCAACTGTTGTGGAGAACCGTTGTGTGCAAGATTGCTGAATGTAAAAGAAAAGATGGTTTGCAGCATCCATCAGCGCGTTGAAACCACTGCCGGGCTTGTTGGGCCAAATCAAAAGCCGCTGTGCCAGCCTTGCTACCATAGACAAAAGCTCCAAAGGACCAAATGGGCTGCAAAGAGCCTCCGCCTCGAAGCTTTGGTGTCTCTTCCCTCTCTGTGCAGTCTGCATGGCTTCGCTCTGATTTATGACTATTATTATTATTATAGCAATGTTTATTACGAGGTATCTATACACAAGTCCGCTTGCTGTGACAGATGGGCTGATCTAATCTTCCGATAAATTTTTGTGTGTGTCTCGTTTGTTGTTGTTTTTTTATCAATTATTGCAGTATTTGTTGGTTTATTGTTGAATTTTTATTAGTTGTATTTCGGCTCACATTTATGTTATTGAAAAGTCACGGTATTCACCTAATTGGGCTTCGCTTTTTGTGAAATTCACCTTTCTGACTGTATTAATATCGGTTCCTTGCTTCACCGTTTATTGATTTCCGCTTTTTAATTTGATCTGGCTGTCTCTCAACTTAATATTGTCTGTGCTCAGTGCTCTCGCTTTGACCAGCACACGCTTAGCTCACAGTGTCCATCCTAACTGTCTTATCGGTTTTGCGCTAGTGAGTGCGGTGTGATCATTGAATGTGACCGCAGTGTGATCATTGAGTGTGACCGCAGTGTGAACATCGAATGTGACCGCAGTGTGATCATTGAGTGTGACCGCAGTGTGATCATTGAGTGTGACTGCAGTAATACTGAAGTGTGACCGCAGTGATACTGGGTGTGACTGAAGTGATTCTGAGTGTGACCGCAGTGATTCTGAGTGTGACCGCAATGATACTGAGTGTGACCGCAGTGATACTGATTCTGACTGCAGGGATACTGAGTGTGACCGCAATGATTCTGAGTGTGACCGCAGTGATACTGATTCTGACTGCAGGGATACTGAGTGTGACCGCAGTGATTCTGAGTGTGACCGCAATGATTCTGAGTGTGACCGCAATGATTCTGAGTGTGACCGCAGTGATACTGAGTGTGACCGCAGTAATACTGAGTGTGACCGCAATGATACTGGGTGTAATCGTCGTGATACTGAGTGTGACCGCAGTGATAATGAGTGTGACCGCAATGATACTGGGTGTAATCGTCGTGATACTGAGTGTGACCGTAGTGATACTGAGTGTGACCGCAATGATACTGAGTGTGACCGCAATGATACTGAGTGTGACCGCAATGATACTGAGTGTGACCAAAATGATACTGAGTGTGACCACAATGATACTGAGTGTGACCGCAATGATACTGAGTGTGACCGCAATGATATTGAGTGTGACCGCAATGATACTGAGTGTGACCGTAGTGATACTGAGTGTGACCGCAATGATACTGAGTGTGACCAAAGTGATACAGAGTGTGACCGCAATGATACTGAGTGTGACCGCAATCAATGAGACCAGTCAAACGCTTACCCCGCTTATCTGTATAATTTGTCCATCTCTCAGGCCTAAAACATTAAAAACAGGTGTTTTCACCTATCGTGACGGGGACCCCTCTGCTCATACTCGCACTGTGTGAGTTTGTCTCACCTTGTTTGTCGCTGTTCGCATTTCCCGAGTTGCTTGAATTGCTGGCAAAGACGCACATGAATCATAATTAATCTTCCACTTTTTGATAATAATTATTTTTTGATTTCTCTGTCACTACTGTGCAACTAACCGGATTAACTGGCCAACTGCTACGAGTCATAAATCATATTTAACGTTATTTTTTTTTTAGCTAGCAGTGTTTAGCGACTGCACTGTTGCCGTATTTACAGAGGTGTTAACTTTCTCTGTACATTAATTATCAAAATCATGTACTGATTTATTGTTAACGCAATTGGATGTCTTGTCACCGCCTAGTGCAATAAATATTCAAAACATATTTTCTTTATAATGAACTTTCGGGTGATTTGGTTCGGTGTGTAGCTTTTGCGATTTTTTTTGTATTAAACGCGCCGCCCGCGCTGTGCTGAGAACAAAGACCCCCAACCCCCCCCCTTATTGAATTACTCAGTCCGAAAACATGCAGTCATTTGTTTTATTTGCTGGGCCAATTTTTGCTATCTATACCGCCAGATTTATATAGCTTAGAAGCTGTCTCTTTAATAAATGCTTGCGTAAGGCATAGCCACCGCCAATCACCGGCTTTCATTAATGCTTCTGATTGTTTAGCAATGCTGAGTGAAACAAACACCTGTTTCAAGGCTTGTTTTAATAGCTTCACTTACTTGTAACAGAGAACTTTCAATTAGTTTATAATTCTGTGAAAGGAAGGATTAACAGCGACGCCAAAAGGAATGCCTGTGCAGGCGCCAAAATGTGTGCCTGCGGTGCAAAAATGAGTGCCAGCGGCGCCAAAATGAGTGCACGCGGCGCCAAAACGAGTACCGGCGGCGCCAAAATGAGTGTCTGCGGCGCCAAAATGTGTCCGCGGCGCCAAAATGAGTACCGGCGGCGCCAAAATGAGTGTCTGCGGCGCCAAAATGAGTACCGGCGGCGCCAAAATGTGTCCACGGCGCCAAAATGAGTACCGGCGGCGCCAAAATGAGTGTCTGCGGCGCCAAAATGAGTACCGGCGGCGCCAAAATGAGTGCCAGCAGCGCCATAATGAGTGCATGCGGCGCCAAAATGAGTACCGGCGGCGCCAAAATGAGTGTCTGCGACGCCAAAATGAGTACCGGCGGCGCCAAAATGAGTGCCAGCGGCGCCACAATGTGTCCGCGGCGCCAAAATGTGTACCGGCGGCGCCAAAATGAGTGCCAGCGGCGCCACAATGAGTGCATGCGGCGCCAAAATGAGTACCGGCGGCGCCAAAATGAGTGTCTGCGGCGCCAAAATGAGTTCCTAATCTGGCACTAATGTGTACTGTAGTATCCGATCGTATCTCCAAGGAAGAATTAATTCAGTCTTCCAAGAAACATGCATGCCTTCCATCCATATGCTAAAAATGGTCTCTACTAGAGTTAATTTGACCTACTAAAGTTGATACCTCGTAAGCACACAAAAACAGTCGAGTGTGCTACTGTTTAATTTAGTCTGGAATTTTCGGTCTAATTTAGGGGATATTTCGCGGTGATTTTGGGTAAAATTTGCGCGAGATATCAAAAAGTTAATACAAATTCCAGTATGTTTTAAGAAAACCAATCTATAAATAAAAGTAGCCATGCTTGAATATATTTTGTTTTCTGATCAGTCTTACAATCTGAAACGATGATTTATCAAAGCAATTAAAAAGAAAAAAGTTTACCAAATACAAAAGGCCCAGTTACTTTGGTTAAGTCTCCGAAAGTCTTTAAACCTAGTCTACGCGTTGTGTGGGCGGTATGCCAAATCAATATTTACGCTTAAGTTAGGCATAGGTTAAGGCAACTGATAATTTTTTAGCCGTAATAAAAGTATATCGTAAAATGAATGAAAAAATGGGAACAAATAGACGAATGATCGCTTCGCTTTCTTTAAGTAGCTTACAAAGCCTGGCTAACAATCTAAAGTACATGCAGAACTTACTTAAAAAAACAAAACAATTACGAGGCTCGATATAAAGCTTTATGTCTTTTTTGTCTATGGTCAAAAGCCTAACGATTACCCTTTTCCCTACAGATTCTCTGATTTAAACTAAAAAGCTATATTTAGTGGGCTAAATTGCCATAGACTAAAGTGATCAACCGAAGGTTTTTCTGCCAGGATTCCGCCTTTTCTTTCCAACCAAGTCTTTGTAGTTTAACTGTCCTGGAGAAATTTGCTACTGGTCGGGCTCGGGAACGCTGGACATGTACGGCCGGGTAGCGTAACTGCTGCGGTCCTGTGGGTACGCATAGCTCGGGTGGCTGCTGTACAGCGAGGCTGTGCGACCCGGCTTGGCGTGCACGGGCAGCGATGGCTCTCCATGACCCTGCGAGTTTAGGAGCATCAAATTTCCTTTAGGTTCATTCGAATTTAAAGCTATCTGAAACACCACCACCTTCTCAGGTGTCAGTGTGCTATCTGAGACACTCCACCACCTCAGGTGTCAGTGTGCTATCTGAAACACCACCACCTTCTCGGGTGTCAGTGTGCTATCTGAGACACTCCACCACCTCAGGTGTCAGTGTGCTATCTGAGACACTCCACCACCACCTCAGGTGTCAGTGTGCTATCTGAGACACTCCACCACCTTCTCAGGTGCCAGTGTGCTATCTGAGACACTGCACCACCTTCTCGGGTGTCAGTGTGCTATCTGAGACACTCCACCACCTTCTCAGGTGCCAGTGTGCTATCTGAGACACTCCGCTCCCTTCTCAGGTGTCAGTGTGCTATCTGAGACACTCCACCACCTTCTCAGGTGCCAGTGTGCTATCTGAGACACTCCGCTCCCTTCTCAGGTGTCAGTGTGCTATCTGAGACACTCCACCACCTTCTCAGGTGCCAGTGTGCTATCTGAGACACTCCACCACCTTCTCAGGTGCCAGTGTGCTATCTGAGACACTGCACCACCTTCTCGGGTGTCAGTGTGCTATCTGAGACACTCCACCACCTTCTCAGGTGCCAGTGTGCTATCTGAGACACTCCGCTCCCTTCTCAGGTGTCAGTGTGCTATCTGAGACACTCCGCTACCTTCTCAGGTGTCAGTGTGCTATCTGAGACACTCCACCACCTCAGGTGTCAGTGTGCTATCTGAGACACTCCACCACCTCAGGTGTCAGTGTGCTATCTGAGACACTCCACCACCACCTCAGGTGTCAGTGTGCTATCTGAGACACTCCACCACCTCAGGTGTCAGTGTGCTATCTGAGACACTCCACCACCTCAGGTGTCAGTGTGCTATCTGAGACACTCCACCACCTCAGGTGTCAGTGTGCTATCTGAGACACTCCACCACCTCAGGTGTCAGTGTGCTATCTGAGACACTCCACCACCACCTCAGGTGTCAGTGTGCTATCTGAGACACTCCACCACCACCTCAGGTGTCAGTGTGCTATCTGAGACACTCCACCACCACCTCAGGTGTCAGTGTGCTATCTGAGACACTCCACCACCACCTCAGGTGTCAGTGTGCTATCTGAGACACTCCACCACCTTCTCAGGTGTCCAGGTGTTATCTATTGGCCTATAAAAACTATCTATGCTCATCTGTTTTGACTCACCGGCAAGCGCTGCATCTGCTCCTCCAGTGATCCGTACAGGTGTACTTCAAGCGGCCAGTTCTGGGTGTAGAGCCCACCTGTAGCGCCGTAGCCCTGGTGTCCTCCAGCAGCCAGTTTGTCGGCGACGTAATGGACAGTCTGTTGACGGGATGATAGTTGCCAAATAGTGGTTTTTTCAAAGCAGCATCTGCTACCACCAACCTCACTCCCAACCCCCTATGCCAGCACCAACCTCACTCCCAACCCCCTATGCCAGCACCAACCTCACTCCCAACCCTATGCCAGCACCAACCTCACTCCCAACCCCCTATGCCAGCACTAACCTCACTCCCACCCCCCTATGCCAGCACCAACCTCACTCCCAACCCCCTATGCCAGCACCAACCTCACTCCCAACCCCCTATGCCAGCACCAACCTCACTCCCAACCCCCTATGCCAGCACCAACCTCACTCCCAACCCCCTATGCCAGCACCAACCTCACTCCCAACCCCCTATGCCAGCACCAACCTCACTCCCAACCCCCTATGCCAGCACCAACTTCACTCCCAACCCCCTATGCCAGCACCAACTTCACTCCCAACCCCCTATGCCAGCTCCAACGGCCGTCTTACCGTCTGCGCGATGCTCAGGGCGCACTGTTTGTCCTTCTCGTTGTCAAATGCGGACAGCAGAAACTCAACCCCAGCGGTTGACTGGTGGTCAATCAGGTAGCTGAAATAGTGAGGGACAAATCGGGTTAAACATTTTTCTACGGTTGCATTGCATTCATTTTTCCGGCAAAAAATCTGGCATAATAGACTCAAATTATGGTGTTATGGTCATTCGTTGTCGTTAGTAAAATAGCAGAATATTACATTTAAAGAGTCATTTTACTTCTATCTTATACTCTACTGATAGTTAAAGCATAAGGAAAATACGTTAAATAAAAGACTTCTTAAAATGTAGTATCAAGAACCTTCAGGTTGTTAACATATCTGTATTTCAAATTTCCCTAAATTTCTTATATCCCAAAATTGACTAGGCATGGTATATGTTCACAGGACTTATTACTGTATTTAATATTATTTATTTAATATTGGTAAAGAATCGAGACATGCTATCTAAAGCTGATAAATGGGAGACACTCACCGCTTCAGGCACTCCAGCGCCATCAGCCTGTCCGTGCCAGACAGAGAGAACTCGCCAAGAATCTGAGTCGCCTCTTGGCAAGTCATCCGACCAAAGCGCTGCAAAGGCAAAGCATTAGGCGATTGTTAATTAATTAATTTACCCACTGTGCCCATATGGCGAAAAATGGGTGCAATTTACACACCGGTTCCAGTAGACGGATTGCCTTGACTCTGTCTGCGGCATCCTTGAACTTCTGCAGGATCTCGATAGCCTGAAGCAGTGGATTTTAATACATAAATGCACATATGTAGTAATATTGCCAATTGTTGGGTAAAACTCAAATGATTAATCGGGTAAATAAAAACTGAAGATTTATTAGTTCAATTATTGCAGAGATTCTTTAGCTATACAAAATTTTTTAAAAAATGAACTTGATATTCTTTATATCAGCACTTTCTCAAGTATTGCATAAATAAAATTCAAATTTAAAGCAATTACCTAAATGTCATTTACTTTTTTATTTAAAGATCTCCACACAATATACAAAGAAATTTTTTTTTTAAATAATATATACTATTTGCTTTGTTTTCAAACATTTTTACCGACATCTTACCAGCCAATTCATATTCACATGTTAAAAAAAAACTTGAGAAATTGGGTCAACTAACTAACCTGCCGAGGCGTAATAATTCCATTGCTATTATTTTTAAGGATTTCAAATTTTCTTCTTTTATCGACTGAAGAACAGCTTAATTGGCGAACAACATCTTGGAACTCTTCATCAGTTATTGGCCGAGCCATTTTTCCAGAAGCTGTAAAGGAAAGCCTCCTTGGAGCAAACTGTATTGGTAAAGAGATTAAAATAAATCGGTCCGAACTTGTTTGTTCAAAACTGCGATTTCTAGCAACTGTTTACAATGCCAGCAATATTTATAACAAACAAGCTGCATAAATCGCTTCTTAATTAGTGATTTAAAATATTTATAGCATTTTAATATGATAATCTATATTTGCTTGTAATATTGAAAATTTAAAGAAAGCTGTTTTCGAAACTAAATAAATGTGCTTAAAATCAAAGCCGAATTGTAATAAAATAAATTTTTGATAATTTACACGCATTTTCCTAACGAACAAGAGAACCACTGTTTAGTAGAAGCAGTGAGGAAAATGAGGAGCAGAGTGGCAGGTAGATCCGCATCGTGAAAAAATCTGCTTTCAATTTTTCCCGTGATTCCGGAGTTGCCAAGAGTCCTTCTGTACTACAACATGCAGAGTGCTGTCGATGACATGGATCATATTGGCAAAGATCGAGATGCTTAAAATTTGAGTAATTATTTACTGCTGTTGTGAAGAAAAAATAATTCCTTTTATTATTATGTCACCATTTGGTAAAGCAGGTTTGGTAATTATACATGCATGTACTACATAAGCTGCATGTATAGTACTCATACTCCTACATGCACATAAATAGCCTTAATTCATATCTCACCAAATACGCTGTCAATAAAGATCTGAAAAATGTATAAACCTGGATCAGCGTCACGAACTACATGTATACAGGCACAGCTGGGCTAGGGTTAACTTCTTTAATTTAATACAAGTACAAGTTTAGCCACCACAAAATAATTATTCGTTATTCCAAACGCTTTCTCCCACGGTCTCCTTAGTAATTTTGTTAGTTAGTTGGGCTTCTTTATAGCAGTATGTGAATACCGTAAATAATGAGATACTATATGTACGTACATGTTCGATAAATAGAAGTTACAATTTTTCTTGCACACTCGTACATACATGCTACATGTGTCGCCATGGATTTTTTTGGTGGGGGGCAAAACCAAAGAATTTTACATGTACATGACTAAATTCCTAAATTTACATTATTTTGAGAATCGATGTTTGAATTAGCACTCTCTCATTTTGGCGCCGCGCAGGCACTCATTTTGGCGCCCTGAAGCAAAATTATTGATTTCCACAATGGGTCACAAGGTGAAGTGTAGGGGGGGGGGGATGGGGGACGGGGGACAAAGCATTGGCGTGCCCCCATACTGTGGGGCTGGGGGTACGTCCCCCTTGTCTCCAGAGGTGGCGGCGCGGTACATTAAAAATTGATACATTAAAACAGCTGTGTACATCATTCGCCAAATCCTTCAGTCAGTACAATACACGTGTATATGTACTGTGGCGCATGTGCATTCCACAAAAGTGTTGCAAGCTAGAAAATGAGCTACATGTACTTATCGCTGCTAATGGAGCCGTTGTCAATGGCAGCAAACATACAGTTGTAATTACAATAGAGAGAAGAGCCAGTCGAACTGCACTCCCCGCATGAGCTCGGCTGCGCCCGCAGAAACTCTACCCCACACCACACAAGAGGGCTGGGGCATAAAACTGCCGCCCCGGAGCGCTCAGAGGCCTCCAAGCGGAGAGCGCAGGCCAGTTGGATCTGCTTTCACAAGTCGGCTGACACCATGACCGACTGGAAGTGGGTCCTGTCGTGACACCATGACCGACTGGAAGTGGGTCCTGTCGAGGAATAAGCGGAACCCCTGTTGCCGCAGCACGCTTACTTCGTCAATGCCGCGGCTTTCAAGTCCGCGGCGTCGCCAATTCTCCATCTGAAGCCTCTCGCTTCGGTTCCGGAGGGCGCCAACGCTCGGACACCAGCGACCCCGCAATCACACCGTCCGGTGTGCTCAGGGGTGTCCAGTTGGCCGCTCTCTGGGACCACAGCTGGTCTCGCAGTCCACGCAGCTCCCAGCAGGTGTCTCGGGCTGTGCAAATGCGAATGCAGCTCGGGACTCTGTGAACTGGGACTGAGGGCGCACCAGCTGTGGAAGCAGACTGATCGACTGCTGCCTCCGGGGCCGTGCGAGACTCCCCTGCGCGCTGCTGTGGCATCAGGGGGGTTCCGCTTGCTTCTTGACAGGACTTGTGGCTTAGGTTATTTGAGAACTCGAAAACTACTTTAGCATGCCACTAGATGTACCGGTGCTTCCCACTTGTCCCAATCGCTGAGATTTCAAGGCTTACAGGGGGAATCTTTTAAGCCTTTAAGGTCTATATGCAAATGTATTTTAACATACACGTTAAGGGCGTTGTGAACCAGAATACTTTACAACGCTGAGTGAAGCGCTTAAGTGCTATGCATAAGTATTTTTTGCCTTTGAAATTTAGGGCTTGTGAAGCCACTCGGCTACAGAAATTACAAGGTTTGTGATAAAAAACCATAAACCTTAGATAATCTTAGGAATTCTAATGCTAAGCTCAAATTAGTATTCCTCTTCACCAAATGGTAGCTTCATTTTGGGATACTACTGCTACTTCCAAGTAGTATATTTACGCCAATTTCGCTGCATTTTTAAAAGGACCATTGGGCCAACAGTACCTTACTGGAATAAATCCCCCGTAAGCCTTGACATCTCAGCAATCCCCTCCCCCGTAAGCCTTGACATCTCAGCAATCCCCTCCCCCGTAAGCCTTGACATCTCAGCAATCCCCTCCCCCGTAAGCCTTGACATCTCAGCAATCCCCTCCCCCGTAAGCCTTGACATCTCAGCAATCCCCTCCCCCGTAAGCCTTGACATCTCAGCAATCCCCTCCCCCGTAAGCCTTGACATCTCAGCAATCCCCTCCCCCGTAAGCCTTGACATCTCAGCAATCCCCTCCCCCGTAAGCCTTGACATCCCAGCAATTCTCCCATAAGTTTTGACATCTCAGCAATTCCCCCTATAAGCCATGACATCCCAGCAATTCCCCCTATAAGCCATGACATCCCAGCAATTCTCCCATATGCTTTGACATCTCAGCAATCCCCCCGTAAGCCTTGACATATACATGTACATATAAAATGTACATATAGAATCGTTAATACATACTGTACATGTACATGTTACTGCACATGTGGATACATAGTGTACATGTACATGTATACTGTACACGTACGTATCTCACATATTTGAACTCCATTTTTCTGTGAGCACATGTGCATACACTCTCGCTCGGGCCCGGAGGCAGCAGTCGATCAGTCTGCTTCCACAGCTGGTGCGCCCTCAGTCCCAGTTCACAGAGTCCCGAGCTGCCTTCGCATTTGCACAGCCCGAGACACCTGCTGGGAGCTGCGTGGACTGCGAGACCAGCTGTGGTCCCAGAGAGCGGCCAACTGGACACCCCTGAGCACACCGGACGGTGTGATTGCGGGGTCGCTGGTGTCCGAGCGTTGGCGCCCTCCGGAACCGAAGCGAGAGGCTTCAGATGGAGAATTGGCGGCAATGCATTGTAGGCATTGTAGGCATTGTGAGCATTGTAGGCATTGTAGGCATTGTGAGCATTGTAGGCATTGTAGGCATTGTAGGCATTGTAGGCATTGTAGGCATTGTGAGCATTGTGAGCATTGTGAGCATTGTGAGCATTGTGAGCATTGTGAGCATTGTGAACATTGTAGGCATTGTAGGCATTGTAGGCATTGTAGGCATTGAGAGCATTGTAAGCATTGTGAGCATTGTGGGCATTGTAGGCATTGTGAGCATTGTGAGCATTGTGAGCATTAGAGCATTGTGAGCATTGTAGGCATTGTAGGCATTGTAGGCATTGTAGGCATTGAGAGCATTGTAAGCATTATGAGCATTGTAGGCATTGTGAGCATTGTGAGCATTGTGAGCATTGTGAGCATTGTGAGCATTGTGAGCATTGTGAGCATTGTGAGCATTGTGAGCATTGTGAGCATTGTAAGCATTGTAGGCATTGTAGGCATTGTGAGCATTGTGAGCATTGTGAGCATTGTGAGCATTGTGAGCATTGTAAGCATTGTAAGCATTGTAGGCATTGTGAGCATTGTGAGCATTGTGAGCATTGTGAGCATTGTGAGCATTGTGAGCATTGTGAGCATTGTGAGCATTGTGAGCATTGTGAGCATTGTAAGCATTGTAGGCATTGTAGGCATTGTGAGCATTGTGAGCATTGTGAGCATTGTGAGCATTGTGAGCATTGTGAGCATTGTAAGCATTGTAGGCATTGTAGGCATTGTGAGCATTGTGAGCATTGTGAGCATTGTGAGCATTGTAAGCATTGTAAGCATTGTAGGCATTGTAGGCATTGCGGCCATTTTGGGAATGGTTTTCAATCTAATTTAAATTGAATTGAGATCGGTGCAAAGTTGTCAAATTCCAAGCCAGTTGAGTCTGTGAGCAAGCTGCATGTTTGATTCTAAGGGGGAGAATGAAGCCATTGAAGGTTTGCCCCTTTGAGTGAGATTGATTCGACAGACAGACAACGGATGCATATAATGCACTTCACCTGCAGAAATTGCACCTGCCCGCACAGTTGCCTACAAAAATAGAACAACCGGATTGCCATCTGCATCTGTTAGAGCTTTAACAGTGAGCGCTTGATTGCTATGCGTGTGGACTTTGAAGCGTCATCTTCTGTATGGCTAAAAATAGCACAGGCAGATATGCAGTTTCTGGGCTTTCGCCTTTGTGGCGCAACCCAGGGCCAAGCGTCACTCCGCTAATTTGAGGCAATCTGTAGCTAAAAATAGACCTGCGCTTGGGCAGCATAAAACTGGCCGCCCTGGAGCGCTCAGAGGCCTCCAAGCGGAGAGCGCAGGCCAGTTGGATCTGCTTTCGCAAGTCGGCTGACACCATGACCGACTGGAAGTGGGTCCTGTCGAAGAACAAGTGTCCCCTCTAACTCGCTTACTTCGTCAATGCCGCGGCTTTCAAGTCCGCGGCGTCGCCAATTCTCCATCTGAAGCCTCTCGCTTCGGTTCCGGAGGGCGCCAACGCTCGGACACCAGCGACCCCGCAATCACACCGTCCGGTGTGCTCAGGGGTGTCCAGTTGGCCGCTCTCTGGGACCACAGCTGGTCCCGCAGTCCACGCAGCTCCCAGCAGGTGTCTCGAGCTGTGCAAATGCGAATGCAGCTCGGGACTCTGTGAACTGGGACTGAGGGCGCACCAGCTGTGGAAGCAGACTGATCGACTGCTGCCTCCGGGCCCGAGCGAGACTCCCCTACCTGTGAATCTCAAAAGTTTCTCCCGGCTTGATGCTCTGTTCTTGAAGCAAATTTTCTGAATGCTGATGCTGCAATTCTGCCACTCAGCCGCGGTGTGAAACAGTTTAATTATCGTTTAATCTATTCCGGAAGATGGGTGCATGGCTGGGATGCTTGCTACGTGAGAGTATGCAGATTTTCCATGAGAGTACATCAGAGTACATCAGAGTACATCAGAGTACATCAGAGTACATCAGAGTACATCAGAGTACATCAGAGTACATCAGAGTACATCAGAGTACATCAGAGTACATCAGAGTACATCAGAGTACATCAGAGTACATCAGTACATCAGAGTACATCAGAGTACATCAGAGTACATCAGAGTACATCAGAGTACATCAGAGTACATCAGAGTACATCAGTACATCAGAGTACATCAGAGTACATCAGTACATCAGAGTACATCAGTACATCGGAGTACATCAGAGTACATCAGAGTACATCAGAGTACATCAGAGTACATCAGAGTACATCAGAGTATGTGTCGATACTCGTAAGTTGTTTTGCTATCTTTGTCTGCAGAACTGAGAGTTCGGTGAGTGGCCAAGTTGTTCTGTGCTGTGATGCTATCTAGTGAGTCCATTGAGTGAAGCATGAGATCATTAAGTGATTCAAGAGTCCATTGAATGAGTCATGAGTCCATTGAATGAGTCATGAGTCCATTGAATGAGTCATGAGTCCATTGAATGAGTCATGAGTCCATTGAATGAGTCATGAGTCCATTGAATGAGTCATGAGTCCATTGAATGAGTCATGAGTCCATTGAATGAGTCATGAGTCCATTGAATGAGTCATGAGTCCATTGAATGAGTCATGAGTCCATTGAATGAGTCATGAGTCCATTGAATGAGTCATGAGTCCATTGAATGAGTCATGAGTCCATTGAATGAGTCATGAGTCCATAGAATGAGTCATGAGTCCATTGAATGAGTCATGAGTCCATTGAATGAGTCATGAGTCCATTGAATGAGTCATGAGTCCATTGAATGAGTCATGAGTCCATTGAATGAGTCATGAGTCCATTGAATGAGTCATGAGTCCATTGAATGAGTCATGAGTCCATTGAATGAGTCATGAGTCCATTGAATGAGTCATGAGTCCATTGAATGAGTCATGAGTCCATTGAATGAGTCATGAGTCCATTGAATGAGTCATGAGTCAATTAAGGGAGCTGTGAATCCATTGAGCGAGTCATGAGTCGGAATTCAGCTAGAGAGACTGAGATGCAGCTTGTAATGCGGGTTTTCCTACTTTCATTAGTAGCATACTTTAGACATAAGCGGAATTTTTCAATCCGGAAGCTTGCAGGGCCTGTTGTTCGCGTGAGGTTGCAACTTGACCCCAGGCCTTAGTTCACAATTCTCGCGGAACTCGCTGGAATTATAAAAATAATATTTACCGAGAGCAATTTGATAGATTTTGATCGCAGGTGCGGGAATGCAGACTGGAGTGACGGATTCAGGCAACAGGTTTTTTATCTTGTTTTCTGTTGATGACGGTGTTTTCGTGTCAGTTTATACTACGCGTATAATTTATACGCGATCCCATTTTGGAATCCCATCTGTTAATCTGTGAAACATTTTTAAAAGTGATAAATTGATTTTTAAAATTGCTACAGTTGACGCCATTTCGGTAAATGAGAATGTTTGTGTCATTCACCATTTCTAAGAAAAGAGATATCGTAGTGACTCAAAATTTCTGTGACTCACACAGTTTTTACAACAATTGTGGTGAATGAGAGTTGTTACAGTGACTCACGATTGTGGTGAATGAGAGTTGTTACACTGACTCACGATTGTGGTGAATGAGAGTTGTTACACTGACTCACGATTGTGGTGAATGAGAGTTGTCACAGTGACTCACAATTGTGGTGAATGAGAGTTGTTGCAGTGACTCACAATTGTGGTGAATGAGAGTTGTCACAGTGACTCACAATTGTGGTGAATGAGAGTTGTTACAGTGACTCACAATTGTGGTGAATGAGAGTTGTTACAGTGACTCACAATTGTGGCGAATGAGAGTTGTCACAGTGACTCACGATTGTGGTGAATGAGCATGGTAACACTGGAATATAGTCTAGGGTCGCATTAAATGTGACAGATACCTGAACATTTTAGGCAAATGAGAAGCAGGTAAACAAGCTGTGAACCCTATCCTGGCTGTTTGCTGACACGTGATAGCGCCAGCGATGCCAGGCTCTGCTGCTTCCGCATCCGCGGTGTCCCGTTGCGCCTCTGTGCGACCCCCCCCCCCTGCCAGAGTCTCCAACTCCAAACCTCCGCTTCCAGTGTCAAAGTCAGTGCCGGCCTCAGTTTGGTTGCCACAGCCACAAGACAGACAGACCCAGCTTTCTCAATGGCTGCCCGCTCGACCAATCACCGTCCTGCCTTGACTCGGCCGCCTCATCTCTTCTCCTTCATCCCGGGACAAAAGCGCTCAGCAGGTGCAGCGCTCGCCAACTGAGCTCGGTTGCCAGTCATGGACTCGACGGTGCCACCCGAGGAAGCCAACGGCGGCATCAATCACACGGAGGTGCGCGCCCGCCTGCAGGACTTCCTGCTGACCCGGCGCAGTCGCCAGCAGCATCCATCCTCGTCGTCGGAGACCTCTGACGGCGGCGGGGGCGGCAGCGGCGGCAGCGGCAACGAAGGCGGCGCCGGAAGCGCAGGCAGCGGAGGCGGCGAAGGCGGCAGCGGCGGCGGCCTCAGCTACCGCGACCTGCTGCGGAAGGCGCGCTCCGAGCCAAACCTGAAAGTGCGGGCCGGCTTGATGAAGCCGCGGCCAATTCACACATCCAGCCTCCCGTTCGGCGGAGGCGGCAGCGGCGGCGGCGGTGGTGCCAGTGCAGCAAAGCGGCGCCACCAGCCGTCGGGGAGCGGAGGAGTCGGAGCTTCAAGCCGCCTGCCGCCGCTGCTGTGGTGCCACGCCTCCATGCCGAACCTGCGCCAGCAGCTGCTGCTTCACCACCACCAGCAGCAGGTGCAGCAGCAGCAGCAGCAACAGCAACAGCAACAGCTTCTCTGGCAGCAGCAGCAGCAGCTTCATCACAAACACGGAGCCGACCAGTGGATGATGCCGATGCCCGATGAGTCGCAACTGCCGTTGCTGTCCCTGCCGCTCCCTCCGCTGCCGCCACCGCCGCCACCGCCGCCGCTGCCACCGCTGCACCTGCGCCACCACCGCCTGCCGCGGCCGCTCAGCCGGACGAACTCGGCGCCGCTGCCCGGCCTGGCGCTGCCTTGGCGCCACCCTGCGCTGCTGCAGTTTCCATCGGCCTCCAGCGCTGCCGCCGCCGCAGCCGCCACCGCCGCCGCAATGGCAGCCGCCGCCGCCGCCGCCTCCTCCTCGTCCTCGTCGGAGCAGCCGTCGGAGAGCATCGAGCGGACGAGCAGCACGCCGGTCATCAACCTGCCGTCGCCCATCGCCGAGGAGTCCGTGGGGCCGCCGACTGCCACCGCCGTCGCCTTCGACGCTGGCATGCTGGAGCACCGCTGTCGCTGCGGCGGGGCGCGCGCGCTGCACCCTGAGTGCCCGGAGCGGCTGGAGGTAGGGGGGTTGGATGGGCTCAGCTGTGGACGCACCTGTTGACAGAATAAATTAATTCGCTTAATTGGGCGCTAGTTAAGACCCGGCAAAACAGTCTCAGCTTGTGTCTGTTCGGCCTTTCAAGTCTAAAAATAGCCGAGTCGCAGCAGCGCGAGCAGCAAGCAGAGAGGCTTTTCAGTGAAGAAAGCTCTCCGGCTTCTCCTCCGGGTGAAGAAAGCCTTCTGAAGAAAATTTCTTCTGTTTTTAGACGCAACCGAATAGGACCGAGGCGCAAACAGGGGCGGGCGAAAGGATCAGATTGCCAAGCTGGCCGCTTCAACTCAAAGATGCGGCGGGCTCGCAGCTGATCTGCCGTAAGAGCGGCAGATCAAAGATTTAGGGCAAGCCTAGAAGGAAGTAACTGTGAATTGAGTGGACCTCTTGATTGCCGCTTTGTTCGACCTCCTGATACCCAATTTTTACCCAAGAGTGACGCCCTTAAACATCCAAGAGTGACGCCCTTAAACATCCAAGAGTGACGCCCTTAAACATCCAAGAGTGACGCCCTTAAACATCCAAGAGTGACGCCCTTAAACATCCAAGAGTGACGCCTCTAAACTCCCAAGATTGGCGCCCCTAAACACTTAAGAGTGGTGCCGCTAAACACTCAAGACTGGTGCCGCTAAACACTCAAGACTGCTGCCGCTAAACACTCAAGACTGGTGCCGCTAAACACTCAAGACTGGTGCCGCTAAACACTCAAGACTGGTGCCGCTAAACACTCAAGACTGGCGCGCCTTAACTCCCAAGATTGGCGCCCCTAAACACTTAAGAGTGGCGCCCCTTTGTCACTTTCTCCTTAATAATAAAGTGCTATGTTTTATCATGTGGATTAGAGGCAATCAGTGTGTGACAAATAGTAGAGTAAATCCATGCCTACTCACTGCAGCCTCAGGCAAAATAGTAAGGTGGACATCAACGCCACAAAGGATGAATTTGAGAAGGCGGAGTGCCGGGCACAAAGACGGGGGTTTATAGATAGCCGCAGCAACACAAAGGGAGGATTGATTGATAGATATGGGCTCGAATTATTTAGATGGGCGCAAGAAAGAGTGCAGCGCGGATGGCTTTTCAGGGCGGTTGCATTTGTACCGAATACTTTCTTCTCGCAATCGATGGGCATTTTCTCAAGCATTGATCTTGTTTCTATATTTATTTGCTTCTCTTGTTTGTTGCCGTGTCCGTTTTCATTGTATTTTGTTATGATTTGTTTTAATGATGCTGTTGCTTTTTGATATGATTTGTTTTAATGATGCTGCTGTTTTTGTTATGATTTGTTTTAATGATGCTGCTGTTTTTGTTTTGATTTGTTTTAATGACGACTGCTGTTCTTTGTGAAGATTATCGATTATAGGATACTTTATGAGGTCTTAATTTTTTATCCTGTTGTTTTTGTTATAATTTTTAACGGTGTTGTTTTTTGTTTTTTTCTGTTGTTCAAAGACTGAATATTCTAGAGTTACAGTTAATTTTCACTTCTAGACTTTCGTTTTAATTTTTATTTGTTCAGTTGTGGGTAAAAATACTTAATATTGACCAAAAAAATTTACAGAAAGTCAACTCCAACGCTCTTCTCTTTCTCCAGGTGGTGTGGCGCCATCTTGACGAAGCCGGCCTGGTCAGCCGCTGCGTCCTCGTGCGGCCCCGGCGCGCCACCCTGGAGGAACTGCAGCTGAACCACTCCGACGCCTACTGCGCCCTGCACGCCACGCAGCCGGCGCAACGCTCGCACCTCGACCCCGCGCTGCTCGCCGGCTTCCACGCAGTCAGCCTGCCCTGCGGCGGCCTCGGCGTTGACGAGGACACCGTCTGGACGGAGACGGGGACGCCGAACGCCTGCCGGCTGGCCGTCGGCGCCCTGCTGGAGCTCTGCCAGCGCATCGCTCTCGGAGACTGCCGCAACGGCCTGGCGCTGGTGCGGCCGCCCGGCCACCACGCTGGCTGGGACCACCCGCTGGGATACTGCTACTTCAACTCCGTGGCCATCGCCGCCAAGAGCCTCGTGCGCTCCGGCCAGGCCGCCAAGGTGGCCATCGTCGACTGGGACGTTCACCATGGCAACGGCACGCAGGTGAGACGCCTCGGTTGAAAATCACGCACACAAGCACACAATGAGCACAGCGGCCTGAGCACACAGTCACACACGCACACAATGAGCACAGCGGCCTGAGCACACAGTCACACACGCACACAATGAGCACAGCGGCCTGAGCACACAGTCACACACGCACACAATGAGCACAGCGGCCTGAGCACACAGTCACACACGCACACAATGAGCACAGCGGCCTAAGCACACAGTCACACAAGCACACAATGAGCACAGCGGCCTGAGCACACAGTCACACACGCACACAATGAGCACAGCGGCCTGAGCACACAGTCACACACGCACACAATGAGCACAGCGGCCTGAGCACACAGTCACGCTAGCACACAATGAGCACAGCGGCCTGAGCACACAGTCACACACGCACACAATGAGCACAGCGGCCTGTCGACTTTCTCATTGTCAGGTATCTATCGATATTTTGTTTTCACCGAAAATTCCGGATGGATTTGGATTGGATGAATGAGGTGTCCTCAATCTCCCTGCCTATTGTTCATACATTACTAAAGTTCATCATGACCTTATTTTCTTAGGGTCGTTGCCTCACCTGCATCCGTACCAAGAAAAGTTCATCGTGACCTTCTTTTCCAGTCGGCCTTCTACTCGGACCCGGCCGTGCTGTACATATCGCTGCACCGGTTCGACGACGGCCGCTTCTTCCCCGGCAGTGGCGGCATCGAGGAGGTTGGCCAGGCCGACGGCCGCGGCCGCAACGTCAACATCGCCTGGCAGGGCGAGCCGATGGGCGACGCCGAGTACCTGGCCGCCTTCCGCACCCTCGTGCTGCCCATGCTCAACGAGTTCTCGCCGAGCCTGCTGCTCGTCTCCGCCGGCTTCGACGCGGCCAGGGGGCACCCGAATCACCTGGGCGGCTACCTGGTCAGCCCTGAGTGCTTCGCCCTGCTGACCGCCCAACTGGCTGCGACCACCCCGAAGCTGCTGCTGGCGTTGGAGGGCGGCTACGACCTGCAGACGCTGCCGCTGTGCGTGGAGGCCTGCCTGCGGGTGCTGCTGGGCGAGCCGCCGCCCAGCCTGGCCGAGGCCGAGCTGCGCCGCCGGCCGAACGCCAGCTCCGTGGCCACCATCTGCCGGGTGGCCGAAGTGCACCGGCCCTACTGGGGCCCCTTTCTGCACCTGCTGCTGCCCGACTCCGTGCAGATGAGCGTTGAGGAGGCCACCAGGCTGCTGGGCAGCCTCAGCTTTGCGTGAGCTGGGAAGAGAGTGACAAATAGAGTGACAAATAGAGTGACTGATAGTGACAGATAGAGTGACAAATAGAGTGACTGATAGTGACAAATAGAGTGACAAATAGAGTGCCTGATAGTGACAAATAGAGTGAATGATAGTGACAAATAGAGTGACAAATAGAGTGAATGATAGTGACAAATAGAGTGACAAATAGAGTGACTGATAGTGACAAATAGAGTGACAAATAGAGTGACAAATAGAGTGACAAATGGAGTGACAAATAGAGTGACAAATAGAGTGACAAATAGAGTGACAAATAGAGTGACAAATAGAGTGCCTGATAGTGACAAATAGAGTGACTGATAGTGACAAATATAGTGACTGATAGTGACAGGAGTCGCAAATAAAGCATAGGCATAGGGAAATATAGATTGGCATAATCGTGACGGAAAGTGACCGAGGGAGTCACAAATCGAGTGACAAATCAATTGGAAATTAGAATAAAAGACAGAGTGACAACAGAGTTGACAGAGAGTGACAATCTAGAGTGCAAAATGACTATCAGTTTTAATATTTCTTCAAAAGTCAATGTTTCTTCGCTCGTAAATGTGCGTGTTCGAAATTTTGTATTTCGTGTCAGATTGTTCAAACCATTTTGCACTTTGGGTTGCAATTTAAATTGAATTCGTTTATAAGGGCCTGGATATGAGTTTATCTAGTAGTTGCCAATTTGACTAAACCAATTCGACCAAATCCTTAACAAAAGCGCCTAAAAGTGCATAACCCGTCTTCTAACATTCCCCCACTGTTTTTCAACCTTCATCTATTGTGTCGAATCACGATCCGGGATTCGAGGGAGGGGGCTGCAGATACTCAGGTACAAGAGCAAGACGAGAGTGAAGGAATGAGGAAGTGATCTGCAGGGCAGTCCCGGAAACCCCTGGTACCCATTGTCTTGAATCTTCCCGTCTCCTGCCACCTGACCTTCCCACAATCACAAGGGTATTCATAAAATCTGTTGGCCCTCTCAGTAACGAATAACGCGCGATTCACATCAAATTTATTGTCCACTATGTGTGCTGCTTTTGTAAGTTTTAGCTACAGGAACGCAATTGTGTTTACCTCTTGCTTTTTCGGTTTCTTTTTCTCAAATCTTTTAATTAACTTTCTGTTATCTGACAATACCAAGCTAAGCTTTTTACACCCTGTACAAAATTTTAGTTTCCCTATTTGGCGGTTGATGTGTAAAGCACTTTTGGGAAGTTTTGTCTCGTCTTCTGTTTTACCAACAATCAGCTTTGGTTTAAGTATGTGAATGTAAATTTGCACTTTTACGACTTGCAACGTGCAACCGGCAGCTGACTCAAAAAGTCAAACCGTCGTGTTAGGTTCAGAAAGAAAGGTAATAGACGAGACGGACTGACTTGCTTAGTTCAGCCCGACAATGTACATTCTAAATTGGATAGAATCTTGGGGCAGAGGGACTGGGCGTGAGGTGGGGTTGTCTAGCTTTGTACATTCTAAATTGGCTATGTACATTCTAAATTGGATAGAATCTTGGGGCAGAGGGACTGGGCGTGAGGTGGGGTTGTCTAGCTTCGTACAATTAGGCTATGTACATTCTAAATTGGATAGAATCTTGGGGCAGAGGGACTGAGCGGGAGGTGGGGTTGTCTGGTACATTCTAAATTGGATAGAATCTTGGGGCAGGGGGACTGGACGTGAGGTGGGGTTGCCTAGCTTTACACAATTAGGCTATGTACATTCTAAATTGGATAGAATCTTGGGGCAGAGGGACTGAGCGGGAGGTGGGGTTGTCTAGTACATTCTAAATTGGATAGAATCTTGGGGCAGGGGGACTGGACGTGAGGTGGGGTTGTCTAGTTTTTCACAATTATGTAAAGTACTGGCGTATTCTGAATTGAGAAAATGTTGAACAGAGAGGACAGAGGTGACAAATAGGAGCCGAAGTGAGGGCTGGAAGCAAGTTTTTCAGTAAAATTATTGTGCAATATTCGAAAACAAGAATTTAAAGTAAATTTTATACCCCTCACCATGTTTTAACTTTTTGTAAGCTAGATGTACATGTTTGAAATCCTGTCTAGTCGATTAAATGTGCTTTGTTGATGCATTCATTTTAAGCTAGCTTGACCAGCCGTGGCAGCAAAAGTGACTACCTGTTATTAGCTGCTAGTAAGTTTTTCTCGTGATAGTTATTAACCTATTTTTCAGTCTTGTTTTTTATCCCCAAATTGGTAGGCAAAGCTAAGCTTTATAAAAACGAATGCATTGTTGCTTCAAGTCTCACTGTCCTGCATTGCTCTCGAAAAAGTCAATTAATTGCCACTGAAATATAGACCACGACGTTTAGACTTCTGACAAAGGGTCAGTGTTTCAGTAAGCCATTGTTAGCTGTTATTAACATGTAAATCGACCTTCGGTATTGTTATTAGATGCGGGAAAAATGGCTGTGGCTAATGGGATTGGGGTGGCTGTGACTAATGGGTTTGGGATGGCTGTGGCTAATGGGCTTGGGGTGGCTGTGGGCTAATGGGCTTGGGATGGCTGTGGCTAATGGGCTTGGGGTGGCTGTGGATAATGGGGTTGGGGTGGCTGTGGATAATGGGGTTGGGGTTGCTGTGGCTAATGGGGTTGGGGTTGCTGTGGCTAATGGGGTTGGGGTTGCTGTGGCTAATGGGGTTGGGGTTGCTGTGGCTAATGGGGTTGGGGTTTCTGTGGCTAATGGGGTTGGGGTGGCTGAGGCTAATGGGGTTGGGGTGGCTGTGGCTAATGGGGTTGGGGTTGCTGTGGCTAATGGGGTTGGGGTTGCTGTGGGCTAATGAGGTTGGGGTTGCTGTGGCTAATGGGGTTGGGGTTGCTGTGGCTAATGGGGTTGGGGTGGCTGTGGCTAATGGGGTTGGGGTGGCTGTGGCTAATGGGGCTGGTGTGGCTGTGGCTAATGGGGTTGGGGTGGCTGTGGATAATGGGGTTGGGGTGGCTGTGGCAAAGTCGAAATGCGGTAACTACAGATAATTCAATTGAAATTTTTCATTTGTACCACTCTATGGAAGATCTAGCACTATGGAGGTGATCAGCATGTCTTCAATTCCGATATCCATAGCAACGGACGTCCAGCAGGTGATCCTGCGGACTTTCCCCCTCCACAAGCATGCTATTGCAGTGCAGCTTTTGAAGTTTCGGGAGGCCTGCAAGTGGCCCCGGCTACCTGCAATTACAGGTATTGAGTTCCTTGATCCATTGAGCTTGGCCATTCCCAATGGGCCTCTGCTGCCTGAGAAAGAAAGAAGACTCGAAACAGTCCTGAACACTCAGGGACGAAACCCCCTACCTGTCAAGGCGTGCAGGTAAAATTTGAATTAATAACTGGAAAACTGATGATAGCAATTAGGGGAGGGCCTGAAAGCTTATTAACAGCCCTCCTGTTTCTCCGCGTTTTGTTTTGCCTCCATAGACACTAAAATGTTAATTAGGTGAGTGATTTACCTGAACATTTTTTGAGTGAAGGCACGTCTTCAAGAAGTTTATTGGGGTCATTGGGTCTAGATTAGCAATCCATTCTATCTATTCGAGTCATTGAGGGGCTAGATTAGCAATCCATTCTATCTATTCGAGTCATTGAGGGGCTAGATTAGCAATCCATTCTATCTATTCGAGTCATTGAGGGGCTAGATTAGCAATCCATTCTATCTATTCGAGTCATTGAGGGGCTAGATTAGCAATCCATTCTATCTATTCGAGTAATTGTAGGCTAGATTAGCAATCCATTCTATCTATTCGAGTAATTGTAGGCTAGATTAGCAATCCATTCTATCTATTCGAGTCTTTGAGGCTCGAGAGATAAACAGCCTGTGTCGGGAGATAAAAAATACAGATGAACTCAGAATCATGATAATTTGTGGAAAGAATTTCTTTCCAAAGGACCCAGATTCTGTCCAGATCAACAACTCGTGAAGCTGCACTTCATCCTATTCCGCCCCAAAATCCCATTTGTAATCCTTTTTCAGCTTTGTCGGAATTTCAAGGCGCCCGGCTCACGCGCTGAGTTCCTTTCTCCAAATTTGACACCTCGAGCTCCTTTGTCTCGGGGACAACTGTATCCATACCTGCCGAGCTGAATCACCGCACGCAGGACTGAAGCTTGAAGAAAATGAGGCAAATGAAAAGGCAAAGTTGCTCTGCTGATGTGAGAATCGGCCGTTTTTTTTCAGGCGTACCTGCCCCCACCCCACCCTGCCCTGATCTCTTCCCTCCCTTGATCTCCCCCCACTCACCCCCTTTCTCATTTCGTCTCTCCCCCTCTCCCTTCGTCTCTCTCCCCTCTCCCTTCGTCTCTCTACCCCTCTCCCTTCGTCTCTCTCCCCTCTCCCTTCGTCTCTCTCCCCTCTCCCTTCGTCTCTCTCCCCTCTCCCTTCGTCTCTCTCCCCTCTCCCTTCGTCTCTCTCCCCTCTCCCTTCGTCTCTCTCCCCTCTCCCTTCGTCTCTCTCCCCTCTCCCTTCGTCTCTCCCCCTCTCCCTATACTCGCCTCTTCTTTCCTCTGCCCCCTCCTCCCTTCGTCTCTCACACAGCGCCGAAATGGTACAAGTTAAAATATCGAATTACTTAGTGCAGAAAAATCCCAGAAATTCAGTTTGCACTCAATTTACATGGCCAGGAAAAAACCTTGACCTTATATTTTACTCTCAATGTCTGATCTCAACCAGCCTCGGTAGACCATCCTCCCCGACCCCATAAGAAGCTCGAGCCCGCTCAGTCGAGCAGCTGAGCAGTACCCACCCCCCCCCCCTAACCCTCTATCCTTCGAGCTCGGCTAATTACAACGCAGGAGAGTCTTACCCCACCCCGTCTCCCGTTTCACATTCGAGCCTCTCTTTCAGCTCCGCCTTCCCCTTTAACCAGGCAGTTTGTTCCCCCTCCATTGCCTTCGAACCCCCCCTCTTCTGCATCCGCCCCGGTCGCCTCATTCTGTGTAGCGTCTGTGTATCGCACAGAGGGGCTTCGGGCACTGCAGCAGTGTCTTATCATTCCAGCTGTGCATTGTCTATCGGCCTTTCCGCTCAGGGCCTTTATTATCAATATGCGCTTTGTTTCTGACGGTAGCCTGTAGTAGCTGTCTTTTCTCTTTAAGCCTTCCCCGCCGCCTCTGCCCACCTGATCTCGCGCAAAAGTGCATGGCCTATAGTTGCCCTGAATGTACTGAATTTTAGGTTCGTGTACGAATGTTCATTGTGCAGCTGGTGAGACAGTAGACTGTGCGGCAGGTGAGACAGTAGACTGTGCGGCAGGTGAGACAGTAGACTGTGTGGCAGGTGAGACAGTAGACTGTGCGGCAGGTGAGACAGTAGACTGTGCGGCAGGTGAGACAGTAGACTGTGCAGCTGGTGAGACAGTAGACTGTGCGGCAGGTGAGACAGTAGACTGTGCGGCAGGTGAGACAGTAGACTGTGCAGCTGGTGAGACAGTAGACTGTGCGGCAGGTGAGACAGTAGACTGTGTGGCAGGTGAGACAGTAGACTGTGCGGCAGGTGAGACAGTAGACTGTGCGGCAGGTGAGACAGTAGACTGTCCGGCAGGTGAGACAGTAGACTGTGCGGCAGGTGAGACAGTAGACTGTGCGGCAGGTGAGACAGTAGACTGTGCGGCAGGTGAAACAGTAGACTGTGCACTATGTGAGACAGTAGACTGTGCGGCAGGTGAGACAGTAGACTGTCCGGCAGGTGAGACAGTAGACTGTGCGGCAGGTGAGACAGTAGACTGTGCGGCAGGTGAGACAGTAGACTGTGCGGCAGGTGAGACAGTAGACTGTCCGGCAGGTGAGACAGTAGACTGTCCGGCAGGTGAGACAGTAGACTGTCCGGCAGGTGAGACAGTAGACTGTGCAGCAGGTGAGACAGTAGACTGTCCGGCAGGTGAGACAGTAGACTGTGCGGCAGGTGAGACAGTAGACTGTGCAGCTGGTGAGACAGTAGACTGTGCGGCAGGTGAGACAGTAGACTGTGTGGCAGGTGAGACAGTAGACTGTGCGGCAGGTGAGACAGTAGACTGTGCGGCAGGTGAGACAGTAGACTGTCCGGCAGGTGAGACAGTAGACTGTGCGGCAGGTGAGACAGTAGACTGTGCGGCAGGTGAGACAGTAGACTGTGCGGCAGGTGAAACAGTAGACTGTGCACTATGTGAGACAGTAGACTGTGCGGCAGGTGAGACAGTAGACTGTCCGGCAGGTGAGACAGTAGACTGTGCGGCAGGTGAGACAGTAGACTGTGCGGCAGGTGAGACAGTAGACTGTGCGGCAGGTGAGACAGTAGACTGTGTGGCAGGTGAGACAATAGACTGTCCGGCAGGTGAGACAGTAGACTGTCCGGCAGGTGAGACAGTAGACTGTGCAGCAGGTGAGACAGTAGACTGTCCGGCAGGTGAGACAGTAGACTGTCCGGCAGGTGAGACAGTAGACTGTGCAGCTGGTGAGACAGTAGACTGTGCGGCAGGTGAGACAGTAGACTGTGTGGCAGGTGAGACAGTAGACTGTGCGGCAGGTGAGACAGTAGACTGTGCGGCAGGTGAGACAGTAGACTGTCCGGCAGGTGAGACAGTAGACTGTGCGGCAGGTGAGACAGTAGACTGTGCGGCAGGTGAGACAGTAGACTGTGCGGCAGGTGAAACAGTAGACTGTGCACTATGTGAGACAGTAGACTGTGCGGCAGGTGAGACAGTAGACTGTCCGGCAGGTGAGACAGTAGACTGTGCGGCAGGTGAGACAGTAGACTGTGCGGCAGGTGAGACAGTAGACTGTGCGGCAGGTGAGACAGTAGACTGTGTGGCAGGTGAGACAGTAGACTGTCCGGCAGGTGAGACAGTAGACTGTGCGGCAGGTGAGACAGTAGACTGTGCAGCAGGTGAGACAGTAGACTGTGCAGCTGGTGAGACAGTAGACTGTCCGGCAGGTGAGACAGTAGACTGTGTGGCAGGTGAGACAGTAGACTGTGCAGCAGGTGAGACAGTAGACTGTGCGGCAGGTGAGACAGTGCTGCCCGAGCAAGCGCACACGGAAACCTATCAAGTGGCTGGTTCGTTTATCAGCTTATTAATCCAATATGCTGCTTTTTAATCATAGAAGCCCATCAATGAAGCAGCTCGGATCTTTCGATGTGCACTTCTTGTTGAAGTTAGTTTTGCCGTCAAATCCTACGAGGCTTCTCGGCGTATCGAAATAGCGGGGCGAAAATCCTGGCTCAAGCCATCTGGATATTTGTTTGCCAGCACTTCATAATTAACTACAGCACTACTGACTCTCTACTAATAGTAGAGTTATCTGGGCGTCGCCTCCGACGAATTCCGTCGCAATGGCTGTCTACAGAAAGGTTAATCCGGGCTGGATTAAGAGCTGCAGTCCATTATCCTTAATGAAATCCATCATATCGAATTGTATTATGCAGACTACCGCACAGTGAAACTCGGGATTCGTCTGGCCGCTCGAATGTCTCTCTCTGGGGGGGGGGGTTAGTATGAGTTCATGGGTGGGAACTGGATGCACTTACTAACTATGGAAAGCTTTCACAAGGGCTTGAATAGAATAACAGCAAGAATGCGCTCAAATAGTTTATGTAATGCAACTGTTTACTTTTCTGACATTTACATTCCCCGTGCATTCTCCTACAATGCATTGCCTTACGTTTCATGCACCCCCTTCATCCCCTACACTCCCTATATCCCCTACACTCCCTACGTCCCCTACACTCCCTACACTCCCTACACTCCCTACATCCCCTACACTCCCTACATCCCCTACACTCCCTACATCCCCTACACTCCCTACATCCCCTTCACTCTACATCCCCTACACTCCCTACATCCCCTACACTCCCTACATCCCCTACACCCCCTACATCCCCTACACCCCCTACATCCCCTACACCCCCTACATCCCCTACACTCTCTACGTCCCCTACACTCCCTACATCCCCTTCACTCCCTACATCCCCTACACTCCCTACATCCCCTACACCCCCTACATCCCCTACACCCCCTACATCCCCTACACCCCCTACATCCCCTACACTCCCTACATCCCCTACACTCTCTACGTCCCCTACACTCCCTACATCCCCTTCACTCCCTACATCCCCTACACTCCCTACATCCCCTACACCCCCTACATCCCCTACACTCCCTACATCCCCTACACTCCCTACATCCCCTACACTCCCTACATCCCCTACACTCCCTACATCCCCTACACTCCCTACATCCCCTACACTCCCTACATCCCCTACACTCCCTACATCCCCTACACTCCCTACATTCCCTACATCATCTGATCTAAAACTGCAGTGCTGCTCAAACAGCCGTGACCAGGGAACGGGTTTGCCTGAACTGTTTACCTGAATTAGGATGGCCAGATGGCCAGCCTGTAGAATAGAAAATTATCTGAATCTACACTATGATTGAAGTTGCGCAGAGAGGCAAATATTTTTAATAAAAAAAAATTCATCGCTGGCCCACGGCTCAGCGGTCAAAGATAAAGTTATTTCCAGCCTCTGTGTTGGAGAGCCCCCCCCCGCTACAGTAATTGCTTGCTGAGCCACCATTCACATGCCTCCCCCCACTAACGCTATTGGACACCGCACCTGCTTCCGCTCTACCCGGTCTCTATGGCAACGCCGGAGGAGACGCCCCAATCCATGAGCGGGATACGGCAATTCAAATAGCCGGTTACGGACAGATCACAGCCGTCCGGCAGACACAGTCGGACAGACACAGTCGGACAGACACAGTCGGACAGATCACAGCCGTCCGGCAGACACAGTCGGACAGACACAGTCGGACAGACACAGTCGGACAGACACAGTCGGACAGACAGTCGGACAGACACAGTCGGACAGACACAGTCGGACAGATCACAGCCGTCCGGCAGACACAGTCGGACAGACACAGTCGGACAGACAGTTGGACAGACACAGCCCGACAGACACTGTTGGACAGACACAGTCGGACAGACACAGTCGGACAGACACAGTCGGACAGACACAGCCCGGCAGACACAGTCGAACAGACACAGTCGGACAGACACAGTCGGACAGACAGTTGGACAGACACAGCCCGACAGACACTGTTGGACAGACACAGTCGGACAGACAGTCGGACAGACACAGTCGGACAGACACAGTCGGACAGACACAGCCCGGCAGACACAGTCGAACAGACACAGTCGGACAGACACAGTCGGACAGACACAGTCAAACAGACACAGTCGGACAGACAGTCGGACAGACACAGTCGGACAGACAGTTGGACAGACACAGCCCGACAGACACTGTTGGACAGACACAGTCGGACAGACACAGTCGGACAGACACAGCCCGACAGACACTGTTGGACAGACACAGTCGGACAGGCACAGTCGGACAAACACAGCCCGACGGACACAGTCGGACAGACGCTGCCATGAGCATGCTACTCCCGTTGCAGCAGTACCTGTCTGAGTCTACGGTGCACAGCTTCGTCCACCTCACCGGCAACCGGCGAGGCTACGTGAAGATGCTATGGGCGGCCGCCTTCATCGCCTCGGTCTCCTACTGCTCACTTCGAGTGGCCGAAGCCTACAGGCGCTTCGTCAGTCGCGAGGTGTCCACAACGATCAAGGCCAAGGCGTTGGACTTCGAGTTCCCGGAAATCTACGCCTGCAGTCAGATGCCTGTGTCCGGAAGCTACTCGTCCACGCTCAACCCCGCCGGGGCTGAGACGCTGAGAAAGTACCGACAGCTGGTGAACTACAGCTTGGTGGATTACAAAGGAGTCGATGTGGAATATTACCTGGATAGCTACGCTGTGCGCTTGGTCAACAGCCTACCTTATCGGTTCCTTATTGACGAGATGGCTCACAGGTGAGTTCAGGCTCACCTGCTGCTGTAGTACCTCACCTGTTGCTGTAGTACCTCACCTGCTGCTGTAGTACCTCACCAGCTGCTGTAGTACCTCACCTGCTGCTGTAGTACTTCACCTGTTGCTGTAGTACCTCACCAGCTGCTGTAGTACCTCACCAGCTGCTGTAGTACCTCATCAGCTGCTGTAGTACCTCACCTGCTGCTGTAGTACCTCACCAGTTGCTGTAGTACCTCACCTGCTGCTGTAGTACCTCACCTGTTGCTGTAGTACCTCACCAGCTGCTGTAGTACCTCACCTGTTGCTGTAGTACCTCACCTTCTGCTGTAGTACCTCACCTGTTGCTGCTGTAGTACCTCATCTGTTTCTTTAGTACCTCACCTGCTACTGTAGTACCTCACCAGTTGCTGTAGTACCTCACCAGCTGCTGTAGTACCTCACCTGTTGCTGTAGTACCTCACCTGTTGCTGTAGTACCTCACCTGTTGCTGTAGTACCTCACCTGTTGCTGTAGTACCTCACCTGTTGCTGTAGTACCTCACCAGCTGCTGTAGTACCTCACATGCTGGTCCATGAAAAATTCAGGTCATGAGTTACGGTTGTTTTCTATAGACAAACACACTTAGCTTAGGGCTTTCTTAGAATACATCGAAGCAAGGGTAGTCATGGAAACCACTACTTATCCATCAGCAAGATCTCCGACGTCAGGAATGTATATTTGCCCTAGCTTCTTCTTTTGTAAACCTATAAGTAGCTCAGCCGCTCCTTGGGCACACAGAAGAGGCGAATGACTCGCTAAGTTGTGCCCGAGCGCTTCGCTGGGCTTTTACGTCGATTTTAAAGTCCGTTTTTACACTTTTTTCGTATCTTGAATTGATAAGAAATCATTATCATTTTCTTAATGCTATCTCAGAGTCTCCTCACACCTCTAAGTCTCCCACACCTCAGAGCCTCCCCACACCTCAGAGCCTCCCCACACCTCAGAGCCTCCCCACACCTCAGAGCCTCCCCACACCTCAGAGCCTCCACACACATCAGAGCCTCCTCACACCTCTTAAGTCTCCCACATCTTAGAGTCTCCCCACACCTCAGAGCCTCCCCACACCTCAGAACCTCCCCACACCTCAGAGCCTCCCCACACCTCAGAGTCTCCTCACACCTCTAAGTCTCCCACACCTCAGAGCGTCCCCACACATCAGAGCCTCCTCACACCTCTTAAGTCTCCCACATCTTAGAGTCTCCCCACACCTCAGAGCCTCCCCACACCTCAGAGCCTCCCCACACCTCAGAGCCTCCACACACCTCAGAGCCTCCCCCAACTTCAGAGCGTCTCCTCACCTCAGAGCCTCCCCACACCTCAGAGCCTCCCCACACCTCAGAGCCTCCCCACACCTCAGAGCCTCCTCACACCTCAGAGTCTCCCCACACCTCTAAGTCTCCCACAACTCAGAGCCTCCCCACACTTCAGAGTCTCACCACACCTCAGAGCCTCCCCACACCTCAGAGCCTCCCCACACATCAGAGCCTCCTCACACCTCTTAAGTCTCCCACATCTTAGAGTCTCCCCACACCTCAGAGCCTCCCCACACCTCAGAGCCTCCCCACACCTCAGAGCCTCCACACACCTCAGAGCCTCCCCCAACTTCAGAGCGTCTCCTCACCTCAGAGCCTCCCCACACCTCAGAGCCTCCCCACACCTCAGAGCCTCCCACACCTCAGAGCCTCCTCACACCTCAGAGTCTCCCCACACCTCTAAGTCTCCCACAACTCAGAGCCTCCCCACACTTCAGAGTCTCACCACACCTCAGAGCCTCCCCACACCTCAGAGCCTCCCCACACCTCAGAGCCTCCACACACCTCAGAGCCTCCCCACACCTCAGAGCCTCCCCACACCTCAGAGCCTCCACACACATCAGAGCCTCCTCACACCTCAGAGTCTCCCCACACCTCTAAGTCTCCCACAACTCAGAGCCTCCCCACACTTCAGAGTCTCACCACACCTCAGAGCCTCCCCACACTTCAGAGTGTCACCACACCTCAGAGTCTCCCCACACCTCAGAGCCTCCCCACACCTCAGAGTCTCCCCACACCTCAGAGCCTCCCCGCACCTCAGAGCCTTGCCACACCTAATAATAAATAATAAAAAAGCAATAAAAGGGTTAAATAAAGGAGAACTACCCAGAACCCGCCTTCTTAACAGCAAGAAAAGTGGAGGTGAGAAGTCAGGTGCGATTCTAAGATTGCGAAAGCGCGTGCCCCCATTATTAGAATGTTAGTTTGCACCTCTGCCCAAAAATCTAGGCGGAAATCGCAATTTTCGGGTGCAAACTGCACTCAAAATGCACAAGAAACCCAGACCCCAACCCAACTGCTTCGCTACAGGTGGATCGACCAGGACATAATCTACGACCTGACCATGTCGGACAGGCAAGTTCACTACAGCCCGTCCCGCCTGTCCTGCCTCAAGCTCACCTGGTCGAGGACGTCCCGAATCGAGCTGCAGAGCGTCAGCGACTCCCTCATCCTGGTGATGTTCCTCGACCCGCAGCTGCCGCGGCCGTTCGACACCAGCGAAGCCGACATTCAAATCTACAGCGACGGCCCGTTCGACCTGAAGCCCTACGACTGGGACTTCACCTACGGCACCGACTTCGTCCGGTCGGCCGGCACGCGGCTGTTCTTCGTGCCGAAGGGCCACTACCCCAGCGAGCTGAACACGCAGCTCGTGATGGGGCCGGGTCTGCAGCACCGTATCCAGCTGCGCATGCAGGATTTGATCTACGATGAATCTGATTTCGCCGGCCAGTGCACGCCCGGCCAAGCTGACGCCATCGACTTCGTGAATCCGTACAGCGGGGCCAGGGAGACATTCGAGTTCAGCCAGGGCGCCTGCTGGTACCGGGAGATCGCCCGCCGCTCGCTGGCCCGCTTCAACTGCTCCGTGTGGCCGATCCCACTGGCCTGGGAGTTCCGCCACATGCGCAGCTGCTTCAACCTCACCGAAGACAACTCAAGCTCAGCCGTCCACTTCGCGCCGCACGTGTTCACCAACGAGCTGCTGGACGCCCGGTCGAACATTTCCAACGAGGCCCGGCGGATCTGCGAGGACCTGAAGCCGTGCCGAAGTCGCGTGTACTCCTACCAGTACGCCTCCAGCACCTGGCCGAGCGAGCGCACCTTCCAGAACTTCCTGGTGCCAATCATCAACCGGTACATTGTCAACGGGCCGGTGCCCGCGCCCGGCATGAAATACCTGGCCGAGAACAGCAGCGGCATCGCCGAGGCGCGCGGCTCGCTGACCCAGATTATGATCACCGGGGCGGAGCTGCGCAGCTCCGAGACGCAGATGGCCCTGGCCTACAGCTTCAACAGCCTCGTGGCCGACGTGGGCGGCCTCCTCGGCCTGTTTCTCGGCATGTCGCTGCTGTCGCTGATGGAGCTGTTTGAGCTGCTCCACGACTTTCTGGAGGTGGCCCGACTGCGGTTGCGGCGAAGGCCTCCTCCCACAGCGGCAAACGGCGTGGCGCCGACGGCTGCTGAACAAGCGGGGCGGGGGCGTCCCAACGAGGGCTTCGACAGCTGCAGCAGCGTCTGCGTTGTCGACGAGCTGTCGCTGCGGTCTGGCATCGGCTGCAAGCTGAAACCGACAACTAGCCGCTCCATCAGCGAGCAGAATGTATGAATCTAATCTAATCTCATCAAATCTAAGCTCATCAAATCAAATCAAATCAAGTCAAATCTAATCTTAATATAATCTCATCTATTATAATCTAATCTAATCTCATTTAATCTAACCTAATTTAGTTAAATTTAGTTTAATCTAATCTAATCCAGTTTAATCCAGTCAAACCTAGTCTTATCTAATCTAGTCCAATCCAATCTAATCCACTATACTAAAAATGGTTTGTCGGTATCTATCTATCTAGTCTAATCTAAAACCAATCCAGTCTAATCTAACCAGTTCCAAATCTAATCTAATCTTATATTATCTTATCTAATCTTATCTAATTTAATCTAATCTCATCAAACCTAAGCTCATCAAATCAAATCAAATCAAATCAAATCTAATCTTAATATAATCTCATCTAATATAATCCCATCTAATCTAATCTAATATCATCTAATCTAATCTCGTTTAATCTAACCTAATTTAGTTAAATTTAGTTTAATCTAATCTAATCCAGTTTAATCCAGTCAAACCTAGTCTTATCTAATCTAATCCAATCCAATCTAATCCACTATACTAGAAATGGTTTGTCGGTATCTATCTAGTCTAATCTAAAACCAATCTAGTCTAATCTAACCAGTTCCAAATCTAATCTAATCTAATCTCAAACTCAAACTATACCTGAAGCTTGTGCACGGGGAGTGCATATTGTGTTCCGGCTGGTGCAGACCCTGTGTGAGGGTGTGCGTGCTCCGGGGTCCTGCGGAATGGGCCTACTCTTGCCTTGACTTGCAGCAGTGCTCAGAGCCGCCTGAATGGCTAAGTATCGACATCTCAACCTCACTAAACTTGACACTAAATTTAAGACTCTGATGCCTCATTAACTATATTAATCACAGACCTTTGTATGAACAAAATTGCCAGTCACAGAACAATTGTAAATAACGGAACCCAAGAAGACATTTAATATCCTCTTTGTCATATCTTCTGGTCTTGGCAGCTGCTTTTACCCGTGTGAACCAAAAAATCTATTTTAATAGATGTTTTAGAAACTTTGTTCTTATTTTTAAGCAAATTCACTTACGCTCGTATTTGTTACTTGTAAGTAGCATGAAGCTGAAATTTTTATCTGAGTCACTGACTAGAATTTGAAAGAAAGTTGTTTTTAAGAGATTTTTCTAAGCTTAAAGAGTGAGAAGGGCGAGAGTGAGAAGTGTGAGAGTAAGAAGGGCGAGAGTGAGAAGTGTGAGAGTGAGAAGTGTGAGAGTGAGAAGTGTGAGAGTGAGAAGTGTGAGAGTGAGAAGTGTGAGATTGAGAATTGTGAGATTGAGAAGTGTGAGATTGAGAAGTGTGAGAGTGAGAAGGGCGAGAGTGAGAAGTTTGAGAGTGAGAAGTGTGAGAGTGAGAAGGGCGAGAGTGAGAAGTGTGAGAGTGAGAAGGGCGAGAGTGAGAAGTGTGAGAGTAAGAAGGGCGAGAGTGAGAAGTGTGAGAGTAAGAAGGGCGAGAGTGAGAAGTGTGAGATTGAGAATTGTGAGATTGAGAAGTGTGAGATTGAGAAGTGTGAGAGTGAAAAGTGTGAGAGTGAGAAGTGTGAGAGTGAGAAGGGCGAGAGTGAGAAGTGTGTGAGTGAGAAGTGTAAATCGGCTTTGACTGCCATCCTGCATATACATTTGCGTGCACAGTGTCTGTCTGAAATGAAAGCTGGACTAAACTAGCATAGCAAAGAGAGTCCTACTGCTATTATTAATGTCTGTGGCTGTGCTCCCGGCAGGCGCAGCCACAGGCACAGCAGGGCCATGGCCGCCACGGCAGCTGCTGCCGGCCTGAAGTCGCCGCAGCCATCGTAGTCGTAGTCAAACTGATTGGCAGCCTTGGCTTTGGCGCCCTTCTTCTCGTCCTTCGAATCGCTGGCCGCGGTGGCGTTGGCCAGCGTCCTCCGCCGAGCTGCTTTGCTGCCAACCGGCCCGATCACCCGCCCGACGGCGGCCGGCTGGCCCTGCGACAGCGCGGCAAAGTCAACGCCGCTGGAGGGCTCCGCCGAGGCGCGCTGCGAGTCCGGGATATTGCACAGCGACGTTTTGCACGTCTTGCAGCCCGACCAGCCCTTGCCGCAGCCAGCGTGGTAACGGTTCTGGTTGGGTTGAGGTTTGGTTTGGTAGATTGGATTGGATTGGATTGGGTTGGATTAGATTAGATTGGTTTGGATTAGATTGGATTGGATTGGATTAGATTGGATTGGATTGGATTGGATTGGATTAGATTAGATTAGATTGGATTATATTGGATTGGTTTGGATTGGATTGGATTGGATTGGATTGGATTGGATTAGATTGGATTGGATTAGATTGGATTGGATTAGATTGGATTGGATTAGATTGGATTGGATTAGATTAGATTGGATTATATTGGATTGGATAGGATTAGATTGGATTATATTGGATTAGATTGGATTAGATTGGATTGGATTGGATTAGATTGGATTGGATTGGATTGGATTGGATTAGATTAGATTAGATTGGATTATATTGGATTGGTTTGGATTGGATTGGATTGGATTGGATTGGATTGGATTAGATTGGATTGGATTAGATTGGATTGGATTAGATTGGATTGGATTAGATTGGATTGGATTAGATTAGATTGGATTATATTGGATTGGATAGGATTAGATTGGATTATATTGGATTAGATTGGATTAGATTGGATTGGATTGGATTAGATTGGATTGGATTGGATTAGATTAGATTGGTTTGGATTAGATTGGATTAGATTGGATTGGACTGGATTGGATTGGATTAGATTAGATTGGATAATATTGGAATGGGTTGGATTGGATTGGATTGGATTGGATTGGATTGGATTGGATTGGATTGGATTGGATTGGATTAGATTGGATTGGATTGGATTAGATTGGTTTGGATTAGATTGGATTGGATTGGATTGGATTAGATTGGATTGGTTTGGATTGGATTAGATTGGATTGGATTAGATTGGATTGGTTTGGATTAGATTGGATTGGATTGGATTGGATTGGATTAGATTAGATTGGATTATATTGGATTGGGTTGGATTGGGTTGGATTGGATTGGATTGGATTGGATTAGATTGGATTGGATTGGATTGGATTAGATTGGATTGGATTGGATTGGATTAGATTGGATTGGATTGGATTGAATTGGATTGGATTATATTGGATTGGATTAGATTGGATTGGTTTGGATTAGATTGGATTGGTTTGGATTAGATTGGATTGGATTGGATTATATTGGATTGGATTATATTAGATTAGATTAGAGTTAATTAAGCTGTAATAAATTGATACAGCTATTCAGAAATTTTGGTCACCTCATTATACTTGTTCTTGTACTCCAAATGGTAGCAGGTTCCAGCATCTTTGGAGCACCAGACCCTCTTTTTTCCGATATTAGCTTCATCGTCGGCAAAGTAACAAAGCAGGTTATTCTGCGTGATCTTCTTGGCCAGTTGAAAGTTGCAAAGCGGCGTGTTGCAGGTCTTGCATTCCGAATCAAACGACCATTTGACGCAAGCTGTACAGCCTGATGAGTACTTCTGCAGCGGCGAGGGCGAGGGCGAAGGGTGAGGGGTGAGGGGTGAGGGGTGAGGGGTGAGGGGTGAGGGGTGAGGGGTGAGGGGTGAGGGGTGAGGGGTGAGGGGTGAGGGGTGAGGGGTGAGGGGTGAGGGGTGAGGGGTGAGGGGTGAGGGATGAGGGGTGCGGGATGAGAAGTGAGGAATGAGGGGTGAGGGATGAGGGGTGAGGGGTGAGGGGTGAGGGGTGAGGGGTGAGGGGTGAGGGGTGAGGGTAGAGGGGTGAGGGGTGAAGGGTGAGGGGTAAGGGGTAAGGGTAGAGGGGTGAGGGGTGAAGGGTGAGGAATGAGGGGTGAGGGATGAGGGGTGAGGGGTGAGGGGTAAGGGGTGAAGGGTGAGGGGTGAGTGTAGAGGAGTGAGGGGTGAGGTATGTGGGGTAAGAAGAATGATAATTAGAAAACATTAGAATACCCAGCTCAGCTCACAATGCTGGAGTCGGAAGAGCTGTCAGAGTTAGCCCAGGACTCGAAGCACTCGGTGCTCGATTTGCACTTGATGAGGCCGCCCTTGCCAAAGTGGTCGAATAGGTAGGCCGAAATACCATTCGTGAAGCACTCGATCTCGGCACGGCAGAGACCCGCTGGATGGCGCAGAGGGAACCGACTCACGACTCCATCTTGATTCCCAACCCCATCCCCATCTTCATTCCCATCTTGATTCCCATCCCGATTCCCATCCCGATTCCCATCCCGATTCCCATCCCGATTCCCATCCCGATTCCCATCCCGATTCCCATCCCGATTCCCATCCCGATTCCCATCCCGATTCCCATCCCGATTCCCATCCCGATTCCCATCCCGATTCCCATCCCGATTCCCATCCCGATTCCCATCCCGATTCCCATCCCGATGCAGGTACAAAAGTCTTACCGAGTGATGCATAGAGGAGCAGCACAAGCCATCCCATGCCCGCCTGCAGCTGAGGCACTTGCCAATTAAATCAGTCAATTTTAGTTGGCCAATTGAGTTGCTAGCGAGCGAGAATTATCCCAAATGGTTACATAAATTAACACAAAGCGCAAAAATCAAAACTCTTATCTACTTGAAGTATGTTTTTAGCCGGTCATAGACATATTGAATTCTGCCGTGCAGTCCGGCTCTATTTATAAACTCAGATCACCCATTGAGGGAGGCCGCATCACTCAGATTTCTAATCTAGTGAGGATCGCATTTCACTCAGATGTCTAATCTAGCGAGGACCCCAGCTCGCTCAGATTTCATATAGCGAGGACCTCATCACTCAGATCTCTAATCTAGTGAAGACCCCATCTCACTCAGATCTCTAATCTAGTGAGAACCGCATCCCACTCAGATCTCTAATCTAGTGAGGACCTCATCTCACTCAGATCTCTAATCTAGTGAGGACCTCATCTTACTCAGATCTCTAATATAGTGAGGACCGCATCTCACTCAGATCTCTAATCTAGTGAGGACCTCATCTCACTCAGATCTCATCTAGCGAGAACCGCATCCCACTCAGATCTCTAATCTAGTGAGGACCTCATCTTACTCAGATCTCTAATCTAGTGAAGATTCCATCTCACTCAGATCTCTAATCTAGTGAGAACCGCATCCCACTCAGATCTCTAATCTAGTGAGGACCTCATCTTACTCAGATCTCTAATCTAGTGAAGATTCAATCTCACTCAGATCTCTAATCTAGTGAGGACCTCATCTTACTCAGATCTCTAATTTAGTGAGAACCGCATCCCACTCAGATCTCTAATCTAGTGAGGACCTCATCTTACTCAGATCTCTAATTTAGTGAGAACCGCATCCCACTCAGATCTCTAATCTAGTGAAGATTCCATCTCACTCAGATCTCTAGTCTAGTGAGGACCGCATCTCACTCAGATCTCTAATCTAGTTAAGACCCCATCTTACTCAGATCTCTAATCAAGTGAAGACCCCATCTCACTCATATCTCTAATCTAGTGAGGACCTCATCTTACTCAGATCTCTAATCTAGTGAGGACCTCATCTCACTCAGATCTCTAATCTAGTGAGAACCCTATCTTACTCAGATCTCTAATCTAGTGAAGATTCCATCTCACTCAGATCTCTAATCTAGTGAGAACCGCATCCCACTCAGATCTCTAATCTAGTGAGGACCTCATCTCACTCAGATCTCTAATCTAGTGAGGACCTCATCTTACTCAGATCTCTAATCTAGTGAAGATTCAATCTCACTCAGATCTCTAATCTAGTGAGGACCTCATCTTACTCAGATCTCTAATTTAGTGAGAACCGCATCCCACTCAGATCTCTAATCTAGTGGAGATTCCATCTCACTCAGATCTCTAGTCTAGTGAGGACCGCATCTCACTCAGATCTCTAATCTAGTTAAGACCCCATCTTACTCAGATCTCTAATCTAGTGAGGACCTCATCTCACTCAGATCTCATCTAGCGAGAACCGCATCCCACTCAGATCTCTAATCTAGTGAGGACCTCATCTTACTCAGATCTCTAATCTAGTGAAGATTCCATCTCACTCAGATCTCTAATCTAGTGAGAACCGCATCCCACTCAGATCTCTAATCTAGTGAGGACCTCATCTCACTCAGATCTCTAATCTAGTGAGGACCTCATCTTACTCAGATCTCTAATCTAGTGAAGATTCCATCTCACTCAGATCTCTAATCTAGTGAGAACCCTATCTTACTCAGATCTCTAATCTAGTGAAGATTCCATCTCACTCAGATCTCTAGTCTAGTGAGAACCCTATCTTACTCAGATCTCTAATCTAGTGAAGATTCCATCTCACTCAGATCTCTAGTCTAGTGAGGACCTCATCTTACTCAGATCTCTAATCTAGTGAGGACCTCATCTTACTCAGATCTCTAATCTAGGGAGGAACTCATCTCAGTCAGATCTCATTCAGTGATTACTGGGGCCACATCACTCAAGTCATGTTTAGCTCAAGGTAAGGGCTGAAGCAAAATTCCCAAATCCTCAACGCTTATCTCGCAATTGTAAGGCCTGAAACTTCAAAGGCAGCCGGTGAAAAAAGTGGCAAATGCAGCTCGGAGCCCCCAACAGCAGTCAGGGTGACGGGGGGACTCAATTTGTCTTCAACTCAGTTGAGCCCCAGAGTGCCGACCAGTGTTTAGATTTTGATTGCAATATCGCCCATGTGGGAGTGAATATTGCATTAAAAAAATCAGCGCGATGCCTCTAAGCCCCAGACTAGCCATCACAGCTAAGTCCCTATCTTATCGCCTAACAAACACGCCGAACTACGGGCCCGGCGTCGCGGCCTTTGATGTGCTGCTTCGGGGAAACACTTTAGCCGCCTCTGCCTGACTGCTTTTCTGCGAAATCGGCTCCATCGGTTCTATAGGTGAGTGCAGGATGAGTGGAATGATGTTTTTCTCTGGCTATTCCCTCTCTCTCTCTCTGAGATTTTTTCTCGCTTTGGACTCCGTAAGACTGTACGACGAGTTTGTTAATTTTAAAACTGCAGACACGTACGCGCATCCCCGGTGCAAATTGGGGGGGGGGGCAGAGAGGCGCCCCAGCTGAGGAGCCCACGCCAATTTCATCGGTGGCGACGCAGGCGCTTCTTGATCTCACAGAGGACGCATCAATCAATCCCAGGACTGGTTGGGGAGTGCAGAAAGGGTGAGTTATCAATCGGCTTCGCAGTGTCAGCTGCGTGGCTTTGATAGATGCGATGGGGACGTGAGCTGCGCCATCTGCTTTTGAGGGCCTTTTTGGGTTGGAAGTCTATCAGTTATAAAATCATTTTAGGGATCTGCATAGGAGAAGCCCTGATTAAGTACGTTTTCGTCAGTGAGATTGTCTCCAGTGATGTTATCCCAGTGAGATTATCCTCAGTGATGTTATCCCCAGTGAGATTATCCCCAGTGAGATCTCCTGTGAGAGGTTATCTTCATTGAGATTATCCCCAGTGAGGTTATCCCCAGTGAGAGATTATCCTCAGTGAGGTTATCCCCAGTGAGAAATTATCCCCAATGATGTTATCCCCAGTGAGATTATCCCCAGTGATGTTATCCCCAGTGAGATTATCCCCAGTGAGAGATTATCCCCAGTGATGTTATCCCCAGTGAGATTATCCCCAGTGATGTTATCCCCAGTGAGAGATTTTCCTCAGTGAGTATCCCCAGTGAGAGATTATCACCAGTGAGATTATCCCCAGTGATAATAAGTCATTTCCAATTGAGAGTATCACAGATTGGATAAGATTATGACTAGTGAGATTGCTATGATTGCGCCCGTAGATGCAATGGAAAGAAAGAATAGAATGACTCTCAAGGATGAGATTGTCTCTAGCAAAAAGGAGATTCTCACGTGTTGGATTTGGGAGAATTCGCCCTGCGCACTCGAGAATAGCGGCAGCTTAGCAACTGCAGTACAGAGTTTAGTGTCTGTATTGAGGTGCACGCGGCCTCAAGCAGCTCTGAGCTTGGACAGCCGGAGGACTGGATTGACAGGCACGTGTCAGTCAGCGGCGAGTGTGTTGATAAATTGCCCGCGATTGCATTTGAGGGGGGTTGGGGCGAGCAGGGAGCGGTTTTGAGGAGAGAATCATTTGTGGCCAGTTTTGCGGCTGCGCCCCCACCCCAGTTCCCTTTCTCTCCCCTCACTTCCCCTCAAGGCCTCAAGTCCCCACCGTGGCACCCACTTGGAGGCATCAATCCAGCTGGAGCAGTCTGAGCAGCTCAGTGCTGTAAGAAATTTCACTCTCATCTCAGTCAGTCAGTCAGTCAAATTTTTATTATTTCCAAAAACTTAAAAAGATCGATTTAGAGTCTGTATTGGCAATCCCTCGGCTGTGCCATGGGTGTTGGCCCCTTGTACTCGTTGGTGAGCATCTCGTGTCAAGACCAAGTTCGGTTTCGATTGCCCGAGGGGGTGACGGTTCTGCAGTGAGGGGAGACGGTTCTGCAGTGAGGGGGGTGACGGTTCTGCAGTGAGAGGGGTGACGGTTCTGCAGTAAGGGGGTGACGGTTCTGCAGTGAGAGGGGTGACGGTTCTGCAGTGAGGGGGTGACGGTTTTGCAGTGAGAGGGGTGACGGTTCTGCAGTGAGGGTGTGACGATTCTGCAGTAAGGGGGTGACGATTCTGCAGTGAGGGGGTGACGATTCTGCAGTAAGGGGGTGACAATTCTGCAGTGAGGGGGTGACGATTCTGCAGTGAGGGGGTGACGATTCTGCAGTAAGGGGGTGACGATTTTGCAGTGAGGGGGTGACGGTTCTGCAGTGAGGGGGTGACGGTTCTGCAGTGAGGGGGTGACGGTTCTGCAGTGAGGGGGTGACGGTTCTGCAGTGAGGGGGGTGACGGTTCTGCAGTGAGGGGGTGACGGTTCTGCAGTGAGGGGGTGACGGTTCTGCAGTGAGGGGAGACGGTTCTGCAGTGAGGGGGGTGACGGTTCTGCAGTGAGGGGGTGACGGTTCTGCAGTGAGGGGAGACGGTTCTGCAGTGAGGGGAGACGGTTCTGCAGTGAGGAGTGACGGTTCTGCAGTGAGGGGGGTGACGGTTCTGCAGTGAGGGGGGTGACGGTTCTGCAGTGAGGGGGTGACGGTTCGGCAGTGAGGGGGTGACGGTTCTGCAGTGAGGGGGGTGACGGTTCTGCAGTGAGGGAGGTGACGGTTCTGCAGTGAGGGGAGACGGTTCTGCAGTGACGGGGGTGACGGTTCTGCAGTGAGGGGGGTGACGGTTCTGCAGTGAGGGGGGTGACGGTTCTGCAGTGAGGGGGGTGACGGTTCTGTAGTGAGGGGGTGACGGTTCTGCAGTGAGGGGGCGATGATTTCTAGGCAATTTGTCTTCCACCTCGACCTGGCTTTATTGACGCCATTGCAGCAAAAAAATTTCATGCAGCTGCTTTGATGCAGGCAAAAACACCTGCAAAATGGCCGCTAAAAGCCGCCCAAGAGACGAGGAATAATTTTTTTTCTGTCTTTGAAGCCTTCCAAATTCCGCTCGTCATGTCCAAAAAGAATCGTTCTCAGATAGGCTGGCGGCACGGCGCCGCAGCTGCCGGCCGAGTCGTCTTTTGAAAGAAAAAAACAAAATTGCCGCCGCCTCGCACCGTCATTTTCTCCATTTCAAAATTTGTTTGCGCATCTTAATTCTCTGCTGTGCTCTTGTCAGGCCACCTGCGGCAAGGGGCAGACTCCAGTCCTTCAGTGAGACGGAGAAATTCTCACCAAATCCCTTCCCTACAGTGAGCAACCCAGCAGCTCCCTTCCCGATCCTTCAGTGAGCAGCTCCCTTCCCGATCCTTCAGTGAGCAACTCCCTTCCCGATCCTTCAGTGAGCAACTCCTTTCCCGATCCTTCAGTGAGCAACTCCCTTCCGATCCTTCAGTGAGCAACTCCCTTCCCGATCCTTCAATGAGAAGCTCCCTTCCCGATCCTTCAGTGAGCAACTCCCTTCCCGATCCTTCAGTGAGCAACTCCCTTCCCGATCCTTCAGTGAGCAACTCCCTTCCCGATCCTTCAATGAGCAACTCCCTTCCCGATCCTTCAGTGAGCAACTCCCTTCCCGATCCTTCAATGAGAAGCTCCCTTCCCGATCCTTCAGTGAGCAACTCCCTTCCCGATCCTTCAGTGAGCAACTCCCTTCCCGATCCTTCAGTGAGCAACTCCCTTCCCGATCCTTCAATGAGCAACTCCCTTCCCGATCCTTCAGTGAGCAACTCCCTTCCCGAACCTTCAGTGAGCAACCCTCACCAGCTCCCTTCCCGATCCTTCAGTGAGCAACCCTCACCAGCTCCCTTCCCGATCCTTCAGAGAGCAACTCCCTTCCCGAACCTTCAGTGAGCAACCCTCACCAGCTCCCTTCCCGATCCTTCAGTGAGCAACCCTCACCAGCTCCCTTCCCGATCCTTCAGTGAGCAACTCCCCTCTCGATCCTTCAGTGAGCAACTCCCTTCCCGAACCTTCAGTGAGCAACCCTCACCAGCTCCCTTCCCGATCCTTCAGTGAGCAACCCTCACCAGCTCCCTTCCCGATCCTTCAGAGAGCAACTCCCTTCCCGAACCTTCAGTGAGCAACCCTCACCAGTTCCCTTTCCGATCCTTCAGTGAGCAACCCTCACCAGCTCCCTTCCCGATCCTTCAGTGAGCAACTCCCTTCTCGATCCTTCAGTGAGCAACTCCCTTCCCGAACCTTCAGTGAGCAACCCTCACCAGCTCCCTTCCCGATCCTTCAGAGAGCAACTCCCTTCCCGAACCTTCAGTGAGCAACCCTCACCAGCTCCCTTCCCGATCCTTCAGTGAGCAACCCTCACCAGCTCCCTTCCCGATCCTTCAGTGAGCAACCCCGACCAGCTCCCTTCCCGATCCTTCAGTGAGCAACTCCCTTCTCGATCCTTCAGTGAGCAACTCCCTTCCCGATCCTTCAGTGAGCAACCCTCACCAGCTCCCTTTCCGATCCTTCAGTGAGCAACCCTCACCAGCTCCCTTTCCGATCCTTCAGTGAGCAACCCTCACCAGCTCCCTTTCCGATCCTTCAGTGAGCAGCTCCCTTCCCGATCCTTCAGTGAGCAACTCCAGACAGATATTTCTAATAGAGATCCCACAACCACAGAGTCTGGGAAGCAGTCTTGCACTCCCCAAGCACCAATCAATCGCGCTGGGCCTCCTGCCATCTGCCGGCAGCTGATTGAGGCACTTCCGCCTGCCATTCCAATTTGTCTGTGCTATATCAGAGCTCCGCGGTCCCAGACCGACCGCATGGCAGCAAGCTAGCGAGCCTTCTTATTCAGTGCCGCAACTTCTAGCTGACATACCTTGGCTATCATCAGCTTTCTAATGTCAGAACTAGAGAAAATTGCAGCTATTGATAATTCTCGCCTGGAATTTCTGGGCCTCTTTTTACCTTGATTCAACGAAGAGCCGCGTGCGTGTCCTGTCTATCTCTGTCCGACCGCTCTCTCCCTCTCTCCATCGCTCAGGAGGCTGGGCCACACTGTGCAGGCGATTGTTGCAATTTTATCGCCGCATCCCCGAAGGAGTGGCTGCGGTAGGCAAGAATCCCTCTGGGGCAGAGGGCAGCTTGGAAACCAAATCGCAGCCAAAGTCAGCAATCTGGGACTCTGTGGGTAACCTTTTTGAACTGAAACAATAACTCTATGGGGTGGTCCGCGGCGAGTCACTGGAGACCCTCTGCATGGCTTGTCGGATCCTGTCTTTTTCGACAGTTTTCATTGCCACTGAGGCATTGGTAAGGAAGCTGTTGAGGGAGTTGCTCACTGAAGGATCGGGAAGGGAGCTGCTCACTGAAGGATCGGGAAGGGAGTTGCTCACTGAAGGATCGGGAAGGGAGTTGCTCACTGAAGGATCGGGAAGGGAGCCGCTCACTGAAGGATCGGGAAGGGAGTTGCTCACTGAAGGATCGGGAAGGGAGTTGCTCACTGAAGGATCGGGAAGGGAGTTGCTCACTGAAGGATCGGGAAGGGAGCTGCTCACTGAAGGATCGGGAAGGGAGCCGCTCACTGAAGGATCGGGAAGGGAGCTGCTCACTGAAGGATCGGGAAGGGAGCTGCTCACTGAAGGATCGGGAAGGGAGCCGCTCACTGAAGGATCGGGAAGGGAGCTGCTCACTGAAGGATCGGGAAGGGAGCTGCTCACTGAAGGATCGGGAAGGGAGCTGCTCACTGAAGGATCGGGAAAGGAGTTGCTCAGTGAAGGATCGGGAAGGGAGTTGCTCAGTGAAGGATCGGGAAGGGCTGGTGAGGGTTGCTCACTGAAGGATCGGGAAGGGAACTGGTGAGGGTTGCTCACTGAAGGATCGGGAAGGGAGTTGCTCACTGAAGGATCGGGAAGGGAGCTGCTCACTGAAGGATCGGGAAGGGAGCTGCTCACTGAAGGATCGGGAAGGGAGCTGCTCACTGAAGGATCGGGAAGGGAGTTGCTCACTGAAGGATCGGGAAGGGAGCTGCTCACTGAAGGATCGGGAAGGGAGCTGCTCACTGAAGGATCGGGAAGGGAGTTGCTCACTGAAGGATCGGGAAGGGAGTTGCTCAGTGAAGGATCGGGAAGGGCTGCTGAGGGATGCTCACTGAAGGATCGGGAAGGGAGCTGGTGAGGGATGCTCACTGAAGGATCGGGAAGGGAGTTGCTCAGTGAAGGATCGGGAAGGGCTGGTGAGGGATGCTCACTGAAGGATCGGGAAGGGAGCTGGTGAGGGATGCTCACTGAGAAGGATCGGGAAGGGAGTTGCTCACTGAAGGATCGGGAAGGGAGTTGCTCACTGAAGGATCGGGAAGGGAGTTGCTCACTGAAGGATCGGGAAAGGAGCTGCTCACTGAAGGATCGGGAAGGGAGCTGCTCACTGAAGGATCGGGAAGGGAGCTGCTCACTGAAGGATCGGGAAGGGAGCTGCTCACTGAAGGATCGGGAAGGGAGCTGCTCACTGAAGGATCGGGAAGGGAGCTGCTCACTGAAGGATCGGGAAGGGAGCTGCTCACTGAAGGATCGGGAAGGGAGCTGCTCACTGAAGGATCGGGAAGGGAGCTGCTCACTGAAGGATCGGGAAGGGAGCTGCTCACTGAAGGATCGGGAAAGGAGCTGCTCACTGAAGGATCGGGAAGGGAGCTGCTCACTGAAGGATCGGGAAAGGAGTTGCTCACTGAATGATCGGGAAGGGAGCTGCTCACTGAAGGATCGGGAAGGGAGATGCTCACTGAAGGATCGGGAAGGGAACTGGTGAGGGTTGCTCACTGAAGGATCGGGAAGGGAGCTGGTGAGGGTTGCTCACTGAAGGATCGGGAAGGGAGCTGGTGAGGGTTGCTCACTGAAGGATCGGGAAGGGAGTTGCTCACTGAAGGATCGGGAAGGGAACTGGTGAGGGTTGCTCACTGAAGGATCGGGAAGGGAGTTGCTCACTGAAGGATCGGGAAGGGAGCTGGTGAGGGTTGCTCACTGAAGGATCGGGAAGGGAGCTGGTGAGGGTTGCTCACTGAAGGATCGGGAAGGGAACTGGTGAGGGTTGCTCACTGAAGGATCGGGAAGGTAGTTGCTCACTGAAGGATCGGGAAGGGAACTGGTGAGGGTTGCTCACTGAAGGATCGGGAAGGGAACTGGTGAGGGAGTTGCTCACTGAAGGATCGGGAAGGGAACTGGTGAGGGTTGCTCACTGAAGGATCGGGAAGGGAACTGGTGAGGGTTGCTCACTGAAGGATCGGGAAGGGAGTTGCTCACTGAAGGATCGGGAAGGGAACTGGTGAGGGTTGCTCACCGAAGGATCGGGAAGGGAGCTGGTGAGGGTTGCTCACTGAAGGATCGGGAAGGGAGCTGGTGAGGGTTGCTCACTGAAGGATCGGGAAGGGAACTGGTGAGGGAGTTGCTCACTGAAGGATCGGGAAGGGAGTTGCTCACTGAAGGATCGGGAAGGGAGCTGGTGAGGGTTGCTCACTGAAGGATCGGGAAGGGAACTGGTGAGGGTTGCTCACTGTAGGATCGGGAAGGGAACTGGTGAGGGTTGCTCACTGTAGGATCGGGAAGGGAGCTGGTGAGGGTTGCTCACTAAGCTACGTACCTGGCAGTCAGCGTCAATGTAGCACAATGCTGAAGATTTAAGCTATCACATTCACACAAAGCGTGTATGAGATAATGCAAACGGCTCTAATGCTAAACGCTAACACGCACCCGACAACAAAGATAAGACGGATTTCATTCCAACACCGCAAGCAAATTCCCCTGTTTAAAAGCCAAGTGGTAAAGTTTTCAATCCTTGCTTTACTCAGCTAGAGATAGTTCTCAAAGTTCCCTGCCAGTTCGTGACAATTTGCCAAATATTTTTGTGCTTGTCAGTTTTGAAACTTGGATGAGACTTCGCCGCTAATTTTTTGTTGAAGCATTTTTAGTAGGGTGGACTCGGTTCGGAATGTATGTCACTGAGTCATATGCCGGGCAATACAGTGCGACCGCTAACCCCTGCTGGTCACTCTGAAGACACCACTATCCCTACTGGTCACTCTGAAGACACCACTACTTCTGCTGGTCTCTGAGGACGTTGCTACACCTCCTGGTCACTCTGAAGACACCACTACTTCTGCTGGTCACTCTGAGGACGTTGCTACACCTCCTGGTCACTCTAAAGACACCGCTACTTCTGCTGGTCACTCTGAGGACGTTGCTACACCTCCTGGTCACTCTAAAGACACCGCTACTTCTGCTGGTCACTCTGAGGACGTTGCTACACCTCCTGGACACTCTGAGGACATTGTTACACCTCCTGGACACTCTGAGGACATCCCTTTTAATCACTCGAAAGACACCGATATTTTTTCTGGTCACTCTGAGGACACCGCTACCCCTCCTGGTCACTCTGAAGACACCATTAGAACAATGCTATGCTATAGAATTAGCCAGACTATCTTCTGTACGAGTATGAGTATTCTCTTTTCTGTTTTGACTTTTTGCACTGATTATAGCAGTTTGTTGGTTGACAATTCTTAACACCCCGCTGCAGAAGCATCGGGGAACTTGGAAAGCCCGCCCAGACCAGACAGACAGGCAATAAAATTGGTGACACTAGTCTGATCCTCAGCCCCCCTATTGGCCAATCAAATAGGCCTCCCCCCCTCTCTGCCACCCCTTCTTTTCTTCCAGTTTAATTGGGGGGTTGCCAAGCCCTATTGGTGAGCGAGTCGACTTCAAGGCCTACCCAGCCAGACTGAAGACCGGCATACAGAGTGGGGGGAGCGGGGCCAACCAACCAAATGCTACATTTTTAAGCCTCAACAACATCCCAGCTTTTCTCCAGTCTATTCTACTAATACCACTAGCTTTTACTTACCCACTAAAGCTGCAACCAACTTGCGAGAACGCAACACGCGATCAGACAGCAAAGACAAGATTTATAAAGGAACGGAAGGCCCAGGACAAGACACTTTTAATCCGACCGGTCATTCGCAAAAAAGCGGGAATAGTAGAGAGAAACTCGGACATGGGCATCTTCCCGCAGATCGCCCCTGCACGGGTGCTGGCCCTGGTGTGCCCCCTCTGCCCGTTTGTGACGCACCACATCGACAGGCTGGAGGCGCACTACACCTGGAGACACTCGCCATCTGCTGGCTGCTGCTTCGCTCTGTACCGCTGCACCGTGTGCGACCGTCTGACCAACTCGGCCGAGTTCGCTGCCGAGCACTGCAGCCTGGCGCACCAAGGACTGCCAGGTGGTGCCAGCAGCGTTGCCACCGTGTTCCAAGGCTGGCTGAAGGCTTCGCCTACTCAGCAGAATCTGCTGCAACATCAGCAACAGCAGCGCACCTGCCTGTTCTGCCCGTACCTGGCCCGCAGCTGGGACGAATACCGGCTGCACATGGAGCACCACGGGCTGAAGAATCTGCTGCTGGGAGGCCTGGCGGAGCTGCCGCAGCTGCTGGTGAGTTGGGCACTCAAGGACCTCTGTAGTATAACAGGACGCAGGTGCTGGTGAGTTAGGCACTCAAAGACCTCTGTAGTATAACAGGACGTAAAACTCAAAGGTCGTGTAATTTTTTGGAGGCCAATTTCCCAGGAAACACTGCGAAAATAGGAATTTTTCATCACATAATCAATGATTGCATTTGATCTTGGCTCAGCATCAGGACCTGCCTTATCAAACATCTTCATAACATTTGTTATAACGCGTTTAAAGGCATTTAGCGATGTTAAATGTCTGACGCGAATTTCATTTTAATTTTTATATAACAAACGAATCTCTCAAAACGAACAGTTGCAATGAGGAAGATTAGATTGGCAATTTGGGAGATTAGATTGGAGATCAGGGAGATTAGATCGGAAATCAGGGAGATTAGATTGAAGATCAGGGAGATTAGATTGAAGATCAGGGAGATTAGATTGAAGATCAGGGAGATTAGATTGGAGATTAGGGAGATTAGATTGGCAATCAGGGAGATCAGATTGAAGATCAGGGAGATTAGATTGGAGATCAGGGAGATTAGATTGGCAATCAGGGAGATCAGATTGATGTGAGTATATCAGAGCCAGTGCATGTGTTCAAACTCTCCTTGATTCGGTTGACTATAAAATCTGTTGTGGGCTCTAAAAGCAGAAATCGAAGTTTTACCGGGTAATTGCGGCCTGCGTATGCCTGGTACCTCGCGCTGCCCCTCCCTGAGCTGCCCCTATGGTCAGCTCCGGTAGAAACTGAGAAAAAGCAATCCTACTGACTGCTCGTAGTTCTGCCAATCAGTTCTCCCCTGGTTCCGCCCACACTTCGCTATTAGAAATTTATGCCTTTCAATAAAAACTTCAATAGACGCGCACCCTCGCGGGTACGAGGAAGCACAAGCACTAGCCTGAATCTGGGACATAGTCTGCTTTTTCTAACCTAAGGCTGAGGCCCTGGTTTGGAGTTAGAAATTTTCACTTTTCTTTGGCATTTCCTAACCACTGAGGTTTTCTTCTAATGCCTCACGGATTGCAAAACCGTCTTGCGGAGCTGCTGCCCTATAGGCTGGCTATCGGCGGGCTGGAGGTCCTCGACCTTCGTCTTTAGGACTTGGAGCACAGTACCGCTCAGGGCCATCCTGACCAGGTGGGAGTCCAGCCTGCGCCAGATTTAATTGGACTGTTCAGCCGAAAGGGGCGTCTCCTGCCCTTGAATAATCAGAGCCGGCTGCCACTTGGATTGGCCGGCACCCCCCCCCCCCGCTTTGGATCCCCCCGCGGCCGTGGGAGTTTCCACACAAGCAGAGTTCCCGCCACAGGAGGAGCCAGCCGCACCAGGAGCTTCGGCGGCACCTGTCGCTTCATTAAGGGATTAAGGCATTAAGGGACGCGTTGGAAGTAACAGAATACTCCATTAATCGCTGAAAGGCGGATGGGGACTAAAGGCGGGAGACTGCTGGGCCGTAAGCCAAAACTTAACAGCCAGTTAAAAGAAAAGAGACCGAGAGTTCAGCTTGGAGAGAGTTCTCCTTACCATTCCTGCACCAGAATAGAGGGGTGCAGGTGTGTAGGATCGCAGACCTTAACTCTTAAGCCTGGTCTGTCTCATACTACACAGGCGTGCCGAGCCCATCATTGCATGTGGATCTGTGCTGACCCCCTTGTCCTTCAGTAATGGATCTCTGCTGACCCCCTTGTCCTTCAGTAATGGATCTCTGCTGACCCCCCTTTCTATCAGTAATGGATCTCTGCTGACCCCCCTGTCCTTCAGTAATGGATCTCTGCTGACCACCCTGTCCTTCAGTAATGGATCTCTGCTGACCACCCTGTCCTTCAGTAATGGATCTCTCCTGACCCCCCTTTCCTTCAGCAATGGACCTCTGCTGACCCCCTGTCCTTCAGTAATGAATCTCTGTTGACCCCCTTTTCTTTTAGTGATGGATCTCTGCTGACCCCCTTTTCTTTCAGTGATGGATCTCTGCTGACTCCCTTATCTTCAGTAATGAATCTCTGCTGACCCCCCTTTCTTTCAGTAATGACGTCTGCTGACCCTCCTTTCTTTCAGTAATGGACGTCTGCTGACCCTCCTTTCTTTCAGTGATGGATCTGTGCTGACCCCCTGTCTATCAGTAATGGATCTCTGTTGACCCCCCTTTCCTTCAGTAATGGACGTCTGCTGACCCCCCTTTCTTTCAGTAATGGATCTCTGCTGACCCCCTGTCCTTCAGTAATGGATCTCTGCTGACCCCCCTGTCCTTCAGTAATGGATCTCTGCTGACCCCCTGTCCTTCAGTAATGGACCTCTGCTGGCCCTTTTCTTCAGCGGCTGTTGCCTCAACCCCCGTTACTTCAGAGCCTTCGCCAGAAAAACATCCGATTGAGCCCAGATCAAAGCCCAGCTGTCACAGTCCACACCTGCTAACTCGAAATCAATTTTTGTTGATTAAGCTAACGGCAAGCGGCTTTTCTGCCGCGAAACTGAGAAACAAAACTCGGCGCGTGATTCAGATTATAATTGCCGCAAATTCCAACTAGCCATAGGTGTTGTTCAACGGCGCTTTTGGGACTATGCAGGTGTTTGAGGGTATTTTGTTACAAACCAAGCGTTTAACCACCGCAATCGCTACAGTCTCCGAGCGAGCTAATTTTAGCACCTGCGGCATGACTGGGGCTCGGCGGAACTCGAAATAAATTTTCTCTCATCATGATGGACCCGCCGAGTTTTTCTTTAACATCTCCAATTTTTATGGTTAGGGCGATTTTCAGATCTCAATACGCGCTACTGAAAGTAGAAAGAGAAGGAAATTCAGGCGAGTTTCAGTAACCCAGTTTGGAACTCTTCAAGCGCTCATTGTTCAACACTTTGTCTTCAAGCATACCAATGCGAGCGCACCCGAACTTGCCCATTCAGCAGCCAGCCAATCAGCCGCTTGCTCAGCATAGCAACGCCTTGGGAACGGCGGCAGATGCGATCCAGGTGCCCCCAGCGCCAGGCCGACTGAGCCACGACAGCGGCGCTGCCGAGGGGGGCGTCTCGTCCACCTGCGGCTCCCAGCGCGAGACGGCTGAAGCTGCCGCCGCTGCCGCTGCCGCCGACTGCGACGTCGAGGAGGTCGGCAACAACAACGAAGAAGACGAGGACGACCAGGGCGGCAGCGGCATCCGCAGCCCCACTGACGGTCTGGACGACGCCGCTAGTGAGGACGAGGACGATGAAGACCCGGAGCTGAGCCCGCTGGACCTGTGCCACCAGCCAGCGGCCGGCATCCTCCAGTCCGCTTCTTCCGCCTTCACCGCCGCCGCAGCCACCGCGGTAGCAGCTGGTGGAGCGACACCGCCGATATCACAGCAAGCCGCGGCGGCAGCGGCCTACGCAGCAGCCGGGCTGCCCTTCCTAACGCCGATGGCCGCGCTGCGACATCCCCTGCTCAATGCCGGAGGAGGTCCGCTGCTGTTCCAGCTTCCGCCGCCGCCGCCTCATCATCAGCATCAGCATCAGCCTCATCAGTATCAACACCACAGTCTGCATCACCATCAGCTGACCCCGGCAGTCGACAGCCAGTCGCCGTCGCTGCTGCACAACACTGAGAGGCCGCAGGGAACGGCGACAGGCGGACCGCCAGGCCGGCAGCTGGACTGGTGCTCCATCAGGCGGGGTTCCAGGCCGAACCTGCCCTACTCAGCCCGGCGCAAGCTGTTCCACTGGCTCGCCACGCACCTCAGCCAGCCCTACCCGTCCGAGGAGCAGAAGGAGTCCTTGGCGAGGGACACGCAGCTGAGCAAGACTACCGTGAACAATTGGTTCATTAACGCGCGCAGGCGCTACCTGAAGCCTCTGCAGGAGGGCCGCGTGGTGCCCGGCTTCGACCTGTTCCGGGCGGCTGGTCTGAAGTCTCTGCCGTCACAGCAGCCGCAGTCGCAGACACTGCATCAGCAGCAGCAGCAACCTGCTCTGGAGATGGAAGCAGATGTGAAGCCCTTTAAAGAATAAAAGGAGTTGATCTTGCTGTTTTATCTGACTCTGATTGGATCTGTCTGCTTTTTGTCTCAGTTGCAGATCTTGGAGCATTCGACGGGAGAGAGCCGGATCCAGGGTTTTTATAGCGTCAGAATCTCAGCGCCATCTGGCATCCTGGGTCCGAATTCAGGGCGCCAAATTCTACCATACCAACATCTCTTTCCCTACACCACTGATACTGAAATAACTGGATATGTCACTCGCAAAAAATGCGCGGCTTTCTACAAGCAGACCAATTAATTACCGCAGGCTCGAAATTATTTAAAGATAAATTAATTTAATACTGAGAATTATAAGAACACTTGAAAAACCCAAATCCAGTGCGTGTGCATCGCGAGCAGAAGAGAAAGGGAGCCGGGCCGGTAAACACTTCGGCTTTTCTCTTGCCCGCTTATGTCTGACTTGACCTCTCGTCTCCTCACTGATCTCTCATTGGCTGAGCTAGATTGGGCCTGTCCCTAGGCTGAGTTTCGTCTGTCTGACTTAGACCTCTCTCTCTCTCCTTACTGCTCTCTCATTGGCTGAGCCAGATTGGGCCTGTGCCTAGGCTGAGTCTCGCCTGTCTGACTTAGACCTCTCTCTTTCCTGCTCTCTCATTGGCTAAGCTAGATTGGGCCTGTCCCTAGGCTGAGTTTCTTCTGTCTTGCGTTCACTTGTGTACATAGATTTAAATGCGTGTTCATTCTTTACCCACCCCCATATCTTGAGGTCGCAAACACCGAGTAAGGAAAAAATTAGCTTTCACAATAAATCCAAGTGACGCTGCGCAGACAAACTACTAAAAAAAGAGTAGAAAATTTTCAAAATTTACTCAAATTTGACAATTGATAGAAGGGCGCCAATTTGAACCGGGGTTCAAATTCAGGATCCCAAAGTTAAAGTTGACGCTGTGATACATAAGAAACCAAGGCCACGGTCTGTTTGTTATGCACAAGATGCGGATCGGCGACTGTAGATGTAGTTGTGTCATTGAGTGAAGGAGCGGCCCGCCTTGTGTTTTGTGGATCTGGTGCCCTGTCTCACTCTCCCAACTTGAGTCTCATTCCGCACCAGTGCCAGGCAGGGGGCTAGTTTTCTGTTTCAATGTCACACTCTCCCCTCGTCGCGCTGGAGGGACTCGCGCCGCAAATTTCTTCTGTACAATTTTCAGATTTTATAATTACATCCCAGCTTTATCTGTCCGCTTGTTTGTAGCACCCAGATTTTTGTGCACTTGTTCGCTTTCACAGTTTATTGTTTATTGCAGCAGTGTGTGGCTGCTCAATTCGTCTTGTCTGCTTTTATGCATTATAATCTTCCCGTCTGCCTGTCTGTCTATTTGCCTGTCTGTCTTTTTGTCTGTCTGTCTGTCTGTCTGTCTATTTGTCTGTCTGTCTGTCTGTCTGTCTATATGTCTGTCTTTGTGTCTTAACGTCTACTTTAGTGTCTTAATGTCAGTCTGTCCTACAATTATGATGCATACCTCTAACTGTTTCACTCTTTTTGTGCTTATCCAATGTTGCTTACAAGTCTTGTTTTGTGCAGTCCCAAACTTTGTTTTTTAGTTTTGCATAAGTTTGTTGTCATAGCATTCTTTAAGCAAATAAATGTATTGTAAATCCAACGCTATGTGTCAAAAAGCCAACTAGTTTTTTACTGGCAGTTTGCTGGCAATATCAGGCAGACATTTGTTCTTTACTGTCAATTTACTCGAGTGGAAGTGGAAATGAAAATTTTGCAAGTACTCGTGTCCTTGCCTCACTCCAACACCCTCACCTCACTCCAACACCCTCCCCTCACTCCAACACCCACCTCACGTCAATACCCAACCCTCACTCCAACACCCACCCCTCACTCCAACACCCACCCCTCATTCCAACACCCACCCCTCACTCCAACACCCACCCCTCACTCCAACACCCACCTCACGTCAATACCCACCCCTCACTCCAGCACCCACCCCTCACTCCAAAACCCACCCCTCACTCCAACACCCACCTCACGTCAATACCCACCCCTCACTCCAACACCCACACCTCACTCCAACACCCACCCCTCACTCCAACACCCACCTCACGTCAATACCCACCCCTCACTCCAGCACCCACCCCTCACTCCAAAACCCACCCCTCACTCCAGCACCCACCTCACGTCAATACCCACCCCTCACTCCAACACCCTCCCCTCACTCCAACACACTCCCCTCACTCCAACACCCTCCCCTCACTCCAACACCCACCCTTCACTCCAGCACCCACCCCTCACTCCAACACCCACCCCTCACTCCAACAACCTTCCCTCACTCCAAGTCCAAAAAACCCACCCCTCACTCCAGCACCCACCTCACGTCAATACCCACCCCTCACTCCAACACCCTCTCCTCACTCCAACGGTCCAACTGCCACTCTAATCGAGCCCTCATTTTATACTCGCGAAACCGCAAAACCGAGTGCTGAGCTGAGCATTCAGACAGTAAGAACTAAAGTAATTGAACTAATATTGAACACCAACTGAACTATCCGTAAGCAGATAAACAATCACGATTTACAATCAAAATCACGATAAGTCACTTGAATAAAAACACAGCCCGATGAAAATTGTCGCTCAATCGATCAATACGCGTAAAGATTTGCAAAAGTAAACAACGAAAATAATAATCAGCAGAAAAAAGGAAGAGTTATGCAGCATAATATCAGACTGCGTATAGCCACGCATCGCAAGTACCGGTGGAAGTCAAATGTTTTCAATGAATCCCAACTTATACTAATGGATTTCATGAGATATTTTCGTCCGGATGTACTGCTGTCCGGATCTACTACTGGAGTCACTGGAGTGGTAATTGAAATATATAAATTGGCATCGATATCACGCAATAGAATCATTTCGGCGAGTTTTTGAGCAAAAATTGTGAGCCAATGACTGCTGGTTAAAGGAAAGTACGAGCTATACTTTAAGTTGAAAAATATGCACTTTTTGAAAGCCGATCTTGCTTCAGAATGAGCGAGCATATTAAACAGACAGGGAATCGTTGCGTCACTGTTTTTTGTTGAGCTTCTTTCACAAGTAGTTCCACTCAAAGATTTGGTAATAGTGCAAACCACAGCTGAGACCATGGTAAATAAGCTCTTCCCTCCTTATTTGGGCACCCTGTCGCAACGCAATTACGCAGGCACGCACTCATGCACACTCTCGTACAGGGTGTACAGCGCAGCCCTGACTTTCTGATCGTCAGGGATGTACATTCTCTGCGCCTTGGGGGCTGGCCCTCATGGCTGTGAATCGCACAGCAACCCGCTGGCCAATTTTCGTGCCCACAATTCCCAAATGATGTGGCCGCGCACGAACTTAAACCACGGATCGGCAACTGCTCTGCCTTCTCAAACTTTTATCGACTGAACAGCAGCTCTGCTCTCTGCAGCAAGACCGATATCCAATGCACGTTCCTTTTATGAAAAAAACACAACAGGAGTTTTGCCTGTACGGTAAAATGTTGAATTAACCAACTTTGAGCTGAAAGGCAGAGAATTTTCTAGAAATTCGGCCTTTAATTACGAGCCAATTTTTTCCCCGTAATTTTGAAGTTTCGCTGCGTCCTTGCTAACACCAATCACCGATTCGAGCCCGCGACCTCAACTCCGCTGTTGGCCTCGGCCGCCTCCTGCTCAGCTCCGGCTGTCAGGTTGTCCACCGACGCTGACCTTCCCGAAGTCGGCGACACCGAGTTCGGGATCGGCACCGACAGGTAGCGCCGCTCCAGGGACGGCTTCGGCAGAGTCGCTGGCGGCGTTGGCAGCGGCACCGGCGTCGTCGGCGACTGCACCGGCGTCGGTTGAATCGATGAGTCCTGCACCGTCGATGCAGCTGGCGGCGCAGGCGGGGGCGGCCGAGGCGGCGGCGGCACGGAGGGCGGTGGCGGCGGCGGCACAGCCGGTGCAGATGGTCGACGCGGCGGCTGCCGCTGCGGCTGCTCCGCCGAAGTCAACGACGACGACGTCGTCGTCGCCGCCTCGTTATTCGTCGGATGCGGCGGGACCGCCGGGCCCCTGCGCTGCTGAAATACGGGGCTTTTCGGCTCTGACTGCGGCTGCGGCTGCGTCACCGTGGCGTAGAGGTCTGGAGTGGCGATCGCGTAATTGTCTTCATCAAACGCTGAGGGGTCCGCGTTTTCGTCGTCGCTGTCGCTGCTGCTCTGGTTGGCCGCATAGCGCGGGCAGCGACCGCCGCCTTCCTGGGCAACTGCGGCGGCGGGCGACTGTAGGCGAGCCGTCATGTCGGCAACGAAGTCGGACTTGGCCTGGAGGCGGTGAGCGGCTGAAAAGCTGAAGCGCAACGTCGCCTGGCCGGTGCAGCTCCGGGCGCCGAACTCGATGCGGACAATGTCGGCCATGTGACCGAAGCTGAGCGAAAATTGGTTAAAATTGTGAAAATGAGCATTTAGTCTACTGTGAGTAGTTAGAAAATTTACCAATGTCCGGGAATTCACTTGAGATATTTAAAAGCAAAAGGTTTTTAGAAAAACAATGCTAACTACTTATAGTACACTGGAATGTGAAGTCTCATGCCAAATATGGTATATTCATGAAAAAAAGGTACAAAAGGAGGCAAGAGGTTCACCCAGCAGGTGCTCCCTCATGAGTTCGCTCATGAACTTAGTCATAGACTCATAAACTTGTAAACTCCCCAATGAAGCCATTCGCTCACTCACTCACCTATAAACGCACTTATACGAGCAAATTAAAATCACTCATAAACCCCCTCACCACAGCCCAGCTCATTTACAATAGCAGTGAAAATGACTGCTCACTTTTATATCTGCATTTTTGCCTTGCAGCTGTAATACCTGTAATACCACAGAATGAGCGGCAGCTCACTAGAAGGGCGATAGGTGTGGCAAAAAAAAATTTTTAACCCGCAGGTAAATTTTCTGCTCACGGGACCGCGCCGTACTCAAGACGAAGACAATTGTGCACAATAGCCCAGTGCAAACTGCTGTACACTGAGCTGAACATCTCACAGTGTCAATGCAGTACTGAGCCATTGTAAACAGCTCCCCAGGTGCACACTGTGGCAAACTCTGTCTCATCGCGGCAGCCCGAATTTCCGTGTTGCTGTTTTAGTAAAAATGAATCTCTTCTATAGACAAGCATTCTCTCTCCTCTCTCTCTCTCTCTCTCTCTCTCTCTCTCTCTCTCTCTCTCTCTCTCTCTCTCTCTCCAGGTGATCCTTGAGCTTGAGCAGAAGCATGACTCCGAGTTTCTTAACTTAGACTTGCAATTAAACTTCGGCAAGCCTGTTTGTACTTAGCCAACTATTGCCAAGCTATTATGCACTGGCACTTTATCTGGCTGGCACAGCCGGCAATGCTCAACACATGTGCAGACTGCGAGTTTTTGTAGAACGCATTGATTAGCTGCATGGACTGCATAGACTGCTGGAGATTAATCTCTGTGATAAAGTATGGAGTCGCTAAGGGGACTGATAACCGAAGGGGTCCAGGAGTGCGGGGTGGATAACCGAAGAACCTACAGACTGTAGTAGCACCGTAGAACCAAAAGACCCAGGGAAGATGTGGGGGGGTAATCAAAGGACCCAGCGGTAGACAGCGGACCGCCAAAGGACTCAGGATAGAGGGGCGGATAACTGAGATACTCTGAGAGGGGCGGATAACCAAGGACTCCGAGAGGGGCGGATAACCGAGGGACTTTTAGAGGGGTGGATAACCGAGCTACTCTGAGAGGGGCGGATAACCAAGGACTCCGAGAGGGGCGGATAACCGAGGAACTTTTAGAGGGGCGGATATCCGAGGGACTTTTAGAGGGGCGGATAACCAAGGGACTTTTAGAGGGGCGGATAACCGAGGGACTTTTAGAGGGGCGGATAACTGAGGGACTTTTAGAGGGGCGGATAACTGAGGGACTTTTAGAGGGGCGGATAACTGAGGGACTTTTAGAGGGGCGGATAACTGAGGGACTTTTAGAGGGGCGGATAACTAGGGGACTTTTAGAGGGGCGGATAACTGAGGGACTTTTAGAGGGGCGGATATCCGAAGGGCCCAGGAGTAGGGGAGGGGGGCGGATAATCAAAGGGCACAAGAGTAGGGGGGCGGATAACCGAAGTAAACTGGTAGCCTAGTAAAATCCGGGAAGCCCAACCTTTTAATCCTGGTGTAGGGCCAGCTGCACAGCAGCCGGCAGTGAGCGTCATCACTCAGCAGTTCCAGCTGTCCATCAGCCATGTACAGCTTCAAATTGTCGCCCTCGTGAAAGCCAAAGCGAGTCGGGGCCTCCGGCCAGCCTTCGTAGCTGTCCAGGCGGACTGTGAAGCACCGATCTGAGAGGGTGTCGGGGGGGGGGGGGTTCGGGTGTTCATCACAGGCACACAGAGCGCCATTGTTCGCGAATGGCCTGCTCTAACAAACTGCAGGACTTGTTTTGAAGCTTTCTTGGCTAAATTTAGCTCAGGTTTAACTCGTCACGCAATTCTCCTGCACTCGCCAATGCGTTTTGTATTCATAAATAGGAACTTCGTTTTGGGTAACTTTTATAAGAAATTTATTGCCTCTCTTTTTAAACGATAGGAAAGAGCGTAAACTTTGCGTTACAGTCTCTTTGCCATTGACTAACGATTTCGCAGCGATGTCTATGGTAGAAACTCATCATTTAATGTTCACTCAAGCCAAAGACTAAGAAGCACACACCTTGGTCCGCTATGATATTTCTCAGAGACTATCTTCCAGTTTCTAAGATTATACGAGTAAGGGGCCAGTGTCAGATCAATATTTAGAGCCTGTTTTGCGCTGTGCTAAAAAGAATACTAGAATGTGCATATGGCATAGATTAGCATTTACAGTACATGTAACTTACTGTAATTCTAAGCGCTGAGAAACTAATATTAATTGATTGTGAAGAGAAATTGGTGGAATGAATCATTTGTGACTGCTTCGTCAGACATGATAATTTGCATGTACATGCCTTCGTAGGGGGTCTTTGCCTTCAACGCCTCTAAAGCTAAAAAATTGACTGGGAAGACATTTTAGGAATGAGCAATCAAACATTTCCATTTAAACCCACTGTTGTCGAAAGACTCAAAAGCAACAATTTCAACGTTGAAAAACTCGGAGCTCGCGTTGAACTGAACTTCTTCGTCTCCGCCAACTGTTGCATACTCGCCGCCGTTGAACTCGGTAAAGTCAATTGATGGCACCGGATTCAAGTGCCTGTCTGTTTGCCGCAAATCCGGCTGTTGCTGCTGCAGGGGTTCACCAGGTACACCTGGCGCGCTCACTGATAGTTTTCTTTGCCCCCCGACATCGCAAGCTCGGCGCAACGTCTCGAAGAACAAAACAAATTCATTTTCGTCTTGCATGGAAAACAAATATGATGACCGCATTACTGGCCAGCGATTGCGAATTCCGACCACCTGATTTGGCGGTGGAAATTTTCTTTTCTTCTTTGGCTCCTTAAAATCAGCGAGGTTAATGGTTATGTTTTTTCCAACACCATCCGAACTGCCGCTACTGCTGCTTTCATGTCGCTTTAGCGGTGAGGCAGCTTTAGTTGATTTCTCATAGCTGATATGAAGTTTGCGAGCTGCTTCATCTACATGAACTGTTGCCGGGTACCATGTCTGAAAAATCAATGAATATTGAAAAAAAAAATCGTGTATTCTTTTATAGCCATAGTGCTAAAAAATTACTTGTACATGCTAAAAATGTACAAATTAATGCAGTGCAAGCCAATAATTGTACTCAGCTAAGCCAAAAAGTATTTCCACATATTATTGTCTTTTTGAAATTTTTTGACACATTATACTAGCTTTGAAACGGCTTAGTATAGGTTGCCCCCTTCAAAGTTTTCTTGGTCCACACATGAAAAGAAGCTTCAACAGACATGTACGACTGCCACTTGAAAAAAACTAAAGGAAACGTTTTACATGTAGCTGACAATTTTTCTTACCGAGGATGACGAACCCTTAACAGCATTGGTTTGAATCATTAATGTGAATTCTTTCTTGTCCATTCCGTTCGCTTTTTTGGATAGCTGCGGATCGAATGAAAAAACTAGATTGAATTTCGTGAGCGCATGCTATTTTATCGAAGTTTAGGACTCGTGGTTCATTGAAAATGCCGAATTCGAATAAAAGCCAAAAAATATTTTAAATTATATTAGCTGTTTTTTGAATATATGATAAAACTAGATCTCAGTAAAAACTAATAATATATTTTTTTTAAATATTGAATAGTGTGCTTTCAAACTGATAATTTGTTAAAACATGTAGCTACTAAATTTAAAATAGGCTTAGTCACGTCGTCGTTGCCCTTTAGCGTTAATAGTAGTCCGAGCGCGCAGCCCTGCTTTGAATGACATGTGAGTCTGGTGGAATTTACCACCGACCATAACAAATGTGGCATCATTATTAAAAACGGGGCATATTTTACATATTTTGCTCTATGTAGACATTGGTGACTGGTCATTGGTCTTCGACTTAGGTCCACGTTATAGAAATTATTGAGCTTTAGGCTTTAGGCCTAGCCTTTATTCAGCAGATTGTGTAGATGAAAAATTGAACAGTAAAAAATAGCTGCAGTTTTTTATGCCTGAAACTTTACTTTTTTAAAAATGCTATATCTAGTCAATTTTTTAGATTTAGGTCTTGATATCAGAATAGCAGAATATAGCTTAATTATTTTAGATTTTTAGTCCTTATAGGCCCTAGGTCAAGAGAGAGAAAGAACAACAAAAACTAAAAAGTAAAATAAAGTTATAAGTTAAAAGTTAAAAGGAAACATTTTTAAGCCTTTTAACACTAACATGGATAATGCATATATTGCTCATGCCAGCATAGAAGCAAGTTAGGATTTTTTTTTATTTTTAACTATGCATCAAAATGCATGTCATGATGTCTATACTTATAGACTAGGCCCTATAACTAATTTTATGCTGTCTGTTTGTCATTGATTTTCTTAGAACCATCTGGCCAAATTTTTTCAAATTAGCTTTAAAAATGTTTAATTTTTTGAAGATCGTGCATGACTTTTTTGATAAAAAATTAAAATGGGAAATAGGTCAAATCAAATGTTTTAAAAATAATTTTTTTAGGCCTAATGCTTTCAATGGGCACTCCAAGTCTGATAGAGGATTTATGAGAGTGGGTACATGGGGGAGGGGTTGAAAAGCTTGCCTGAAATTTATTAGCCTAACCCACTAAACTGCTCTGATCTTGTTTGTCTTATTTTATAAATGCAATATACACACAATATGGCACTGTTGTAGAGAGAGGTAGTATATGGGCTATTGGGCCCAATTAATTTAGATTAATTTGGCAAATTGGTATATAAAATTTATGCTAATTGGAAGTGGGTCAAATATTCAAAAAAAACAAAGTTTTTAATGTTTTTAAGGATTTTTTAATTTGTATGTCCATTATTAAGGGCTTAGTGTTGTACAACAGTGTACTTATATACTTAGCCACATCAAAAAGTTGTTATTACAGAAGATTCTATCTATGGTTGCCATTGTTAAGTACAGGTATGCAAGAGTTTTGTTTTGTTGTATGGATACCTTTTATTTTAGAATGGTCCAAGAGAAATTGCTCACTGGTACATAGATAGGCAACTTTTCAATGTTGCTAAGTATGTATAAAATTTTGAACAATAAAAAAATTGGTTGTGGTTCAAGTATTTAAAAACAATTTTTTCATGTTTTCAATGTTTGAATTTTGAATTTGAATGTCCCCGTGGGGGTATCCATATCTTAGCCATAGGCAACAACAAATAGGTTAAAATTTTGATAAATACAATGATAAAAAATATTTAAAAACATTTTTAATAAGAAACTTGTAAACAAACACTCAATGAACCATATATATTTGGTATTAAAAAGGTTTTTATTGAAATAGATAACCTCAAAACAAATTTTACTAAACTGATCTAGTGACTATTACCAAAATGACTATCACCAAAGTAACCAATACTATCTATATTTATTCTTTGAAGTTATCATTAAGTATAGTTCTATTATTATAAATATTTTTTTTCATTTTATATCTAAATCTATTTATAGCTAGATAATATTGTCTAGGACAATATTTATGTTAATTAACTTTAGTCACTATTTCCTTATTTTCAATTAATTAGGAAGCCACTAAAGGTTAGGCTCTATAGCAAGAGCTAGCCATCTAAAAAGGTAGCCAACATTTATTGATTTTATATCATGAGTATAAAATATAAGAAATTAAAGATAATGATTAGTTAGCAAATAACAAAAGGAAAACATGGATAACATATACATGCAGACTTAAAAATGGATAGAATAAGTGGCATGCAAAATGCTATCAAGATTTTTTAAACATTTACCAAGATGCCATGATGATGATAGCTATTAGCTGGTAAAAGAAAAAGTGGTATTTATTTAAAGAAAGACATTCTTTAAATAAATACCACTTGTAGTTGTATTACTAGATTGGCAAAATCTCACTATTGACAATAGAATCTTATCAGTGGCACTAAATTTGGCACTAGAATCTCATCTGTGGCACTAAATATGGCACTAGAATCTCATCTGACACTAAATATGGCACTAGAATCTGATCAGTGGCACTAAATATGGCACTAGAATCTCATCTGTGGCACTAAATATGGCACTAGAATCTGATCAGTGGCACTAAATATGGCACTAGAATCTCATCTGTGGCACTAAATATGGCACTAGAATCCCATCTATGGCACTAAATATGGCACTAGAATCTCATCTGCATGGCACTAAATATGGCACTAGAATCTGATCAGTGGCACTAAATATGGCACTAGAATCTCATCTGTGGCACTAAATATGGCACTAGAATCCCATCTATGGCACTAAATATGGCACTAGAATCTCATCTGCATGGCACTAAATATGGCACTAGAATCTGATCAGTGGCACTAAATATGGCACTAGAATCTCATCTGTGGCACTAAATATGGCACTAGAATCTCATCTGTGGCACTAAATATGGCACTAGAATCTGATCAGTGGCACTAAATATGGCACTAGAATCTCATCTGTGGCACTAAATATGGCACTAGAATCTCATCTGTGGCACTAAATATGGCACTAGAATCTCATCTGTGGCACTAAATATGGCACTAGAATCCCATCTATGGCACTAAATATGGCACTAGAATCTCATCTGCATGGCACTAAATATGGCACTAGAATCTCATCTGTGGCACTAAATATGGCACTAGAATCCCATCTATGGCACTAAATATGGCACTAGAATCTGATCAGTGGCACTAAATATGGCACTAGAATCTCATCTGTGGCACTAAATATGGTACTAGAATCTCATCTGTGGCACTAAATATGGCACTAGAATCTCATCTGTGGCACTAAATATGGCACTAGAATCCCATCTATGGCACTAAATATGGCACTAGAATCTCATCTGCATGGCACTAAATATGGCACTAGAATCTGATCAGTGGCACTAAATATGGCACTAGAATCTCATCTGACACTAAATATGGCACTAGAATCTCATCTGTGGCACTAAATATGGCACTAGAATCTCACCCTAGAGTCTAAAATCCAGCATGGCTATGGTCAACATATTTTATGTTGCTTTGGCAAGGCCTCCGTCATGGTACTGACTGCACTGGGTGAGAAACTCGCCAATGCTGTTCGATCGCTTAATTCTACCACTGTTATCAACGAGGACGTGCTAAATGCCATGCTCAAAGATGTCTGCATGGCGCTGATTGAGTCCGACGTCAATGTGCAGCTTGTTCGCCAGCTTCGCGAGAATGTGCGCGGCGTCATCAACTTTGAGGAGATGGCCGGCGGGCTTAATAAACGGCGGATGATTCAGCAGGCAGTGTTTCAGGTGACAGTTCGGGTGCAATTTGCGAAATTGAACTTAAATGGAGTTATAAAAGTTTCAAATAGCCTAAACTAAGGAAATAACTTTAAATAGTTACACGGGGTTAATTAAGGATAAAAGGGCGCACTTACTGGAGAGAAAGGGGCAGCTGAACACGGAGAATATGGAGCGGATACTGAAGAGTCGAGAGAGTGGATACTGAAGAGTCGGAGGGGGCGGATACTGAAGAGTCGGAGGGGGGCGGATACTGAAGAGTCGGAGGGGGGCGGATACTGAAGAGTCGTTGAGCGGATGCTGAAGAGTCGGGGAGCAGATACTGAAGAGTCGGGGAGCAGATACTGAAGAGTCGGGGAGCAGATACTGAAGAGTCGGGAAGCAGATACTGAAGAGTCGGGAGCGGATACTGAAGAGTCGGCGAGTGGATACTGAAGAGTCGGGAGCAGATACTGAAGAGTCGGGAGCGGATACTGAAGAGTCGGCGAGTGGATACTGAAGAGTCGGGGAGCAGATACTGAAGAGTCGGGGAGCAGATACCGAAGAGTCGGGGAGCAGATACTGAAGAGTCGGGAGCGGATACTGAAGAGTCGGCGAGTGGATACTGAAGAGTCGGCGAGTGGATACTGAAGAGTCGGGGAGCCGATACTGAAGAGTCGGGAGCGGATACTGAAGAGTCGGCGAGTGGATACTGAAGAGTCGGGGAGCCGATACTGAAGAGTCGGGAGCGGATACTGAAGAGTCGGCGAGTGGATACTGAAGAGTCGGCGAGCCGATACTGAAGAGTCGGGAGCGGATACTGAAGAGTCGGCGAGTGGATACTGAAGAGTCGGGGAGCAGATACTGAAGAGTCGGGGAGCAGATACCGAAGAGTCGGGGAGCAGATACTGAAGAGTCGGGAGCGGATACTGAAGAGTCGGCGAGTGGATACTGAAGAGTCGGCGAGTGGATACTGAAGAGTCGGGGAGCCGATACTGAAGAGTCGGGAGCGGATACTGAAGAGTCGGCGAGTGGATACTGAAGAGTCGGGGAGCCGATACTGAAGAGTCGGGAGCGGATACTGAAGAGTCGGCGAGTGGATACTGAAGAGTCGGCGAGCCGATACTGAAGAGTCGGGAGCGGATACCGAAGAGTCGGGGAGCGGATGCTGAAGAGTCGGGAGCGGATACTGAAGAGTCGGCGAGTGGATACCGAAGAGTCGGGGAGCGAATACTGAAGTGTCGGGGAGCAGATACTGAAGAGTCGGAGGGGGCGGATACTGAAGAGTCGGAGGGGGGCGGATACTAAAGAGTCAAGGGAGCGGATACTAAGGAATCAGGCAGAAACTGAAGGGTAGGGGTGATAGAAGATATAAGACCATAGATGTGTCTAAGGTATTCGAAACCAAGCGGAGCAGATGGACTCAAACCGATCATTTGCTGCAACGCGCCGCCGCCTCCCGCAGGAGCTGGTTCGCCTGATGGACCCGGGCGTGGCGCCCTGGCAGCCGGTGAAAGGCCGGCCCAACACTGTGATGCTGGTGGGGCTGCAGGGCAGCGGCAAAACCACAACGGCCACAAAGCTGGCCAGGTATTATCAGCGCCGCAGCTGGCGCACCTGCATGGTGTGCGCGGACACCTACCGGGCTGGGGCGTTCGACCAGTTCAAGCAGAACGCCGCCAAGGCCGGGATACCGTTCTACGGCTCCTACACCGAGACCGACCCGGCTGTCATTGCCAGCGAAGGCGTGGACAGGTTCAAGCGAGACGGCTTCGAAGTCATCATTGTGGACACGTCTGGCAGGCACCGCCAGGAGGACGCGCTGTTTGAGGAGATGCTCCAGGTTGGTGATCGGGTCGGGAGGCAGATTAGCTTAGCACTTTTGCTAACTAATTGTAGCAGGAATGCCGACTATTTTTATGCACAAGCTACACAAGAAGTTGAACCCGTTAGAAACGTTACCTTGACAAGAATCGCGCTAAACAGTCATTGCAAACAAGTCACTAGTGACTCTGCCGACTCTTGGGGCGGGTATTGTGACTCAGAGACGAATGTTAATCACGAGCGCATCACATGAGTTCTATAATCGTAAAGAGTCGCGAACAAGAGTCGTTGTGTTAGCGCTTAACTTTCTACAAACTCACTCGAGTAGAGTAAATAGAGTTGTTATAAATGCGAGGAGCGATTCAAATTCTACTAAGTGCACACACTCACACAGGGTGTAAAGCGGCCCTATGACTTTCTTATCGTACTCTGCCCTTTGGCGTTAGTACTCTCTTGTAACTGAATAAAATAACAACAATGTTCTATACTTGCTACTGAACAGATAAGTAGAAAGTAGTGCAGTACAGAGTTTTGATATTAATTTTCCTCAATTTTAAATTTGCGCTAACAGGTTTCGAACGCGATCGCTCCGGACAGCGTGATCTTCGTGATGGACGCCACCATCGGGCAGGCTTGCGAAGCGCAGGCACTGGCGTTTAAGCGCACGGTAGACGTTGGCTCCGTGATCGTCACCAAGCTGGACAGTCGGGCCAAAGGCGGCGGCGCCTTGAGCGCCATTGCAGCTACTCGGTCGCCCGTGGTGTTTGTCGGCACCGGAGAGCACATCGAAGATTTTGAGCAGTTCAAAGTGAAGCAGTTCGTACAGAAACTGCTTGGGATGGGCGACTTGGCTGGCTTGATTGACAAGGTGAGGCATTTTTCAAGCTCATTGGAGTCTTAGTTTAGAGTTACCCTCATATCCGCTTTGAGAATCGCCATCTAATCCTCTTGATAATCGACATCTAATCCCCTTGAAAATCGACATCTAATCCTCTTGAAAATCGACATCTAGTCCCCTTGAAAATCGACATCTAATCCCCTTGAAAATCGACATCTAATCCCCTTGAAAATCGACATCTAATCCCCTTGATAATTGACATCTAATCCCCTTGAAAATCGACATCTAATCCTCTTGATAATCGACATCTAATCCTCTTGAAAATCGACATCTAATCCCCTTGATAATCGACATCTAATCCCCTTGAAAATCGACATCTAATCTCCTTGATAATCGACATCTAATCTCCTTGATAATCGACATCTAATCTCCTTGATAATCGACATCTAATCCCTTTGATAATCGACATCTAATCCCTTTGATAATCGACATCTAATCCCTTTGATAATCGACATCTAATCCCTTTGATAATCGACATCTAATCCCTTTGATAATCGACATCTAATCCCTTTGATAATCGACATCTAATCCTCTTGATAATCGACATCTAATCCTCTTGATAATCGACATCTAATCCCTTTGATAATCGACATCTAATCCTCTTGATAATCGACATCTAATCCTCTTGATAATCGACATCTAATCCTCTTGATAATCGACATCTAATCCTCTTGATAATCGACATCTAATCCTCTTGATAATCGACATCTAATCCTCTTGATAATCGACATCTAATCCCCTTGAAAATCGACATCTAATCCCCTTGAAAATCGACATCTAGTCCCCTTGATCTCCCTTTAATTCTAATCTCTAATTTAAGAATTTCCCTCTGACCCATTTTCTCTATAGAAAGTCGCCCTCGAATCGCCTTAATTGGCAGGTGAGCGAGATGTCCAGCTCCCAGGACGAGGCCAGCAACGCCGAGAAGATGCGCCGGCTCAGACAAGGCCTGTTCACTCTGCGCGACTTCCAGGAACAATTCGCCACCTTTCAAGAGCTGGGCTCGTTTTCTCAGGTTATGGCGGCCATTCCCGGCTTTGGCTCGCTTGGCAACAAGAACGAATTGGAAGGCCGGGACCAGTTCAGGCGCTATCTGACAGTCTTGGACAGCATGTCCGACTCTGAGCTGGATGCCGCCGACGGATGCCGGCTGTTTTCTAACTGCTCGGCTAGGGCCACTAGAGTGGCTCGAGGTTCTGGCGTGTCGGAGAGAGAGGTGAAATCCTTTGTTCTTTGCTCCGTGTCCGTCTTAACTGTTGTCTCCTGCTTCTCTCAGTTTTGCCCTTTGCACCCCATGGATTATCCTGACTAACATCTGGTCCTGACTCCCCGTTTATGCAACTGCACTATTCACCCTGTTTGCTCCCGTCCTCTCTGCCTCCGTCTCTACTTCACCTTGTCTCTGTGCCTCACCCTCTGCCTCAACCTCTGCCTCACCCTCTGACTTACCCTCTGTCTCACCCTCTGCCTCACCCTCCGACTCACCCTCTGACTCACCCTCTGCCTCAACCTCTGACTTACCCTCTGACTCACCCTCTGCCTCAACCTCTACCTCACCCTCTGCCTCACCCTCTGCCTCAACCTCTGTCTCACCCTCTGCCTCAAGCTCTGCCTCACCCTTTGCCTCAACCTCTGACTCGTCTAATATCTCCGACCGTCCGCCTCACCATGTCATCTGCCTCATCCTCTCCCTCCCCCTCTGCCCCCCTTTCTTTGCCTTACCCGCTGTCTTACCCACTCCTTATCCCCCGCTACGGCTTTATTTCCTTCTCGAACTCTGCTTTTCCCCTCTCCTTTCAAGCATCTTCAATCAAAAGCACAATTTTAAAAAATCGCTGCCTACATTAAGTGTTGACAGACAGTTTTTTTACTTTTTTTCCACATCTAACAACCCCCCCCATCCCGCGTCAGGTGCGCACGATGCTCAGCCAGTACGCCAAGCTTTCACAGATGGTGCGACGCGTCGGCGGAATTCGCGGCCTGTTCAGCGCCGATGGCGACTTGAAATCCGACGCCAGCGCCGCTTCGATGGCGCGCCTGCAGGCTCAGGTGGCGCGCTCGTTAGATTCGCGCGCCTTGCAACGGGTCGGCGGCGCGTCTGGCCTGCAGAGCCTCCTGCGGCAGGTGCAGCGGAGAGGAGTTGCCGATTAAAAGTGCGGTGGCGGGGCTGCGTTAGCGTTACTTTGCCTGCTGTGTTGTTTTGCACAGTGCTGAAATATTTTTGGCCTGACTTCTTGTATGATTATTGACCCTATTAACTATCCGCCCCTACAATAAGACATCCGCCCCCACTATCCGCCCCTACAATAAGAGATCCGCCCCCACTATCCGCCCCTACAATAACACATCCGCCCCCACTATCCGCCCCTACAATAAGACATCCGCCCCACTATCCGCCCCTACAATAAGACATCCGCCCCACTATCCGCCCCTACAATAAGACATCCGCCCCCACTATTCGCCCCTACAAAAATCTATCCGCCTTTACAATAATCTATCCGCCCCTACAAGAATCTGTCCGCCCCTACAACAATCTGTCCGCCCCTACAAGAATCTGTCCGCCCCTACAAGAATCTATCCGCCCCCTGTAAAGGTCTATCTGCTCCTACAAGATATCCGCCCCTACAAGAATCTGTCCTTCCCTACAAGAATCTATCCGTCCCTACAAGAATCTATCCGTCCCTACAAGAATCTATTCGCCCCTGCAAGAATCTATCCGCCCCTACAATAATCTATCCGCCCCTAAAATAATTTTTCCGCCCCTAAAATAATTTTTCCGCCCCTACAATAAACTATCCGCCCCTACAAGAATCTATCCGCCCCCTGTAAAATCTATCCGCCCCTACAATAATCTATCCGCCCCCTGTAAAATCTATCCGCCCCTACAATAATCTATCCGCCCCTACAATAATCTATCCGCCCCTACAATAATCTATTCGCCCCTACAAGAATCTATTCGCCCCTACAATAATCTATCCGCCCCTACAATAATCTATCCGCCCCTACGATAATCTATCCGCCCCTACAATAATCTATCCGCTCCTACAATAAACTATCCGCCCCCTGTAAAATCTATCCGCCCCTACAATAAACTATCCGCCCCTGTAAAATCCATCTGGTCCTACAATAAACTATCCGCCCCTACAATCTGCCTGCAATATGAACAATATTTGCTTCCAAGCTCAAACCTTACAAGAGTAAGTGCAGTTTTTATTTTCTGAAACCCAATTTATTACATGTATTTTGTGCTTTTTTCTGCTTTATATTTTTACAAGCAGGTGTGTGGCATCGATGTGTATACTTTTTATGAATCTCATTCATTCGTTTTGTGCTCTATATTTTTCTTTCGAGACTTCAATCGAAATCTCCATACATCTGATTTTATTCCACTTTTTGTTGGGCGTTTTTCGCAAATTGATTTTTCCAGTTTTCGTGTATTTTTGGTATTTTTGGCGTATCTTGTTGTTCTGTGATGCTGACTGTTTTCTAACGTTGTCTTTTTGTCGGTCACTGGTCAAGGGAATATAGTTGCAATGGTGATTTGCTGTTTTGTCAGAAAACTTTTTGGTTAAACTGAATTGAAGAAGATTATACGTAGGATTATTAGAATATTATCCGTAGGCTTATCAGAAGATTAGCCGAAGCATTATCAGAAGATTATCCGAAGGATTTTTAGGAGATTATCAGAAGATTATCCGTAGGATTGTTAGAAGATTATCCGTAGGATTATCAGAAGATTATCCGTAGGATTATCAGAAGATTATCCGTAGGATTATCAGAAGATTATCCGTAGGATTATCAGAAGATTATCCGTAGGATTATCAGAAGATTATCCGTAGGATTATCAGAAGATTATCCGTAGGATTATCAGAAGATTATCCGTAGGATTATCAGAAGATTATCCGTAGGATTATCAGAAGATTATCCGTAGGATTATCAAAATATTATTCATAGGATTATCAGAAGATTATCTTTGGGTTAGAAGATTATCAAATGGTTATCCGTACAGATTAAGGGGGATTATCCTGCCTAAAATCCCTTTGGAAAATCCCAATCCAATATGCATTATCAGCGATAGCCAATGCAACAAATTTTTTTGAAATTTCCTGCGGCGCAGCTCGTCTATTCTCACATGCGCCGTCCCGCCGCACAACGCGACGTCGGAACGTCGGAATCGACCGACACGACGGACGCCGAAGCGATGCGCGCCGAAATGATTCAAATCGGCGCCGGCGACAGTTTCGCTCGCCTGCTGGCCGCGGCCGAATCTGCCAAGAAGTCTGCCACTGCAGATAATACAAGTAGTACATCGGGCGGCGGCGGGGCGTCGTCGACCTCGCCGCCAGCCTCGCCCTTCTCCCTGGCCAACGTGTGCTGGCTGCTGGCCGCGCTGGCCCTGCTGGGCTACACGGACCTCGTGCCGCTCGTGCTGTTCGACTCCGAGAGGCTCCGTCGCGGCTGGCTGACCGCCGGCGCCGCCCTCATCGGCCTGACGCTCTGCCTGGCGCTGTACTGCGCCCTCTACCTCACCACCTACCTGGGCGTGCCGTCCAGCCAATGGGAGGTGCGGCACCCGGCCCTGATCCCATTGCCGCCGCCAGCTTTGTTCTGGGCAGCCTGTGCCTGACCTACGCCCTGTGGCCTGTGTACCACCTGCTCACCCTGCCTATTTTGTTCACCCTGCTGGTGGCCTGCGCCATCCTGGTGGCCATGATTCCCACCGGCCTGCTGCCCGACGTGCCAGAGCCCGACGCTTCGTCGTCCGATGACGAAACTGAGAAAGAGGATGACGGGGCGGAGCTGCCGGAGCCCGACGGTGGCTGGAAGGGGAGCAAAGTTGATTAGAGCGACAGGAATTTAGTAATTATTATAACGTAGTCAATGCGTTACCCGTGCTGTCATTTGATTAATCTCTATGCAACTTTTTTTAGACATCTTTGTCATTCACAATCTGTATTGAATATTGAAAAATCCTCATTTACAATAAAAATCCCCATTTACCGCAAACATCCCCAATTTACACTAAAAATCCTCATTTACAATAAAAATCCCCATTTACCGCAAACATCCCCAATTTGCACTAAAAATCCTCATTTACAATAAAAATCTCCATTTACCGTAAACATCCCCAATTTGGACTAAAAAATCCTCATTTACAATTAAAAATCCCCATTTACAATAAAAAATCCCCATTTACTATAAAAATCCCCATTTAAGCATCTGCAAATCCCCATTTACCATAAAATATCCCCATTTACTATAAAAATCCCCATTTACGAGTACAATCAAATCCCCATTTACCATAAAAATTCCCCATTTACGATAAAAGTCCCCATTTACCATAAAAATCCCGACTTAAGCATCTGCAAATCGCCATTTACAATAGAAAAACCCCATTTACTATAAAAATCCCCATTTACAATAAAAATCCCCATTTACTATAAAAAATCCCCATTTACAATAAAAATCCCTATTTAGCATCTGAACATCCCTATTTGCCATAAAAATTACCATTTGCAATAAAAATCCCCATTTACCATAAAAATCCCGACTTAAGCATCAGCAAATCCCCATTTACCATAGAAAAACCCCATTTACTATAAAAATCCCCATTTACTATAAAAATCCCCATTTACTATAAAAATCCCCATTTAAGCATCTGCAAATCCCCATTTACCATAAAATATCCCCATTTACTATAAAAATCCCCATTTACCATAAAAATCCCGACTTAAGCATCAGCAAATCCCCATTTACCATAAAAAAACCCCATTTACTATAAAAATCCCCATTTACTATAAAAATCCCCATTTAAGCATCTGCAAATCCCCATTTACCATAAAATATCCCCATTTACTATAAAAATCCCCATTTACGAGTACAATCAAATCCCCATTTACCATAAAAATTCCCCATTTACGATAAAAGTCCCCATTTACCATAAAAATCCCGACTTAAGCATCTGCAAATCGCCATTTACAATAGAAAAACCCCATTTACTATAAAAATCCCCATTTACAATAAAAATCCCCATTTACCATAAAAAATCCCCATTTACGATAAAAGTCCCCATTTACCATAAAAATCCCGACTTAAGCATCTGCAAATCGCCATTTACAATAGAAAAACCCCATTTACTATAAAAATCCCCATTTACAATAAAAATCCCCATTTACCATAAAAAATCCCCATTTACAATAAAAATCCCTATTTAGCATCTGAACATCCCTATTTGCCATAAAAATTACCATTTGCAATAAAAATCCCCATTTACCATAAAAATCCCGACTTAAGCATCAGCAAATCCCCATTTACCATAGAAAAACCCCATTTACTATAAAAATCCCCATTTACTATAAAAATCCCCCATTTATTATAAAATATCCGCTATATTTGCATCTGTGAATCGCAACAAATCCCCACGCAGCAACAGAGAGTCCTTAATGTGCAATGCGGAATTCTCATCGCACTAAGGCTGGTTGGTTTTTTATGTATATTTATTAATTTAAGCAGTCACTAAGGCAGTGCAATGTTGTGTGCGGCAGCGCTTTGCAGTATTTTCATATTTTTTTCAATTTTTTAGAAAGTCAACTTTGAACTGAGTGCTAATGATCTAAATTTAAATTCTGTACATAGGGTGATGCTTAATAGTGCTTGACATTTTTTATGCCCGCTGAAATGCTGAGTTCAAAGAGTTTTATTGCAAACAATCGTGTGGATATTGTACCGCTTCTGTCCTGCATATTGCCTGCTTCTAGAAGCAAGTACTTCGTAAAATTGTCTTCTTGACTTTATTTACTGACAATTATTTAAACTGTTCTTTTATTTAGTGTGGTTGTGGCATTCGCTCTGTCTATGACTGTAGGCATTAGGTGTTTTACGTGTCCGTGATCCAAAAAAGCTGTCCATGACCCAAATGAGAAGTCCATGGCCCAAATGAAATGAGCTGTCCAGGACCCAAATAAGCTGTCCATGGTCCAAATGAGATGAGCTGTCCATGACCCAAATGAGCTGTCCATGACCCAAATAAGCTGTCCATGACCCAAATAAGCTGTCCATGGCCCAAATGAGATGAGCTGTCCATGACCCAAATAAGCTGTCCATGACCCAAATGAAATGAGCTGTCCAGGACCCAAATAAGCTGTCCATGGCCCAAATGAGATGTCCAGGACCCAAATAAGCTGTCCATGGCCCAAATGAGATGAGCTGTCCAGGACCCAAATAAGCTGTCCATGGCCCAAATGAGATGAGCTGTCCAGGACCAAAATAAGCTGTCCATGGCCCAAATGAGATGAGCTGTCCAGGACTCAAATAAGCTGTCCGTGACCTAAATGAGATGTCCAGGACCCAAATGAGCTGTCCGTGACCTAACTAAGCTTTTTATGACCGGAGTTTCTCAGTCTCAATTACTTCATTCACAAATTTAGCTGTGAGTAGTGAGCGCTCTTCTTAAGCCCATGGCAGATAGCAGCTACTCAAACTCAAAGCGTCGTCACTCTCTTATCGCCGTTTGCAAAGACAGACTGCGGCTTGAGCTGGGAGATTTCAGGCTACACTGGTCTTTTATCGTAATCTTTGTTGATTACTTATACATATATATATTCCTTACACTGATTAAATTCTGCCAGGTAAATCGTTTTGACACATGTTATTAATGCATGCTCTTGCATTCTCGCGTCTGAAGACGACAACTCGCTAATCAAATCCCAGTATTTGTTTCACAAAGCACTAAAAATCGACAATGTCCAAGCCGTTCGAAAGACTGCCAACTCACTCCAAGCCGGTGAATTACAATTTGACTCTGACGCCGAATTTGAACGATTTCACTTTCAAAGGCGAGCAGGTTATCACTGTTCAGGTAGGGTCTTCAATATGTGAATTCTGCTTACATGTAATTGCAGGTTATTTATGAGTATCAATTAATAATGCCGCTGTCATGCTCTACAGGTCATTGAACCGACAAAGACTCTGGTGCTGAACTCTGCTGAAATTGAAATCCAATCGGCTAAGTTTAACGATGGTGAGTGAGCTGTCAGCCATCATATGCCATCAGTGCATCTGCACTTTTGAATGCCATCAGATCCTATCAGTGCATCTGCACTTTTGAATGCCATCAGATCCTATCAGTGCATCTGCACTTGTGAATGCCATCAGATCCTATCAGTGCAGCTGCACTTGTGAATGCCATCAGATGCCATCAGTGCAGCTGCACTTGTGAGTGCCATCTGTGCATCTGCACTTGTGAGTGCCATCTGTGCATCTGCACTTTTTAATGTCATCAGATCCTATCAGTGCAGCTGCACTTGTTAGTGCCATCAGATCCTATCAGTGCAGCTGCACTTGTGAATGCCATCAGATCCTATCAGTGCAGCTGCACTTGTGAATGCGTCAGATGCCATCAGTGCAGCTGCACTTGTGAATGCGTCAGATGCCATCAGTGCATCTTGAGCGCTCTGTACAATCGCGCCGCCTTCCCCCCCCCCCCCCCCCCCCCCCCCCCCCCCCCGCCATCAGCCTCCGCCGAAATCAGCTTCAACACTGAAGAGGAGACGGTGAAGTTTTCGTTCCCATCGGAGCTGCCGGTAGGCGAAGGCAAGCTCAGCATGTCGTTCACGGGCATTCTGAACGACCGCATGAAGGGCTTCTACCGGTCAAAGTACACCGACTCTGATGGCAACGAGATTCGCTGCGCCGTCACTCAGTTCGAGCCCACTGACGCCAGGCGCTCCCTGCCCTGCTGGGACGAGCCGGAGCTCAAGGCCACCTTCGACGTCACCCTGGTGGTGGACAAGAACCTGACGGCGGTGTCCAACATGTTGGAGGTCAGCCGTACGGAAGTGGCCGACGGTCTTGTCGCGGTGAAGTTCGACCGCACGCCGATCATGTCCACCTACCTGCTGGCCTACGTGGTTGGCAAATTCGACTATGTCGAAGGTCGGGACGCCGATTTCATCAAGATGCGGGTGTTCACCCCGATCGGCAAGAAAGATCAGGGGCTCTTCGCCCTGGAGGTGGCTAAAAAGACGCTGCCGTTCTACAGGAAGTTCTTCAACGTTGCCTATCCCTTGCCCAAGCTGGATCTGATTGCCATTCCCGACTTTGCCGCAGGGGCCATGGAGAACTGGGGCCTGGTCACCTATAGGGAGACCGCGCTGCTGGTCGATGCGGATAACTCCAGTGCCGCTACTAAGGAATGGGTGAGCAGTGGGGGGGGGTGGATGGCACCAAGGTTTGTTGAGGTATTTCGGACTCATATTACGAAGTATATTCAGATGTGTACCATCTGAACAATTTTCAGATGGTAAAATTGGTAAAATGGTAAATTCAATTTACAATTTGGTTCCGCCTGCCACCTTAAATTACTTTATCTACGCTCTCAAATGACCCTATTCGTGTCCCTAAATAACCTGAACCATTACCTCCGTGACGGACCGTGACCTCAAATGACCCGATCCGTGTTTTTAAACGACCCGATCCGTATCCTCAAACGACCCGATCCTTATCCTTAAACAACCCGATCCGTATCCTCAAACGACCCGATCCGTATCCTCAAACGACCCGATCCGTGACCTCAAATAACCCGATCCGTATCCTCAAATGACCCAATCCGTGACCTCAAATAACCCGATCCGTATCCTCAAATGACCCGATCCGTATCCTCAAACGACTCGATCCGTGACCTCAAATAACCCGATCCGTATCCTCAAATAACCCGATCCGTATCCTCAAATGACCCAATCCGTGACCTCAAATAACCCGATCCGTATCCTCAAACGACTCGATCCGTGACTTCAAATAACCCGATCCGTATCCTCAAATGACCCGATCCGTATCCTCAAATGACCCGATCCGTATCCTCAAACGACCCGATCCGTGACCTCAAATAACCCGATCCGTATCCTCAAACGACTCGATCCGTGACCTCAAATAACCCGATCCGTATCCTCAAACGACCCAATCCGTGACCTCAAATAACCCGATCCGTATCCTCAAACGAATCGATCCGTGACCTCAAATAACCCGATCCGTATCCTCAAATGACCCGATCCGTATCCTCAAACGACTCGATCCGTGACCTCAAATAACCCGATCCGTATCCTCAAACGACCCAATCCGTGACCTCAAATGACCCGATCCGTATCCTCAACTGACCCAATCCGTGACCTCAAACGACTTGATCCGAGACCTCAAATGACCCGATTTGTGACCTCAAACGACCCTATCTGTGACCTCAAATGACCCGATCTGTAACCTCGAATGACGTGGGGTGTAGTTCAGTGGTCTGGCGCGACGCTCTGATGTGTCAGCGGCCCAGGCTCGATTCCAAGTGCAGTCACATTAATTTGGGGATAAATTGGAATCTCGGCTCGGCTCTGCAGGGCCAACCCCCAAGGTACGCTGAAGTGTGCATGCCTAACGATTAATAAAGTTAAGGCCGCTGTACACTCATGTGTGTGTGTGCCTGTGTGTATGACTGCGTACTATTGATTTATTGAAAAGTCTTATCGCACAACTGTTGGTTTTGAACAAAATAGTTTAAGATTGGAAGTAAAGCTGCTTCTTTGAAATACTGCCGGATGTCCTCTGCGGCTTCTTTTCCCACTTGCATTGTTAAAGTACTATCCAAAATTAGAAAGTTTTCAAACCTAACTAATAAGCATTGTCTGCTGTCATTCCACCGCAGGTCGCTCTGGTTGTGGGCCACGAGCTCGCCCATCAATGGTTCGGCAATTTGGTCACCATGAAATGGTGGACCGATTTGTGGCTGAATGAGGGCTTCGCCTCCTGGATCGAATACCTGTGCGTCGATCATTGCTACCCGGAATTCGACATCTGGACTCGGTTTGTTCAGAGCGACCTGTCCCGGGCTCTGGAGCTCGACGCTCTGGAGAACAGCCACCCCATCCAGGTGGAGGTTGGCAATCCCAGCGAGATTGACGAGATCTTCGATGCCATCAGCTACTCTAAGGTGGGTTTGAGCTCATCACTGGGATTCCGGTCACCCCTGTGGATTCCGGTTATCCCTGTGGTTTTCGGTCATCTCTATGGATTCCGGTCATCTCTATGGATTCCGGTCATCCCTGGGATTCCGGTCATCCCTGGGATTCTGGTGATCCCTGGGATTCTGGTGATCCCTGGGATTCTGGTGATTCCTGGGATTCTGGTGATCCCTGGGATTCTGGTGATCCCTGGGATTCTGGTGATCCCTGGGATTCTGGTGATCCCTGGGATTCTGGTGATCCCTGGGATTCTGGTGATCCCTGGGATTCTGGTGATCCCTGCTATCCATGAGATTCCGGTGTCCCTGCTATCCATGAGATTCCGGTGATCCCTGCTATCCATGAGATTCCGGTGTCCCTGCTATCCATGAGATTCCGGTGATCCCTGCTATCCATGAGATTCCGGTGATCCCTGCTATCCATGAGATTCCGGTGATCCCTGCTATCCATGAGATTCCGGTGATCCCTGCTATCCATGAGATTCCGGTGATCCCTGCTATCCATGAGATTCCGGTGTCCCTGCTATCCATGAGATTCCGGTGATCCCTGCTATCCATGAGATTCCGGTGATCCCTGCTATCCATGAGATTCCGGTGTCCCTGCTATCCATGAGATTCCGGTGATCCCTGCTATCCATGAGATTCCGGTGATCCCTGCTATCCATGAGATTCCGGTGATCCCTGCTATCCCTGAGATTCCGGTGATCCCTGCTATCCCTGAGATTCCGGTGATCCCGGCTCATCCGCAATCCAGGGCGCCTCGGTCATCCGCATGCTGCACGAGTGGCTGGGCCAGGACGCATTCCGCGAAGGCCTCACCCGTTACCTGAAGCAGAATAAATTCGCCAACGCCAGCACCGAGAACCTGTGGGAGGCCCTGGCCGACGCCTCCGGCCAGCCCGTGCAGTTCGTCATGGAGGGCTGGACCAAGCAGATGGGCTACCCGGTCATCAGCGTGGCCTCCAAGCCAGCGGAGGGCGACGATTCCAAGCTGGAGCTGACCATCACGCAGGAGAAATTCCAGCTGGGCGGTGCCAACAAATCCGATTTGCTGTGGCGCGTGCCCATCCAGGTGCTGACCGCTACCGGACACAAACACCAGCTGATGCTGGCTGAGAAATCCGACTCGTTCACCGTGCCGAAGGCGGCCTGGGTGAAGCTGAACCCCGGCTGCATCGGGGTGTACCGAGTGGACTACAGCGCGTCCATGCTGCAGGACCTGATTGCCGCGCTGAAGCACGGGCAGGTGAGTCAATTAGAGCTCCTGTTGTCTTCCTATGGGGTTGTAGCCTAGTGGTCAGAGTGTCGGACTCTTCATGACTTGAAGGTGGATGGGGGGTTCGATTCCCAATCCCATTGGAACAATCTGTGCCCTTGAGCAAGACACCACTTAACTCTGCATTGCTTCAGTTCACCCAGCTGTAAAATGGGTGCCAGCATTAGCTGGGGTAATTGAGGGTGTGTGTGGCGACCCCCCAGTCCTTGGACTGAGCAGCCGTTGTACATCTGGCCCAATTGGGTCAGGTGTAGTCAGTTATTATTATGGGCTGAAAAATGGTCAGTGTGTGTGTAACGGATCGTCTTATAAATACGATAGAAAATCGCCTTTAAAAATTGCCGTCTCTCCCCTACAGCTGAGCCAGCGCGACCGGTTCAACCTGGAGAACGACCTGTTCGCCCTGGCGGCAGCCGGCCGGGTGCCCATCGTCCAGGTGCTGCAGCTGGCCGACGCCTACAAAGCCGAACAATTCTACACTGTCTGGTCCGACCTGCTCAGCAATCTGGGCAGCGTCCAAGTGCTTGCCGATCACCTGGGCCTTCTGGACAAGTGGCGCGCCTTCCTGCGCCAGCTGTGCGAGCCGGCCTACCAGCGGCTGGGCTGGGACGCCCGGCCTGCCGACGGCCACGACGCCACGCTGCTGCGCTCCGTGCTGATCGGCTGCCTCGGCAGAGCCGGCCACGAGTCCGTGCTGGCTGAGGCCAAGGCCAAGTTTGCCAAGCACTGCTCCGGCGAGTGCCCCATAACCCCCGACCTGCGAGCCTGCGTCTACAGCACCGTGCTGGCTAACGGCGGCGTTGAGGAGTTCGAGGCTGTACTCAAACTGCTGGAAAAGACCGACATGCAGGAGGAGAAGGTGGGAGCTTTGAAGTGCGCCTTTTGTGACCTTTGTGACCTCCGTGACCTCACCTTCCATGACCTCTGTGACCTCACCTTCCATGGCCTCTGTGAACTCACCTTCCATGACCTCTGTGACCTCACCTTCCATGGCCTCTGTGAACTCACCTTCCATGACCTCTGTGACCTCACCTTCCATGACCTCTGTGACCTCACCTTCCATGGCCTCTGTGACCTCACCTTCCATGACCTCTGTGACCTCACCTTCCATGGCCTCTGTGACCTCACCTTCCATGGCCTCTGTGACCTCACCTTCCATGACCTCTGTGACCTCACCTTCCATGACCTCTGTGACCTCACCTTCCATGACCTCTAAGACCTCACCTTCCATGACCTCTGTGACCTCACCTTCCATCACCTCTAAGACCTCACCTTCCATGACCTCTAAGACCTCACCTTCCATGACCTCTGTGACCTCACCTTCCATGACCTCTAAGACCTCACCTTCCATGGCCTCTCTGACCTCACCTTCCATCGTTTCTGTGACTTCACATACCATGATCTTTATGTGACATCACCAACCATGACCTGGCATACCTAATCCATGATCTCAAAGGATCTGCTTTGCGACCTTAAATGATCCGATCCGTGACCCCAAAAGACGTAGTCTGTTACCTTAAGTTATTCCATCTGTGACCTTAACTGACCTGATCCGTGACCTTAACTGACCTGATCCGTGACCTTAACTGACCTGATCCGTGACCTTAACTGACCTGATCCGTGACCTTAACTGACCTGATCCGTGACCTTAACTGACCTGATCCGTGACCTTGAATGACCTAATGTGACACTTGAAGTCAAATTACCCCCCCCCCTACACACAACATCGTCAGGTCCGCATTCTTCGCTGTCTCGGCCGTGCCCGAGCCCCCGAGCTGCGCCAGCGCGTCCTGGAGCTGGCCGTCAGCGACAAGGTCCGCCTGCAGGACACGGTATTCGTGATTGGCGGCGCCTGCCACAGCCTGGAAGCCCGCCGGGCCGCCTGGCAGTTCGTCAAGTCTCGCTGGTCCTGGTTCGTCGAGAAATTCGCCGGCCAATTCCTGCTCAGCCGGCTGGTGCAGCTGCTCTGCAACGATTTCTGCACAGCCGAAGACGCCGACGATGTCGACGCCTTCTTCAAGGCCAACCCGGCGCCCTCGGCCGAGCGCAACATCAAGCAGGCTCTGGAGAACACTCGGCTGAATGTGGCCATTCTAGCTCGCGACGGCGACAGCGTCAAGGAGTTCCTGGCTCAGTTCGCCGCCTGAGTGACGGTCGGCCTCCGGTGCTGGGCTACAGTCCCTATCTGGCTGGGTTTCGGGTTATCACTTCGGAGACAGCGAATTCGTTACTAGTGCTTATTTTTTAATTTTTGTTCTCTCTTATTCCGCCCGGTTTTGTTGGAATAGGAAATTGAAATTATCTATCTGTTTTAATAGCTTTGTGTTTCAGTATAGCCGCTTTCCATTAAACATTATGTGTACTTTTATTGCTATATTACTTCTATATTACTGCTGTCGGGTCGTGTTGTTTAATCACCTGATACTCAAGTGTCAGGCTCGTCACACCCGAGTCACTAGCCTGAGTCACGTGATCCACTGGCTTGAGTCACGGGATCCACTAGCCTGAGTCACAGGATCCACTGGCTTGAGTCACGTAAACCACTAGCCTGAGTCACCTGATTCACTAGCCTGAGTCACGTAAACCACTAGCCTGAGTCACCTGATTCACTAGCCTGAGTCACGGGATCCACTACTAGCCTGAGTCACGGGATCCACTACTAGCCTGAGTCACGGGATCCACTACTAGCCTGAGTCACCTGATTTACTAGCCTGAGTCAGGGATCCACTAACCTGAGTCACGGGATCCACTACTAGCCTGAGTCACCTGATTCACTAGCCTGAGTCACGGGATCCACTAGCCTGAGTCAAGTGAACCACTAGCCTGAGTCACGGGATCCACTAGCCTGAGTCACGTGAACCACTAGCCTGAGTCACCTGATTCACTAGCCTGAGTCACGTGAACTACTAGCCTGAGTCACCTGATCCACTAGCCTGAGTCACGTGATCCACTAGCCTGAGTCACGTGATCCACTAGCCTGAGTCACGTGATCCACTAGCCAGCATCATTTTTCAATCGTTTCCGTTAGGCCTTTTATTTAAAGGCAATTTCTATTCCATACTTTCCCAGTGCTTTTTTCCTTCACCACATTTTCGATGTTTTTTCTCTCTCCAATTTTTCCCGTTAATTTTTAGGCTTAGAAATCTGTCTGACCATCAGCGTCTATTGCTGCACATTTAGCACTTCCCCCAGTTACTCCAGTCCAGCTAACAAGCTACATAATTATCTATTAAAAATTTATTACTAATAGTAAAATGTGGGATCCGATACCGGTTTGTGTTGGGACAAATTCTTGCTAAATAAAATGCGCCACAGAACCAAAGTTATAATTTGTTCGCTATTGATTTTGTCGGCCATTGTTCGTGTGTTTTGTTTGAGCTGGTTGCAACACAGATTTCTGCATAGGAATTGGCTGCGTTTATGATCGAGTTGGGCTGTCGCGAGTTTTCTTAGAATAGTCAATTAGTCTTGGCTATAGCTTCTTATGAGAGAAGTACTGGAGGCGTCTTGCTATAACTGGATGGACTCTTGTTTGGCACTCTTGCGAGAGTACGCCCTGATCTAAGGTGGCTTCACATGCTCAAAACTTCACATGATAGAATTCTTTAAGTCGTAAGCTAGCTGAAGTGGCTGGCTAGACTTCTTTACTTTAGATTGATTGATAATCCTGGTGTTACGTAAACTATTTCACTGTATAAGGTAGTTAAGGTAAGGTAGGTAAATAGGTAGGTAGGTAGGTTAAGTTAGGTAGGTAAGGTAGGTAGGTAGGTAAGGTAGGGTAGGTAGGTAGGTAACGTTAGGTAGGTAGGTAAAGTTTGATAGGTAGATTAATGGTAGGTAGTTAAAGTTTGGTAGGTAGATTAATGGTAGGTAGGTAAAGTTTGGTAGGTAGATTAATGGTAGGTAGGTAAAGTTTGGTAGGTAGATAAAGTTTGGTAGGTAGATTAATGGTAGGTAGGTAAAGTTTGGTAGGTAGATTAATGGTAGGTAAGTAAAGTTTGGTAGGTAGATTAATGGTAGGTAGGTAAAGTTTGGTAGGTAGATTAATGGTAGGTAGGTAAAGTTTGGTAGGTAAGTAAAGTTTGGTAGGTAGATTAATGGTAGGTAGGTAAAGTTTGGTAGGTAGATTAATGGTAGGTAGGTAAAGTTTGGTAGGTAGATAAAGTTTGGTAGGTAGATTAATGGTAGGTAGGTAAAGTTTGGTAGGTAGATTAATGGTAGGTAGGTAAAGTTTGGTAGGTAGATAAAGTTTGGTAGGTAGATTAATGGTAGGTAGGTAAAGTTTGGTAGGTAGATTAATGGTAGGTAAGTAAAGTTTGGTAGGTAGATTAATGGTAGGTAGGTAAAGTTTGGTAGGTAGATTAATGGTAGGTAGGTAAAGTTTGGTAGGTAGATTAATGGTGGGTAGGTAAAGTTTTGTAGGTAGATTATACGTTAGGTAGGTAGGTAAAGTCAGGTAAGTAGAATAGGTAGTAAGGTAAAGTCAAGTAGGTAGGTACTTAGGCGGTTGGGCAGGCAGACAGGCAGGTAGTCAGTAGTTAGATCTGCTAATAGCACAGATTCTATACTAACTACATGGGCCAATCCACTTGCCTGGCCGCAGCGCGAAAACCCCAGGGTTTTGACCATAGACTGTAGCTTCTGCTGCTCTCAAGCGGGGCCTTGGAGACGGCTGCTAAATACATTGGCAAATGCTGGAGTGACACATCTGGGTAAATATAGAATCTGTGGCTAAAAGTGAGATTCAGTACACATTCAGTGCACGGGAGCGGAGTTTTCTGTTTCTAAAAATAGAACAGCAGATGACCGCATGTGCAATTAGCATTCTTCTCTCTTGCAGTTGCAGTTGTATTTCGTCAGTTATTTTTCTGCCACCTGATTATAAATGCAGAAATTTTGTACAACCATTTTCCAGAGTTGACAGAATTACTAAACAGCTGCAGGATTTGACTAAATCTCAGATATGGAAGGCCGCAAAGGTACAAAGAAGCTGCAGGAGCTGCTAGAAATTCAGCGAGCCGTGCAGGCCCAGTGGGAAGCCGAGCGGATATTCGAGCTGGATGCTGACACCGGGCCGGAGCCGCAGGAGAAGTACATGGTGACCTTTCCTTACCCGTACATGAACGGCCAGCTGCACCTCGGACACGTGTTCAGCCTGTCCAAGAACGAGTTCGCCATCGGCTTTGAGCGGCTGCGCGGCAAGCGGGCCCTGTGGCCCTTCGGCCTACACTGCACCGGCATGCCCATCAAGGCCAGCGCCGACAAGCTGGCCAGGGAGGTCGAGCTGTACGGCTACCCGCCTCAGTTCCCCGCACAGGTTGGTGTGTTCATTTGTCAGTCAGTCAGGCAGACAGACAGTCAGTCAGGCAGGCAGTCAGTCAGTCAGTCATCCAGTTAGGCCGTCAGTCAGTCAGTCAGTCAGTCAGTCAGTCAGTTAGTCAGTCAGTCAGTCAGTCAGTCAGTCAGTCAGTCAGTCAGTCAGTCAGTCAGGCAGTCAGTCAGTCAGTCAGTCATCCAGTTAGGCCGTCAGTCAGTCAGTCACTCAGTCAGTCAGTCAGTCAGTCAGTCAGTCAGTCAGGCAGTCAGTCAGTCAGTCAGTCAGTCAGTCAGTCAGGCAGTCAGCCAGTCACTCAGTCAGTCAGTCAGTCAGTCAGTCAGGCAGGCAGTCAGTCAGTCAGTCAGTCAGTCAGTCAGTCAGTCAGTCAGTCAGTCAGTCAGTCAGTCAGGCAGTCAGTCAGTCAGGCAGTCAGTCAGTCAGTCAGTCAGTCAGTCAGTCAGTCAGTCAGGCAGTCAGCCAGTCACTCAGTCAGTCAGTCAGTCAGTCAGTCAGTCAGGCAGGCAGGCAGTCAGTCAGTCAGTCAGTCAGTCAGTCAGTCAGTCAGTCAGTCAGTCAGTCAGTCAGTCAGTCAGGCAGTCAGTCAGTCAGTCAGTCAGTCAGTCAGTCAGTCAGTCAGTCAGTCAGGCAGTCAGTCAGTCAGCACCCCATCCGCTTCCGCAGGACGAGGAAGAAGAGGCCGCTGCTGAGCCCGCCGAGTCGGTGGACCCGAACGCCGTCAACAAGGCCAAAGGCAAGCGGAGCAAAGCGGCTGCCAAGAGCGGAGGCGCCAGCCACCAGTGGGACATCATGCGCACCATGGGGCTGACCGACGCCCAGATCCGCCTGTTCACCAGCCCGGCGCACTGGCTGCGGCATTTCCCGCCCCTGTGCGTGCGCGATCTGAAATCGTTGGGCGTTAAAGTCGACTGGCGCCGCAGTTTTATCACAACAGACGCCAATCCGTACTATGACGCATTCGTGCGCTGGCACTTCTTCCGCCTGCGCGACTCCGGCCGGGTCAAGTTCGGCAAGCGCTACACCGTGTTCTCGCCGCGCGACCAGCAGCCCTGCATGGACCACGACAGGTCCAGCGGCGAAGGCGTCGGGCCGCAGGAGTACACCCTCATCAAGATTGAGCTGGCCGCGCCCACGGCTACTGCGGCCAAGGCTCTGTCCGCCTTTGAGTACGGCCTTTCTGTCTGTCTGTCTGTCTGTCTGTCTGTCTGTCTGTCTGTCTGTCTGTCTGTCTGTCTGTCTGTCTGTCTGTCTGTCTGTCTGTCTGTCTATCTGTCTGTCTTAGTGTCTGTCTGTCTGTCTGTCTGTCTGTCTGTCTGTCTATCTGTCTGTCTTAGTGTCTGTCTGTCTGTCTGTCTGTCTCTCTCTTAGTGTCTGTCTGTCTGTCTGTCTGTCTGTCTGTCTGTCTGTCTGTCTGTCTGTCTGTCTGTCTGTCTGTCTGTCTGTCTGTCTGTCTGTCTGTCTGTCTGTCTAAAAGAACCGTAGACATCTCTTGACCTTGTTGACCTGACTGCGAACTCACAGCCTGCCGAAAGGAGCCCGCGTGTTCCTGGTGGCCGGCACCCTCCGGCCCGAGACCATGTACGGCCAGACCAACTGCTGGATCCACCCGGACATCAACTACCTGGTCGTGCCCACCGCCTCCACTGGTGACGCCGCAGCCGCCGTCGAGTACCTGGTGTGCACCCGCCGATCCGCTAGGAATATGCTCTACCAGGTGAGTCGCTTGCGAGTCCGTCCAGTTTTTCATTGTTGAACATTCATCATTGCCTGAATTCCGAATATTCCACCAGGGCATTCTGGCCGACTCCGAGACCCTTGAGTCAATCGAGTCGCCGGCTCGACGTCGCCTTCGCGGCGCCGATCTGATTGGCTGTCCAGCTCGAGCCCCGCTAACACCCTACGAGCGCGTCTACGTGCTGCCGATGATGACCATCAAGGAGACCAAAGGCACCGGGGTGGTGACCAGCGTGCCCAGCGATGCGCCCGATGACTTTGTGGCCCTGCAGGTAAGTGATCTAATTTGGTTGCTAATGCTTTAGGCTCTTTGATTGGCTGTTGATTCTTGTGGCTCTCTGATTGGCTGCTGACGCTTTAGGCTCTCTGATTGGCTGCTTATTCTTGTGGCTCTCTGATTAGCTGCTTATTCTTGTGGCTCTCTGATTGGCTGCTGATTCTTGTGGCTCTCTGATTGGCTGCTAATTCTTGTGGCTCTCTGATTGGCTGCTTATTCTTGTGGCCCTCTAATTGGCTACTTATTCTTGTGGCTCTCTGATTGGCTGCTTATTCTTGTGGCTCTCTGATTGGCTGCTGATTCTTGTGGCTCTCTGATTGGCTGCTTATTCTTGTGGCTCTCTGATTGGCTGCTGCTTCTTGTGGCTCTCTGATCAGCTTTTTGGACTTGATGATCTTCTAATTAGCTCGTAAGGCTTAGGAGTTGTAAAGATTTGGATGAATTCCCTGATGAATTCCCTGATCCTCAAACAGGATCTGCGCCAGAAGGCGGCTCTTCGCGACAAATTCGGCGTCACGATGGACATGCTGCTGGATCCGCTGCCCATCATCGACATCCCGGAGCTGGGCGACCTCGCGGCGGTGACCCTGGCCAAGGAGATGAAGATCCAGTCGCAGAACGATCGGGAGAAGCTGGACCTGGTGAAGGAGCGGGTCTACAAGCTGGGCTTCTACGACGGCGTGTTGAAGGTCGGCGAGTTTGCTGGCAGCCGCGTGCAGGACGTGAAGAAGCGGGTGCAGCAGCAGCTGGTGGACACGAGACAGGCCATCGTGTACATGGAGCCGGAGAAGGAGGTGAGCGATGACTGGCGCGAGGTAGACAGGCTGATGGAATGATTAGGCAGTAAAACGGTGTAGCATAGCTTCTTCACTAGCTAGGCAGTGAATGATGCAGACTGAATCAGGCAGACAGTGAATGGGGCAGGCAGTGAATGGGGCAGACAGTGAATGAGGCAGGCAGTGAATGAGGCAGACAGTGAATGGGGCAGGCAGTGAATGAGGCATGCAGTGAATGGGGCAGACAGTGAATGAGGCAGACAGTGAATGGGGCAGGCAGTGAATGAGGCATGCAGTGAATGGGGCAGACAGTGAATGAAGCAGACAGTGAATGGGGCAGGTAGTGAATGAGGCAGGCAGTGAATGGGGCAGGCAGTGAATGAGGCAGGCAGTGAATGGGGCAGACAGTGAATGGGGCAGGCAGTGAATGAGGCAGACAGTGAATAAGGCAGACAGTGAATGGGGCAGGCAGTGAATGAGGCAGACAGTGAATAAGGCAGACAGTGAATGGGGCAGACAGTGAATGAGGCAGACAGTGAATGAGGCAGGCAGCATAAAATCTCCATCCTCTTTTCAATGCAGGTGAGGTCCCGCAGCGGAGACGACTGTGTGGTGGCCCTGTGCGACCAGTGGTACCTGGACTATGGCGACCCCGGCTGGAAGGCCATCGCCCGCCGCGCTCTCGAACAGTTGAACACCTTCAGCGAGGAGGTGCGGAACAACTTTGCCGCCACACTGGAGTGGCTGGTTGAGCACGCCTGCTCAAGATCGTTCGGCCTGGGCACCCGCCTGCCCTGGGACCCGCAGTACCTCATCGAGTCCCTCAGCGACTCCACAGTCTACATGGCCTACTACACCGTGTGTCACCTGCTGCACAAGGACCTCTACGGCATGCAGCCGGGCGAGCTGGGCGTCACGCCCGACCAGATGACTCCAGACGTCTGGGACTACATCTTCTGTTTGAGCGACCGGCCGCCCGTCAGGGACCGCCACCCGCTGCCGCCATCGCTCGAGGCTATGGAGAGAATGCGGGCCGAGTTTTCCTACTGGTTAGCGGCTTTGTGTCTGACAGTCTCAGTGTCTGCCTGTCTGCATCTGGCAGTCTGAGTGTCTGCCTGTCTGCATCTGGCAGTCTGAGTGTCTGCCTGTCATTTGGCAGTCTGAGTGTCTGCCTGTCTGCATCTGGCAGTCTGAGTGTCTGCTTGTCTGCATCTGGCAGTCTGAGTGTCTGCCTGTCTGCATATGGTAGTCTGAGTTTCTGCCTGTCATTTGGCAGTCTGAGTGTCTGCTTGTCTGCATCTGGCAGTCTGAGTGTCTGCCTGTCTGCATCTGGCAGTCTGAGTGTCTGCCTGTCATTTGGCAGTCTGAGTGTCTGCCTGTCTGCATCTGGCAGTCTGAGTGTCTGCTTGTCTGCATCTGGCAGTCTGAGTGTCTGCCTGTCTGCATATGGTAGTCTGAGTTTCTGCCTGTCATTTGGCAGTCTGAGTGTCTGCTTGTCTGCATCTGGCAGTCTGAGTGTCTGCCTGTCTGCATCTGGCAGTCTGAGTGTCTGCCTGTCTACATCTGGCAGTCTGAGTGTCTGCCTGTCTGCATCTGGCAGTCTGAGTGTCTGCCTGTCTGCATCTGGCAGTCTGAGTGTCTGCCTGTCTGTATATGGTAGTCTGAGTTTCTGCTTGTCTGACTGTCTGGTAGTCTGAGTGTCTGGCAGTCTGCCTGTCTGTTTAATAGTCTGAGTGTCTGCCTGCCCGTGTCTGCCTGTCTGAGTGTCTGTCTATCTGTCTGTCTGTCTGTCTGTCTGTCAGCAATCCGGTCCCCACCCGCCTACTGCAGGTACCCGGTGGACCTGCGCACCTCGGGCAAGGACCTGGTCCCCAATCACCTGACCTACTACCTGTACAACCACTGCTCCGTGTGGGCCGACCGGCCGGACCTCTGGCCGCGCGCCGTCCGCGCCAACGGTCACGTGCTGCTGAACGGCGAGAAGATGTCCAAGTCCACCGGCAACTTCCTCACCCTGGAAGACGCCATCGAGAAGTTCAGCGCTGACGGCCTCCGCCTCGCCCTGGCTGACGCTGGCGACGGCGTCGAGGACGCGAACTTCGTGGAGAAGATGGCGGACTCCAGCCTGCTGCGCCTGTACCAGTTCGCCGAGTGGGTCAAGGAGATGGCCGCCGCCTGCGCCGCTGGCCAGCTGCGCTCTGGCGACTGGAACGACTTCAGCGACCCGGCCTTCGCCGCTGAGATCGACGCCATCATCGGGCAGGCGTACGATTTCTACGCCAAGATGCTCTACAAGGAGGTGGTCAAGACTGGCGTCTTTGAGCTCATGGCTGCCAGGGACAGGTGAGAACCCACTGCCTGTCTGTCTCGAGTTCAGCATCCCCTATCGAAACTTGCAAGTGGAAAGCAATAAGTCGTAAATCTTATCTAACCAGTCCCAAGTCCCTAGTCCCAAATCTCTAGTCCCAAATCCCCAGTCTTAATCCCCAGTCCCAAATCCCTAGTCCCAAATCTCCAGTCCCAAATCCCCAGTCTTAAATCCCCAGTCCCAAATCTCCAGTCCCAAATCTCCAGTCCCAAATCCCCAGTCCCTAAACCCCAGTCCCAAATCCTTAGTCCCGAATCCCTAGTCCCAAATCCCCAGTCTTAAATCTCCAGTTTTAAATCTCCAGTCCCAAATCCCCAGTCCAAAATCCTCAGTCCCAAATCCCCAGTCCCAAATCCTTAGTCAGTCCCGAATCCCCAATCCCAAATCTCCAGTCCCAAATCCCCAGTCCCAAATCCCTAATCCCGAATCCCCAGTCCCATAATCCCTTCTGGATCCCCATTAAGACTGCGGTCCAACACCTTCATCGCGCCGACCCGCAGGTACATGCAGCTGTGCGCAGACTCCGGCCTGCACTCCGGCCTCATCATTCGCTATATCGAGGTGCAACTGGTGATCATGTCGCCGCTGTGCCCGCACATTAGCGACCACCTGTGGCGCAACGTGCTCAACAAGCCCAGCAGCATTCTGCGCGAGCGCTGGCCTGTGCCCAGCTCACCTGAGCTCAACCAGACCCTCCTTGACGAGCTGCGCTACCTGTTCGACAGCTGCCACGAGTTCCGCCTGCGGGCTGACAAATTCCTTGGCCGGCAGAAAAGCAAGGAGCCGGTGCAGCCGACCCACGGGGCCATCTGGGTGGTCAAGTCTTTCCCTGCATGGCAGGCCGCAATTCTCGACGTGTTGAAGAAACTGCAGACCGAAAATGGTGGGCAGCTGCCTGACAATAAGACCATTGCCATGCGGGTGCAGGTGAGACAGCTGCTTTCTAAGTGGGTAGTGGCTTGCTGGGGTCTCCGGACATAAGCAGTTAGTGTCATGGTGTGGGATGTCCGGACATAAGCAGTTAATGTCGTGGTGTGGGATGTTTGGACATCATGAACAGTTAGCGTCATTGTGTGGGATGTCCGGACATCATAAGCAGTTAATGTCATGGTGTGGGATGTCCGGACATCATGAGCAGTTAATGTCATGGTGTGGGATGTCCGGACATCATGAGCAGTTAGTGTCATGGTGTGGGATGTCTGGACATCATAAGCAGTTAGTGTCGTGGTGTGGGATGTCCGGACATCATAAGCAGTTAGTGTCGTGGTGTGGGATCCCCGGACATCATGAGCAGTTAGTGTCATGGTGTGGGATCTCCGGACATGTGTTTTATGACGATTTTAAGGCCCATAGTATCCAGCAACTTTCACTGCCTTCCCGCCGCCCATAACAGAGCCTGTCCGAGCTGAAAGGCAAGGCGGCCAAGAAGGCCATGCCATTTGTTGCCATGGTGAAGGAGCAGCCAGAAAAGTACCTGTCGACTAAAAAGGGGCTCGTCGATGAGTTGCGGGTACTGCGGAGCAACGCCGACTATCTGAGGCGAACGCTTAAGCTGGAGGTGAGTCCGGTATATGGGATTTCGTGATGGCCAAGCCGCTTGCAAACTGATTGGGATGATAGGGTCCATTATAAAATTCAAGCATGAAAATTATTTACTAAAAAGCAGTCACATGACTTAATACGTGGCTGTACTAGCATTCACGTGACTCTAGTTGTATAAGTCACGTGACTCTAGGCTCTAGCTGTATCGGTCACATGACTCGAGCTTTATCAGTCACGTGACTTGATCCGTGGCTGTAGCATATATTCATGATTTTTATGCGCTTACAAATATTCAGAATGAAGAAGTTAATAAAAATCGGGTAACCATCCCGCAGTCGCTGACCATCGACCTGGCCGACAACAGCCCGACTCCGCTGCCCGAGGAGGGCACCCCGGGCCAGCCGTTGATTTTCTACTCTGCTGAGCCCTCCCTGCCCGTCACCCTGATCAACCCGGTGCCCAGCAACGGCCTGTTCTCCCTGCAGTCCGCCGTATTTGCTGGGGACTCGGTGGCCATCCTGGAATCCCGGTTGAGACGCGCCACCCGCGGCATCCCGGCTGACGGCTCCCTGAAACTCAGCCGGTTCGTTGGCGGCGCCGCGGCTGCTCGCTCCGTACCGAAGCCGGTCGCCGACACGGTGTCGGAGTTCGCGGCGCTGCCCGCTGGTGCCGTGTTTCAGCTGGACGCCGAGCAGAGGACTGTCTTTGTTGTTGATCAAAATGGCGGAGCAAAGCACTGGGCCAGTCAGCTGGCTTACTGGCTGGATGGCAAGGCGGCGTAACCGGCTGCTGATTGGCTATGGTTTGGGGTGGCTGATTGGCTATAGATTGGGGCGGCTGCTGATTGGCTATGGTTTGGGGTGGCTGATTGGCTATAGATTGGGGCGGCTGCTGATTGGCTATGGTTTGGGGTGGCTGATTGGCTATAGATTAGGGCGGCTGCTGATTGGCTATGGTTTGGGTGGCTGCTGATTGGCTGTGCTTTGGGGTGACTGCTGATTGGCTGTGGTTTGGGGTGGTTGCTGATTGGCTGTGGTTTGGGGTGGCTGCTGATTGGCTATAGATTAGGGCGGCTGCTGATTGGCTATGGTTTGGGGTGGGTGTTAAGTTAATATCTTACATAACAAACAATCCTACAAATCCCTCTTTAAGATTTGAGGTCCATTAATTTTTTGTGACACTCAAAGTTATATAAGTTGTCCTTTTCGCGCCCAAATACAGTTTAAATTGGATGGCCGATCGCATTCAGCCATAAGTAAATTGATGACGAGAGCATTTCCGTGCGACAGTTTAAGAGCTAGTGCCTTTGTCTTCATTTGATTTTGACGTACGAAGTATTTAATTTTTATTTCTGTATGTAATTCTACTTAGAGGGTGCTCTTAGCCTATGTAGTATTCAATTACAGATGCGAGAGCAAATTTTCGATGCAGCTATGTCTGTCCGTCTGTCTGTCTGTCTGTCTGTCTGTCTTAGTGTCTCTCTGTCTGTCTGTCTGTCTGTCTGTCTGTCTGTCTGTCTGTCTGTCTGTCTGTCTGTCTGTCTGTCTTAGTGTCTGTCTGTCTGTCTGTCTGTCTGTCTGTCTGTCTGTCTGTCTGACTGTCTGTCTGTCTGTCTGTCTGTCTGTCTTAGTGTCTGTCTGTCTGTCTGTCTATCTGTCTGTCTGTCTGTCTCTCTCTTAGTGTCTGTCTGTCTGTCTGTCTCTCTCTTAGTGTCTGTCTGTCTGTCTGTCTTAGTGTCTGTCTGTCTGTCTGTCTGTCTGTCTGTCTGTCTGTCTGTCTGTCTGTCTGTCTGTCTGTCTGTCTGTCTGTCTATCTGTCTGTCTGTCTGTCTGTCTTAGTGTCTGTCTGTCTGTCTGTCTTAGTGTCTGTCTTAGTGTCTGTCTGTCTGTCTGTCTGTCTGTCTGTCTATCTGTCTTAGTGTCTGTCTTAGTGTCTGTCTGTCTGACTGTCTTTATACCTGTCGATCTGTTTTACTGAATCAGTCTCTGTTCCTCACTTTTGTATTTATCTGCTAATAAATTTAACCTAAAGAGAACTGACCAGCTAATTGTTTGGTCAAGAATCAGGTCTCAGCTGCTGTGCTGCATTTTTATGCATGCTGCATCGCTGAGCCAGTATCCAGCAGACGCCCACACACACAGACCATGCCCACCCACCAGTTCACTATGGAGATGACCTGCGAAGGCTGCGCCAACGCTGCCAAACGAGTCCTGGCCAAGCTGGCCTCTGAGCGCGGCGTTGAAGTCACCGCCGAGACGGATGTGTCGACGCAGACGGTCACCGTCACCTCCGAGCTGCCCGCCGCCGACCTGCTGGCGGCGCTGCAGAAAACCGGCAAAACTATCAGTCAGAAGTCGTAAATTTTGTCGACTGAATTTGTGCGGACCGTTGTGGCTACTTTCAGTAGTATGCACACTCTGCTATCGCTAATCTAATCATATTATTCATGATCGCTTATAAACTCTCATGTCTACTATTTATGAGTATTAAAATTCTGTTGATTCTCTTTGCTGTCTAAGTTTAAGTCGCTTTTAATTTCATTTTACTTTACCTTTCTGGGAGCTGAGATGAAATTGGGTGCCATTGACAAGCTACGTCTGCGCACCTACATTCCTATATTACCTGTAGCGGGCACTTATCACAGATGGGATTATAGGCTAATTATTAGGCCCACTAAATGATGCAGGCTCGGTTGGCCTTTCTCTTATGCTTCTAGAATTATTGATTAAATATATTGTCAATACTTTAATACTGTATCAGACAAAATTGAAAAAATATCAATGAGCATTCATGCCATTACATGCTAAAATGAGTCGTGTGCTTTATTGAGCGAATCGAATTATTTCAATTTCTTATCTTGTCTTCTACTAGTAATTAGTTAATTATAAAAATAATTGCATCATGATTTATGGCCTTTTGATAAAACAAGTTAGTGTTTACTAACAAAGAATGATATATTTAGTCACGCAATACATTCATGCTCATTATGAAAACTTGTAAAGCAAATGAGTTACTAAATGAGTCGGGAAAATTCACACAATGTCATTCTATGTTAAATTGGGAATAGTTAATCTATTTTCAGCAGTTCTTCCATTGGTGTGTCAGCTTGGAAAGGATCATTTTACAATATGTTCTATACCTGCCAATCAAGGGCGGGTGCAGTCGCTATGAGTAAATCGAAATTGCTATTAAGCCTTTCAATATTATTTTGAAACGGTTTTCATTCTGTTTCAGATAATTTAAATATGCGTATGTTGGATTTTTCAACAGAATTTGGCATCTTGCAACGGGCCAGAATTGTTCTAAATGCGCGTTAATATCATAATTTTAAGTATCGTATAATCCAAGAAATGTTGAGAACCTGGATCATCCTGTAATTACCACCAAGTACTTACGAGTCAAGACTTAGGGCCTCTCCTATCTAGTTGTATTTCCAGTGGTTATTTCCACCCTTAACCAACTTAATAGTAAAATAATAATATAAAGAACTTAGAAGTATAACTTATTCACCTAAGTATGAAACTTAAAGTTGTCACCCTTAATTGCTGGTAAGTTCGTTTTTTTAGATTTATTTATAAAATGCTACAAGCTAACCAGTCTATCAAGTCAAGATCTGTAGCTTACTGTCAGGCTTGTAAAGAGTATTAGGCTTTTACTATATATTAGTTTCAAAAGGTTAAAAAAATTAATTAAAAGAAATTGCTTAGTCAAGAAACTAGTATGTAAGCAAATGCCAGAAGATAATGTATCCTTGGACATGGTTAAGACCTGCAAAAGAAAATGAATATTGTATGTCATATGTCCTATGCCAAAGCAGCATACTTGTTAGATAAGTTTGATTAGAAAGACACAAGTTTTTGCAGAAATCTTTTACTTTGTCTTTACTGCAGTAAATTATTTTTATGTGAAAAATAGTAAAATATGAAGTCATTAGTCATTAGAGTGTCAATAGTAGTGCCTAACCCAATATAGGAAGTTCCCAAACACTTTTGGTGGTGGGAAGAGGTGGCACTAGTGCCACAGGTACTCATTGAGGTAGGTATCAAACAAGGCATCACTAGTGCCATGCATTGCCTTGAATTTGGCCTTGACACATGCCCATGACCCCTCAATGGTGTTCATATCAGTGTTGGGCAAGTTAATAACTTCCAGTTCCAAGGAAAGTAACTTCTGGCACTTGTTCTAATATTGGGATTTTTTTTAAAAAAGTAACTTCTGGTACTTCCATTACCGGTCCTTTCTAACTTTATAAAACTACTTTGTACTGTAATTGCTTTTACATGTCTTCATGAAAAAAAACATGTATTGGTCTAAAGTTAAACATATGTTGTTATACCTCAACTCAAATAAAGATGCTACATATAATATTTTTTGTATTATCAATCCAAAATTCTGAATGAATAAATAATACCTTTACAAAACAAAGATTAGCACTACATCAGGACAATACACTCACAATTTGCAGAAAAAAATGTTGGAGGCCAATTTTCAAATGTTGATTTTGACTCTTTGAAGTATATATGAAGATAATTTTTGTCCAATAAATGTGTCACAATGATCAGTGTAGGATACTTTTGGCAACTTTTCGTTTGTGAGGGCCATTCTCATTGCAGTGTAGTATTGTGCTGTAGTTTTACAGCAGCTATACTTTTACAGTAGTGTAAGTATAATTTTGTATTGCTAACTCATTTAGAATCAAAAATAGTATATATTCTGGTAGCCTTAGAAATGCCAAAGTTAACAATTAACAAAACCAGTACTGGACAACAAATGACTGGAATTTGATAGATGGACCAATGCACAAGACTTTATAAATAACTTGATTAGTGCATTTGCGCTGCAGATAGAAAATTATAATTAGCCTCAAAGGAGTTAAAAGTCAAAACACTCTTAGACAGTGGCGCAACCAGGGGGGGGGCGGGGGGGGGGGCAGTCGCTCCCCTTAGGCGGGGGACCGAAAAAAAATCAAAGGGGGGGACCAAGCGAATTTTTGCCAAAAACAGAGCCACCCCTCCGCCGCCCCCCCCTCCCGTGACTTTACCCTCAGAATCCGCCCCCCCCTTGAAAAATTTCTGGTTGCGCTACTGCTCTTAGAATGCATCACACATGTTGTCCTACACAAACATCAAAATGAAGAAATCAGCCTTCAAAAAATGTTCTGCAAATCACGAGGGTAGCATCCTGATGTACTGATGCTTGTTAGAAAACTTGCAAGGAGTTGTTTAATAAGGATATTTATTGTTTTGAATGTGTCTTATTTCAGCAATAGTAGTTACAAATAATTACTTCATTTTATGATTCTATATGATGCTTAAAACGTGCTTGAACTTATAAAGTAAAACCACATGACCTGGGATCATCTTTTTTACCTTTTTATAATTGTACTACAAGTATTTTGGTGAAAGTTTTGTGCTTTTGGGAAATATTTATTATTAAACTGGCTGTTTGGCACCTAAAATTTCATTTTCAAGTACTGGAAGACCAGACTTATCAAAAAGTAACTTCCATTGCCGAAGTCTGGCATTCTAAAAAAAAGAACCCAAAAAAGTGTCGCTTTAAAAAAAGTTACTTCCGGTACTAAAAGCTGGAACTTTGCCTAACACTAGTTCATATAGATGGTTGGGTTGTGGGGGTCCACAAAATAGAGTCAGTGATTGATAGCCACATGATTCTGCAAGCCATTATAGGCCTATTATCTATTAGTCAATATCCTTGTGCCAAGAAAGACATACTACTAGATGATAGACAGTAGCATTTGAATAGTCCTGTTTTGTAAAGCTTGGCTGCAGGCCTCAAATCAGTCTCAGATACAATTGTAATGGGTGCTTTAGGCTTCTTAGTCATTTGGCAGTTATTAAATAGGCCCCCTAGGCTGAAAAGTTTGTGAAAATGTGACAAAATAATTTAATGCAATAAAGTAAATGATATAAAGTTACTAAGCCTAGCCTAGGCCTTTTCAATTTAAAGTTTTTTAAAGTTATTCCTAAAAGTAAAAGCATCAACAAAAGCTTATAAGTAGTATCTAATTTTAGTAATATTATTAATACTAGTAGGGCCTATCATTAGTGATGTCATATTTGCTATGTTTTTAAACTACTGGTTACCAAACAGTTATTGATAATTATATTTAACACATTATATAGATACCAATGTTCTATTTTAAAAATTCTTATATCTTGGGTATTCTTGAGTATATATAAAAAGCATATAAAATATTCTGGAAATTCCAATATAGAGCCCTTGCAAACTATAGATTACAACTGAGCATAGTTCTATTAAAAAGATTCAGAGGTTTCTAGCAACAAAATTTTAGAAGAATGAGTATCAAAGTCATCTCTAATGCCATTATAGAATAAACTTTTATGGGCTAACCCTAGAATTTTACCTAATATAATTAAAGAAAAAAGCTAAAGAATAGAAATATAGATACAGACTTGCTTTTTCACAATAGGACTTAGAATAAAGTCTCATACAAAAAGGGCATCTAAGAAATGATATAAATTTTTTTGATACCAATATAAAGTCGTGGCAGTTAAGTTTTATCTTGTGCCTTCTCTTGGATTTAATTTGTTTAAATTTTCATTGTCTGTCTTTTGAATCATTAAGTGAAATGTTTTATCCTCTGCAATAAGGTTTTTTAAATTTCTAAGACTTCCCATTAAAATTTATCATAGGGAGCACTGTAAAAGTTCCAATTTTGGGCAGATCCTAATTCTTATAAAAGATCTTTGCTCCTACTATCCCCATTGTCTTGCAGGCTAGTTTATGGTTTGCTAATCTAAACTGGTAGTGTGCACTGGAATTCTGGATTGGAAATTTCTAGGACATAATTTTCAGAATTAGAATTATTTGGGTGTAATTATTAAATTATATTGGTGAATCAGTTGGACTTCATTAGTTCGTTTGATTAGAAGCAGGGCATGTGTGCATTTTAGGCGATATTGTCACAACCAGCGAGAGGCATTACTGCCCATTCTGCCAACTCCCCTGAGCAGGCACCCAAGTGCACAGACAAATACACAATCATACGCACAAGCACACACAGTGGAGTGTACAGTGTCCCTAACTTTATTTATCGTTAGGCATGTACACTTCACTGTGCCTTTGAGGTCGGCCCTCAAGGGCGTCAATTGCACGAGCAGAGCCAAGCCGAGATTCCAATTTAGCTCTAAATTAAGCTATTGTGACTGCACTTGGAATCGAGCCTGGGCCGCTGGCACATCAGAGCACTGCGCCAGACCACTGGGCTACAGCAACCATATCAAGTAGACTTATTTAGCTAATTTACCGTGAATGTACATTGTGTACTATCTTTTATCTCAAACTATTTTGGCAGGGGCGTCTTCACCCCGCTGGCGTGCGAGAAGCGGCACGAACGACTGGCCGCCATCGCCGATGTGATGTCGGAGGGCGAAAATGACATTGTGTTCCTGCAGGAGGTGAGCAGCGCAGATGCTTCATACATTAGAGATTGTTTTTGGCTGGAATAAAATATGCTTCAGTTTATTAGCAGAACGCTCTCATTTACGGCACCTCCTTTTTAATTTTTATTAGATCTGGACCGATGGCGACTACGATAAAATTCGCAAGAAGATGCTGAAGTCGTATCCTCACTCGCAATACTTTCACAGGTGGGTGTTGTAATTCTTTGTATAAACATTTTGTCCATGGAATCTACATGAGATCTCGGCAGATTCCCAATGAAATCTACAGTGAGATCTCGGAAATCTACAGATTCCCAATGAAATCTACAGTGAGATCTCGGCAATTCCCAATGAAATCTACAGTGAGATCTCGGCAGATTCCCAATGAAATCTACAGTGAGATCTCGGCAGATTCCCAATGAAATCTACAGTGAGATCTCGGCAGATTCCCAATGAAATCTACAGCGAGATCTCGGCAGATTCCCAATGAAATCTACAGCGAGATCTCGGCAGATTCCCAATGAAATCTACAGTGAGATCTCGGCAGATTCCCAATGAAATCTACAGTGAGATCTCGGCAGATTCCCAATGAAATCTACAGTGAGATCTCGGCAGATTCCCAATGAAATCTACAGTGAGATCTCGGCAGATTCCCACTGAAATCTACGGTGAGATCTCGGCAGATTCCCATGAAATCTACGGTGAGATCTCGGCAGATTCCCAATGAAATCTACGGTGAGATCTCGGCAGATTCCCAATGAAATCTACAGTGAGATCTCGGCAGATTCCCAATGAAATCTACAGTGAGATCTCGGCAGATTCCCAATGAAATCTACAGTGAGATCTCGGCAGATTCCCAATGAAATCTACAGTGAGATCTCGGCAGATTCCCAATGAAATCTACGGTGAGATCTCGGCAGATTCCCAATGAAATCTACAGTGAGATCTCGGCAGATTCCCAATGAAATCTACAGTGAGATCTCGGCAGATTCCCAATGAAATCTACGGTGAGATCTCGGCAGATTCCCAATGAAATCTACAGTGAGATCTCGGCAGATTCCCAATGAAATCTACAGTGAGATCTCGGCAGATTCCCAATGAAATCTACAGTGAGATCTCGGCAGATTCCAATGAAATCTACAGTGAGATCTCGGCAGATTCCAATGAAATCTACAGTGAGATCTCGGCAGATTCCCAATGAAATCTACAGTGAGATCTCGGCAGATTCCCAATGAAATCTACAGTGAGATCTCGGCAGATTCCAATGAAATCTACAGTGAGATCTCGGCAGATTCCCAATGAAATCTACAGTGAGATCTCGGCAGATTCCCAATGAAATCTACAGTGAGATCTCGGCAGATTCCCAATGAAATCTACAGTGAGATCTCGGCAGATTCCCAATGAAATCTACAGTGAGATCTCGGCAGATTCCCAATGAAATCTACAGTGAGATCTCGGCAGATTCCCAATGAAATCTACAGTGAGATCTCGGCAGATTCCCAATGAAATCTACAGTGAGATCTCGGCAGATTCCCAATGAAATCTACAGTGAGATCTCGGCAGATTCCCAATGAAATCTACAGTGAGATCTCGGCAGATTCCCAATGAAATCTACAGTGAGATCTCGGCAGATTCCCAATGAAATCTAGTGAGATCTCGGCAGATTCCCAATGAAATCTACGGTGAGATCTCGGCAGATTCCCAATGAAATCTACGGTGAGATCTCGGCAGATTCCCAATGAAATCTACAGTGAGATCTCGGCAGATTCCCAATGAAATCTACAGCGAGATCTCGGCAGATTCCCAATGAAATCTACAGTGAGATCTCGGCAGATTCCCAATGAAATCTACAGTGAGATCTCGGCAGATTCCCAATGAAATCTACAGTGAGATCTCGGCAGATTCCCAATGAAATCTACAGTGAGATCTCGGCAGATTCCCAATGAAATCTACAGTGAGATCTCGGCAGATTCCCAATGAAATCTACAGTGAGATCTCGGCAGATTCCCAATGAAATCTACAGTGAGATCTCGGCAGATTCCCAATGAAATCTACAGTGAGATCTCGGCAGATTCCCAATGAAATCTACAGTGAGATCTCGGCAGATTCCCAATGAAATCTACAGTGAGATCTCGGCAGATTCCCAATGAAATCTACAGTGAGATCTCGGCAGATTCCCAATGAAATCTACAGTGAGATCTCGGCAGATTCCCAATGAAATCTACTGTGAGATCTCGGCAGATTCCCAATGAAATCTACAGTGAGATCTCGGCAGATTCCCAATGAAATCTACAGTGAGATCTCGGCAGATTCCCACTGAAATCTACAGTGAGATCTCGGCAGATTCCCAATGAAATCTACAGTGAGATCTCGGCAGATTTCCAATGAAATCTACAGTGAGATCTCGGCAGATTCCTATGAAATCTACAGTGAGATCTCGGCAGATTCCCAATGAAATCTACAGTGAGATCTCGGCAGATTCCCAATGAAATCTACGGTGAGATCTCGGCAGATTCCCAATGAAATCTACAGTGAGATCTCGGCAGATTCCCAATGAAATCTACAGTGAGATCTCGGCAGATTCCTACTGAAATCTACAGTGAGATCTCGGCAGATTCCAATGAAATCTACAGTGAGATCTCGGCAGATTCCCAATGAAATCTACAGTGAGATCTCGGCAGATTCCCAATGAAATCTACAGTGAGATCTCGGCAGATTCCCAATGAAATCTACAGTGAGATCTCGGCAGATTCCCAATGAAATCTACAGTGAGATCTCGGCAGATTCCCAATGAAATCTACAGTGAGATCTCGGCAGATTCCCAATGAAATCTACAGTGAGATCTCGGCAGATTCCCAATGAAATCTACAGTGAGATCTCGGCAGATTCCCAATGAAATCTACAGTGAGATCTCGGCAGATTCCCAATGAAATCTACAGTGAGATCTCAGCAGATTCCCAATGAAATCTACGGTGAGATCTCGGCAGATTCCCAATGAAATCTACAGTGAGATCTCGGCAGATTCCCAATGAAATCTACAGTGAGATCTCGGCAGATTCCCAATGAAATCTACAGTGAGATCTCGGCAGATTCCCAATGAAATCTACAGTGAGATCTCGGCAGATTCCCACTGAAATCTACAGTGAGATCTCGGCAGATTCCTACTGAAATCTACAGTGAGATCTCGGCAGATTCCCAATGAAATCTACAGTGAGATCTCGGCAGATTCCCAATGAAATCTACAGTGAGATCTCGGCAGATTCCCAATGAAATCTACAGTGAGATCTCGGCAGATTCCCAATGAAATCTACAGTGAGATCTCGGCAGATTCCCATGAAATCTACGGTGAGATCTCGGCAGATTCCCAATGAAATCTACAGTGAGATCTCGGCAGATTCCCAATGAAATCTACAGTGAGATCTCGGCAGATTCCCAATGAAATCTACAGTGAGATCTCGGCAGATTCCCAATGAAATCTACAGTGAGATCTCGGCAGATTCCCAATGAAATCTACAGTGAGATCTCGGCAGATTCCCAATGAAATCTACAGTGAGATCTCGGCAGATTCCCAATGAAATCTACAGTGAGATCTCGGCAGATTCCCAATGAAATCTACAGTGAGATCTCGGCAGATTCCCAATGAAATCTACAGTGAGATCTCGGCAGATTCCCAATGAAATCTACGGTGAGATCTCGGCAGATTCCCAATGAAATCTACAGTGAGATCTCGGCAGATTCCCAATGAAATCTACAGTGAGATCTCGGCAGATTCCCAATGAAATCTACAGTGAGATCTCGGCAGATTCCCAATGAAATCTACAGTGAGATCTCGGCAGATTCCCAATGAAATCTACGGTGAGATCTCGGCAGATTCCCAATGAAATCTACGGTGAGATCTCGGCAGATTCCCAATGAAATCTACAGTGAGATCTCGGCAGATTCCCAATGAAATCTACAGTGAGATCTCGGCAGATTCCCAATGAAATCTACAGTGAGATCTCGGCAGATTCCCAATGAAATCTACAGTGAGATCTCGGCAGATTCCCAATGAAATCTACGGTGAGATCTCGGCAGATTCCCAATGAAATCTACAGTGAGATCTCGGCAGATTCCCAATGAAATCTACAGTGAGATCTCGGCAGATTCCCAATGAAATCTACAGTGAGATCTCGGCAGATTCCCAATGAAATCTACGGTGAGATCTCGGCAGATTCCCAATGAAATCTACAGTGAGATCTCGGCAGATTCCCAATGAAATCTACAGTGAGATCTCGGCAGATTCCCTGAAATCTACAGTGAGATCTCGGCAGATTCCCAATGAAATCTACAGTGAGATCTCGGCAGATTCCCAATGAAATCTACAGTGAGATCTCGGCAGATTCCTAATGAAATCTACAGTGAGATCTCGGCAGATTCCCAATGAAATCTACAGTGAGATCTCGGCAGATTCCCAATGAAATCTACGGTGAGATCTCGGCAGATTCCCAATGAAATCTACAGTGAGATCTCGGCAGATTCCCAATGAAATCTACAGTGAGATCTCGGCAGATTCCTACTGAAATCTACAGTGAGATCTCGGCAGATTCCAATGAAATCTACAGTGAGATCTCGGCAGATTCCCATGAAATCTACAGTGAGATCTCGGCAGATTCCCAATGAAATCTACAGTGAGATCTCGGCAGATTCCCAATGAAATCTACAGTGAGATCTCGGCAGATTCCCAATGAAATCTACAGTGAGATCTCGGCAGATTCCCAATGAAATCTACAGTGAGATCTCGGCAGATTCCCAATGAAATCTACAGTGAGATCTCGGCAGATTCCCAATGAAATCTACAGTGAGATCTCGGCAGATTCCCAATGAAATCTACGGTGAGATCTCGGCAGATTCCCAATGAAATCTACAGTGAGATCTCAGCAGATTCCCAATGAAATCTACGGTGAGATCTCGGCAGATTCCCAATGAAATCTACAGTGAGATCTCGGCAGATTCCCAATGAAATCTACAGTGAGATCTCGGCAGATTCCCAATGAAATCTACAGTGAGATCTCGGCAGATTCCCAATGAAATCTACGGTGAGATCTCGGCAGATTCCCAACTGAAATCTACAGTGAGATCTCGGCAGATTCCTACTGAAATCTACAGTGAGATCTCGGCAGATTCCAATGAAATCTACAGTGAGATCTCGGCAGATTCCCATGAAATCTACGGTGAGATCTCGGCAGATTCCCAATGAAATCTACGGTGAGATCTCGGCAGATTCCCAATGAAATCTACAGTGAGATCTCGGCAGATTCCCAATGAAATCTACAGTGAGATCTCGGCAGATTCCCAATGAAATCTACAGTGAGATCTCGGCAGATTCCCAATGAAATCTACAGTGAGATCTCGGCAGATTCCCAATGAAATCTACAGTGAGATCTCGGCAGATTCCAATGAAATCTACAGTGAGATCTCGGCAGATTCCCAATGAAATCTACAGTGAGATCTCGGCAGATTCCCAATGAAATCTACGGTGAGATCTCGGCAGATTCCCAATGAAATCTACGGTGAGATCTCGGCAGATTCCCAATGAAATCTACAGTGAGATCTCGGCAGATTCCCAATGAAATCTACGGTGAGATCTCGGCAGATTCCAATGAAATCTACAGTGAGATCTCGGCAGATTCCTACTGAAATCTACAGTGAGATCTCGGCAGATTCCTATGAAATCTACAGTGAGATCTCGGCAGATTCCCACTGAAATCTACGGTGAGATCTCGGCAGATTCCCAATGAAATCTACAGTGAGATCTCAGCAGATCCCATGAAATCTACGGTGAGATCTCGGCAGATTCCCAATGAAATCTACAGTGAGATCTCGGCAGATTCCCACTGAAATCTACGGTGAGATCTCGGCAGATTCCCAATGAAATCTACGGTGAGATCTCGGCAGATCCCAATGAAATCTACGGTGAGATCTCGGCAGATTCCCAATGAAATCTACAGTGAGATCTCGGCAGATTCCCAATGAAATCTACGGTGAGATCTCGGCAGATTCCCAATGAAATCTCAGTGAGATCTCGGCAGATCCCAATGAAATCTCAGTGAGATCTCGGCAGATTCCCAATGAAATCTACGGTGAGATCTCGGCAGATTCCCAATGAAATCTACGGTGAGATCTCGGCAGATTCCCAATGAAATCTACAGTGAGATCTCGGCAGATTCCCAATGAAATCTACAGTGAGATCTCGGCAGATTCCCAATGAAATCTACAGTGAGATCTCGGCAGATTCCCAATGAAATCTACGGCGAGATCTCGGCAGAATCCCAATGTAATCTACGGTGAGATCTCGGCAGATCCCAATGAAATCTACGGTGAGATCTCGGCAGATTCCCAATGAAATCTACAGTGAGATCTCGGCAGATTCCCAATGAAATCTACAGTGAGATCTCGGCAGATTCCCAATGAAATCTACAGTGAGATCTCGGCAGATTCCCAATGAAATCTACGGCGAGATCTCGGCAGAATCCCAATGTAATCTACGGTGAGATCTCGGCAGATTCCCAATGAAATCTACAGTGAGATCTCGGCAGATTCCCAATGAAATCTACAGTGAGATCTCGGCAGATTCCCAATGAAATCTACAGTGAGATCTCGGCAGATCCCAATGAAATCTACGGTGAGATCTCGGCAGATTCCCAATGAAATCTACAGTGAGATCTCGGCAGATTCCAATGAAATCTACAGTGAGATCTCGGCAGAATCCTACTGAAATCTACGGCGAGATCTCAGCAGATTCCCAATGAAATCTACAGTGAGATCTCGGCAGATTCCTACTGAAATCTACAGTGAGATCTCGGCAGATTCCTAATGAAATCTACAGTGAGATCTCGGCAGAATCCCAATGAAATCTACGGTGAGATCTCGGCAGATTCCCAATGAAATCTACGGTGAGATCTCGGCAGATTCCCAATGAAATCTACAGTGAGATCTCGGCAGATTCCTACTGAAATCTACAGTGAGATCTCGGCAGATTCCTACTGAAATCTACAGTGAGATCTCGGCAGATTCCCAATGAAATCTACAGTGAGATCTCAGCAGAATCCCACTGAAATCTACGGTGAGATCTCGGCAGATTCCCAATGAAATCTACAGTGAGATCTCGGCAGATTCCCACTGAAATCTACAGTGAGATCTCGGCAGATTCCCAATGAAATCTACAGTGAGATCTCAGCAGAATCCCACTGAAATCTACGGTGAGATCTCGGCAGATTCCCAATGAAATCTACAGTGAGATCTCGGCAGATTCCCACTGAAATCTACGGCGAGATCTCGGCAGATTCCCAATGAAATCTACGGTGAGATCTCAGCAGAATCCCAATGAAATCTACGGTGAGATCTCGGCAGATTCCCAATGAAATCTACAGTGAGATCTCGGCAGATTCCCAATGAAATCTACAGTGCGATCTCGGCAGACTCCCAATGAAATCTACAGTGAGATCTCGGCAGATTCCCAATGAAATCTACGGTGAGATCTCGGCAGCTTCCCAATGAAATCTACAGTGCGATCTCGGCAGACTCCCAATGAAATCTTCAGTGAGATCTCGGCAGATTCCCAATGAAATCTACGGTGAGATCTCGGCAGATTCCCAATGAAATCTACGGTGAGATCTCGGCAGATTCCCAATGAAATCTACAGTGAGATCTCGGCAGATTCCCAATGAAATCTACAGTGAGATCTCGGCAGATTCCCAATGAAATCTACAGTGAGATCTCGGCAGATTCCCACTGAAATCTACGGCGAGATCTCGGCAGATTCCCAATGAAATCTACGGTGAGATCTCGGCAGAATCCCAATGAAATCTACGGTGAGATCTCGGCAGATTCCCAATGAAATCTACAGTGAGATCTCGGCAGATTCCCAATGAAATCTACAGTGAGATCTCGGCAGATTCCCAATGAAATCTACTGTGAGATCTCGGCAGAATCCCACTGAAATCTACGGTGAGATCTCGGCAGATTCCCAATGAAATCTACAGTGAGATCTCGGCAGATTCCTACTGAAATCTACAGTGAGATCTCGGCAGAATCCCACTGAAATCTACGGCGAGATCTCGGCAGATTCCCAATGAAATCTACAGTGAGATCTCGGCAGATTCCCAATGAAATCTACAGTGAGATCTCGGCAGATTCCTAATGAAATCTACAGTGAGATCTCGGCAGAATCCCAATGAAATCTACGGTGAGATCTCGGCAGATTCCCAATGAAATCTACGGTGAGATCTCGGCAGATTCCCAATGAAATCTACAGTGAGATCTCGGCAGATTCCTACTGAAATCTACAGTGAGATCTCGGCAGATTCCTACTGAAATCTACAGTGAGATCTCGGCAGATTCCTAATGAAATCTACAGTGAGATCTCGGCAGAATCCCACTGAAATCTACGGTTAGATCTCGGCAGATTCCCAATGAAATCTACAGTGAGATCTCGGCAGACTCCCAATGAAATCTACAGTGAGATCTCGGCAGATTCCCAATGAAATCTACAGTGAGATCTCGGCAGATTCCCAATGAAATCTACAGCGAGATCTCGGCAGATTCCCAATGAAATCTACAGTGAGATCTCGGCAGATTCCCAATGAAATCTACAGTGAGATCTCGGCAGAATCCCACTGAAATCTACGGTGAGATCTCGGCAGATTCCTACTGAAATCAACAGTGAGATCTCGGCAGATTCCTACTGAAATCTACAGTGAGATCTCGGCAGATTCCTTATGAAATCTACAGTGAGATCTCGGCAGAATCCCACTGAAATCTACGGCGAGATCTCAGCAGATTCCCAATGAAATCTACAGTGAGATCTGAGCAGAATCCCACTGAAATCTACGGTGAGATCTCGGCAGATTCCCAATGAAATCTACAGTGAGATCTCGGCAGATTCCCAATGAAATCTAAAGTGAGATCTCGGCAGATTCCCAATGAAATCTACAGTGAGATCTCGGCAAATTCCCAATGAAATCTACAGTGAGATCTCGGCAGATTCCCAATGAAATCTACAGTGAGATCTCGGCAGATTCCTAATGAAATCTACGGTGAGATCTCGGCAGAATCCCACTGAAATCTACGGTGAGATCTCGGCAGCTTCCCAATGAAATCTACAGTGCGATCTCGGCAGACTCCCAATGAAATCTTCAGTGAGATCTCGGCAGATTCCCAATGAAATCTACGGTGAGATCTCGGCAGATTCCCAATGAAATCTACGGTGAGATCTCGGCAGATTCCCAATGAAATCTACAGTGAGATCTCGGCAGATTCCCAATGAAATCTACAGTGAGATCTCGGCAGATTCCCAATGAAATCTACAGTGAGATCTCGGCAGATTCCCACTGAAATCTACGGCGAGATCTCGGCAGATTCCCAATGAAATCTACGGTGAGATCTCAGCAGAATCCCAATGAAATCTACGGTGAGATCTCGGCAGATTCCCAATGAAATCTACAGTGAGATCTCGGCAGATTCCCAATGAAATCTACGGTGAGATCTCGGCAGATTCCCAATGAAATCTACAGTGAGATCTCGGCAGATTCCCAATGAAATCTACAGCGAGATCTCGGCAGATTCCCAATGAAATCTACAGCGAGATCTCGGCAGATTCCCAATGAAATCTACAGTGAGATCTCGGCAGATTCCCAATGAAATCTACAGTGAGATCTCGGCAGATTCCCAATGAAATCTACGGCGAGATCTCGGCAGATTCCCAATGAAATCAAATGCGAATTTCCCGTACATCTTTCAAAAAAATCTGATTAGGATTTTTTTAGTTTCTACAGTTTCCTAACAATTTTACAGGCCTCGCTTAGCCAGACTACTTTTTTTAGTAGTGAGACTTGAGTTGACTCTTATTACTCTCTGTTTCCGCCTGCCCCAATCCCCAGCAACCTGATCGGCAGCGGCTGCTGCATCTTCAGCCGCTACCCCATAGAGGAGACCTTCTTCTACCGCTACGCAGCCAACGGCTTCCCGCACCGCCTGCAACACGGCGACTGGTTCGGCGGCAAGGGCGTCGGCATGGCGCGGATCCGCCTGCCCGGCGACCTCACCCTGGCCTGCTACGTCACCCATCTGCACGCGCAGTACAGCCGGGAGAAGGACGAGTACCTGCCCCACCGCGTGTCCCAGGCGCACGAGTTGAGCACCTTCCTGCGGCTGACCAGCGCCGGGGCCGACGCTGCCCTGCTGTGCGGCGATTTGAACCTCAGCCCCGACACCCTGGGACTGCGCCTGCTGCTGGCGAACTCCGGGCTCAAGGATGCTTGGGTTGAGCACGCTGGTGAGTGCCCTTCAAATGCGTCTAACACATACGGAGTGTACATGCCTGACGATTAGACAGTCAATGGGCAGCTGTACACCCAGTGTGAGTGTGAGTGCACCTGGCTCTAATGCGACTATTGAGTCACGTGAGCGCATCACGTGAGTTGTAGAATCGTAAAAGAGTCGCTCAACTTGCTACTAACTCAAGCAGACTAAATGCGATTCTGATTCATCAAGTGACGCAGGTGCGCTTTAGACGCAACTCAGCGATTCTACGGCGACTTTAGCACGTCTCAAATCTGACTCTACGGCCCCAGAGTCGTTTCAGAGTAGCAGACAATAAAAACGTCTCTTTAAAGCGACTCTTTAACGACTTTTTGGCAAATCTCGTCGTTTGAGAGTTGTCCCGAGTCACTTCTTTCCTATTTTACCTGTCTTACCTGCAACCACTCTGAAACGACTATCGCTACCCCTCAGGCGCCGCCGCCTGCGAAGACAAAGAGGGCGTCACCTGCGATCGCCCTGGCAACTCGTTCACCAGCAAGCTGAAGCCGTTCCCAGAGCGCCTGGACTACGTGTTGTTTGGCAGTACAGCCGGGACTCGAATTGACTGTCTGGACTGCCGGCTGGCCCTGGGAAAGGTGCTGGCGCTGTGTCTTAAATACTGTCTTTTTGTCCACCACTTCCGGTTCCTTTTCTCCCCCGCTTCCAGTCTCTCTCGGTTCTCTTTTTAACTATTTTCCTGTGTCTGCCATTTCTACTTTCACTCACTTCCGGTCTCTCATTTCTGGCCTCACTTCCGGTTTCTCATTTCTGCTTTCAATCACTTCCGGTTTCTCATTTCTGGTCTCACTCACTTCCGGTTTCTTATTTCTGGCCTCACTTACTTCCGGTCTCTCAGTTCTGCTTTAAATCACTTCCGGTCTCTTATTTCTGGCCTCACTCACTTCCGGTTTCCTATTTCTGGCCTCAGTCACTTCCGGTCCCTCAGTTCTGGCCTCACTCACTTCCAGTTTCTTATTTCTGCTTTCAAAACTTCCGGTTTCTCATTTCTGGCCTCACTCACTTCCGGTCCCTCATTTTTAGTTTTACTCAATCTCCGTTCTCTCATTTCTGATCGGATTTACGTCGTCCGTAATGTAGATAAAACTAAAAAGTTCCCCATCTTCTCTTCCCATTCGCAGGTGCCCGGCCAGTCTTACAACTATTCGGACCACGAGGCGGTCCAGGCCGAGTTTGAGCTGACCCGATCGGTCACGCAACCGGCCATTCTGGGCCCCAACCTGGCCGCCAGGCGCGACCTGCTGACCCGCTGCCTGCCAGTTATGCAAGAGGGCGTCTCCGCCGCCAAACGGGACCGGATCTACTTTGCCGGCTGCCTCCTGCTCGCTCTGGTGCTGCTGTTCTGTGCTAGGTATGCAAAGTCTTACACTACTCTACTATGAGTAGCTAAGTTAGTGTCATGAATTTGCTTATATTTAAAGCATTTCGAAACTACTAAAAGTAGCTTATATAGCAATAAAGAAAATTTTGACAGTCTCCGAAATCACCGAAGACGCAAGTCCGATCAGATCAAAAATGAGAGAATGGAGATTGAGTAATGAGGGACCGGAAGTGAATAAGGCCAGAAATGAGAAACCAGGTGAAGGACACCAAAAATGAGAGACCGGAAGTGATTGAAAGCAGAACTGAGAGACCGGAAGTGAATGAGACCAGAAATGAGAGACCGGAAGTGTTTGAAAGCAGAAATAGGAAACCGGAAGTGACTGAGGCCAGAAATAGGAAACCGGAAGTGAGTGAGGCCAGAAATAAGAAACCGGAAGTAAGTGAGGACAGAAATAAGAAACCGGAAGTGAGTGAGGCCAGAAATAAGAAACCGGAAGTGAGTGAGGCCAGAAATAAGAAACCGGAAGTGAGTGAGGCCAGAAATGAGAGACCCGAAGTGATTGAAAGCAGAAATGAGAGACCCGAAGTGATTGAAAGCAGAAATGAGAGACCCGAAGTGATTGAAAGCAGAAATGAGAGACCAAAGGTAAATGTTTAATTTTAATTATAATTTTAATTAACGTTTTTACTGTAAGTAAAGTATTTTTTATTTCAACATTTTTTAATTTTTGGGTTTTTTACTATGAGTAGTTAAAAAAATTAATGCAGTTTTTTTGTTTTCTCTACTAATAGTAGCTCACAAGCTTGCCATCTCTGATTTTTTCAATCCAGCAATCTTCTCGGCGCCGGCTTCCTCGGCCTGCCCATTATTGTCGCCGATTCCATCTACATTTTCTTCCTGGTCTGGACCATCATTGTGGTCAAGCAGGCCGAGATTCGAGCCATGACCAACACTCTGCACGGCATGGAGCGCCTGCTCGCCGCCGAAGATTAAGTCGAGCTCGCGCGGGCGGCAGAGTTTGAGAGAAAGTTTTTTTCATATTAGGTTTTAATTTTAGAGTTTTGATTGATTCTCATATCAATATGTTTATTAGCTGTGTTGTGCTGTCCTCACTGTTATGAAATATTTTGACAATCTACGAGTAGTATTTCAGTAATGTTAACAAACTAATTTATGGTCTCTGGGGTCAGCGTTGTTTAAGTATGCTTATGCAGTTATTTATTGATTACATGCGCCTGTGCGATGCTGCGCAGTCATCTTTTCTCGGTGTCCGCGTTTGATAATTACTCTTGCGTTACACAGGTGTTTGTCTCTAGTATCCTTGTTATTCCGTTGATTTAATTCTCTGCTTACATCCAGTTAAAGTTTTTATTACATATTAATTCATTGTTGTTTAATTGCACCTGGAGATAATTTATTTTAGCGCAGTACTTAACCATATTTCCCATGCTTACCGACCGTTTCTGCTCGATGGCTGTGCCCGGCAGGCAGAGTTGAGCCAGTGTAACTGACTTAAAAATTATATACAAGATAAGCTTTTTTGCACTTGTTCGTTGTTGCTAAATTGACTTTTGCTAACTTGTTTAAATATTGCAGTTGTTTTTCTTTGCTGAAAGGTTCCAGATCACCCATGGCACACTCCCAGATACCGGATGTCATCTCCCAGATCACGGATGTCACACTCCCAGATACCGGATGTCATCTCCCAGATCCCGGATGTCACACCACCAGATCCAGGGTGTCACACTCCCAGATCCCGTATGTCACACTCCCAGATCCCGGATGTCACACTCCCAGATCCAGGATGTCGCACTCCCAGATCCCAGATGTCACACTCCCAGATCCCTGGTGTCACACTCCCAGATCCTTAGTGTCACACTTCCAGATCCCGGATGTCACACCACCAGATCCCGTATGTCACACTCCCAGATCCCGGATGTCACACTCCCAGATACCGTATGTCACACTCCCAGATCCCGGATGTCACACTCCCAGATCCAGGATGTCACACTCCCAGATCCCGGATGTCACACTCCCAGATCCCGGATGTCACACTCCCAGATCCAGGGTGTCACACTCCCAGATCCCGGATGTCACACTCCCAGATCCCGGATGTCACACTCCCAGATCCCGGATGTCACACTCCCAGATCCAGGGTGTCACACTCCCAGATCCCGGATGTCACACTCCCAGATCCCGGATGTCACACTCCCAGATCCAGGGTGTCACACTCCCAGATCCCGGATGTCACACTCCCAGATCCCGGATGTCACACTCCCATATCCCGGATGTCACACTCCCAGATCCCGGATGTCACACTCCCAGATCCCGGATGTCACACTCCCAGATCCCGGAGTTCACAGTCCCGATTAGCGATCCCAGATCCCACAGTTGAGTTGCAAGTGTCGCTCTTCAATCCTGGCTCTTGTGTGTATATTTTATTGTTGCTTTTAATAGCGTTGCGGAATATACTTCTTCCGAGAGAAAAACTTTTATGCGCGGTTCAAAGTTAGAAACCGGAGGGTCACAGCTGGCTTGATAGCCTGACGCACATCTCATAGAATCCGCCTTTGCCTCCGTGTCCGCCGCCGCCGCAGTTGGCCAAGAAGTCGTCCAGCCTTTGCTGGAACTCCGGCTGTTGGATGAGCCGCACCGCGGCGAACCGGGCGTCGGCGCGGAGGCCGGCCTCGCCGAGAGGCAGCGGCTGCTGCTGGCCGCCGCGGATGCTCGCCAAGTCCAGCTCGATCGACGCCTCCAGCAGCTGCAGCAGCCGGCTGACGTCCGGCGGCATCAGCAGCGGCTCGTTGGCCGAGGCGGCGGCCAGGCGCCAAACAGCGACGGGCAGGCGCGACTGACGCTGCTGCCTCCGCGGCTTCGAGATGTAGCGACTAGCTGCTGGCTGCTGCTGCTGCTGCTGCTGCTGCTGCTGCTGCTGCTGCTCCACAACTTTTTCGGCCTCTTCATCGCTGTCGTCCTCTTCGTCGCTTTCTTCTTCTTCGTCTTCTTCTTCGTCTTCTTCTTCATCGTCTTTGTCGTCGTCGTTAAACGGCATTGGCTGTTGGGGTTTCGGTGGCGGCGGCAGAGGCGGCAGCGTCCGGTAGGAGGGCCGCGATCGCAGACTGCTGGCCGTCTCCATGCGGACGATGTGCACGTTTTGTGCCGCATTCTGTGCAGTGCATACAGTACAGTGCGAGCTAATCTGCATTTTTGTGTGCTGTCTACTGGCGGCCTTGAAGTTGGGAATCGCCCGGCTGTTTCTATTGGACGAGATATTTGTCACGTGACTGCTACTGAGCCAATCGTCCGGAATTAGTAATAGTACCATAATACCATGTGATTCCCGAGGTCACTCATTAACTAAACTGAACTGACTGTCTTCTTATCATCCGACTGCGGCTGTCAGTGTACATTTGTACACAGGATCTCACCTTTTTTATTACACCCCGCTCGGTTAGCCAGTGAATGTAAATTGGAAACTTTCTCCCGGCCAATTAATGTACGGTATTTCGAGATGTAAAGTTAACAATCACTTATTGGAATGTAGGCTCAATCCTGGAGTCTAATCTTCTATTGCAATATATGTACTAAGGTACATGGCGAGCATTACAACTCACCAGACGCATCTGGCGTCTCAGCTCGATGTACTCTGCCAGGGACATCTTTTCCGTGTCGTAGTCCAGGTTAGTTGTCTCCTCGATTACTCTGTGCACGCTGTAAGGACTCCGTCTGAGCGTTGGCCGTCTGGGAAGCATGCTGGGCTACTGACTGACTTCAAAGTGCTGCCTTGGAATGCGGTACTTTTGATTTGTTGTGTCCGTCTGTCTGTCTCCCAATGCAACTGCATATAATTTTCTCAGGCTGCCGTCTGCAGAAGGTAAATTCGGCAATGATGACTCGAGCCTCGAGTCCCGTCGCTAGGAGACGCTGCTGCTTCTATTTATTCAGCGAAAATGAGTCCCTTTGTCTCGTTCCAATGCTCCGAAATCAGCCAGTGAAAGATGAGCAGCCAAGGGTAGAAAATAAGCTACTGCGCTTGCCTATCTGTGCACTGAAATCGCTAAATGCACATTGGCTCACTGCAGCGCAGCTCCATATTTCCATTGTCTCCCCTCTGCCGGTATTCAATCGGCTGATCAGCTCAGAGAGCGGCAATTATCGGCAAGCCATGTCTGCACAGACTCTCTGTTTTGCATTGTATTAGCTTTTCAGAAAGACACCCGCGGAGCTGGCGAATATGGTATCTTTAATAGGCTGGGCTACACCATGTGTGTCTTCTGTAGGGTGTCTGGGAGACAGGTAGGGTAACTGGGGGACAGGTAAGGTGACTGGGGGACAGGTAAGGTGACTGGGGGGGACAGGTAGGGGTGACTGGGGGACAGGTAAGGTGACTGGGGGACAGGTAGGGTGACTGGGGGACAGGTAGGGTGACTGGGGGACAGGTAGGTGACTGATCGACAGGTAGAGCGGCTGATTATAAAACTGGTGAACTGCATGTAGAGGGTGCACCTGAGTATCTTTCATGGCCGTCGCATGAAGGAAGATATGTTTTGAATTTTCATACCCAGAAATAAAAAAAGCCTCACTGCACTACTCATATGGTAACACAGTGAAATATCAAGGGATTATCCTTTTGTTCAATTTCGTTGCATACTTCTCTGTTGTTTGTCTCTACGAAACGAAAATGAAAACGCGAAACAGTCCAGTAAAAGTACAGGTAGAAGGCCCAGTGCCCAGTCAGTCAGTCCAGTAAAAGTACAGGTAGAAGGCCCAGTACCAGCCGTTGACCAGCGCGAAGGCGGCCGGGAAGCCGACCCGCGACACCCGGTCAATGGCGCTGACGGAGTTGTGGCCGCCCTCCGCCTGCCGGCTGGCCGAGAAGGCCGCCTTGTAGGCCACGCTGCCCTGTAGACAGCCGGCCAGGTCGCGGAGGCAGCGGCGTCGGCGCCGCTGCGCCACCGTCGGCTCCGCGTCGTCGGTGGCCTGCCGCGACTCCGGAGTCGATGGCGGCGGCTCATGCCGAATCGGGCCGACAGCGAAGGAGGCCGGCTGTTGTAAGTCGGCCTGCCTGAGGGGGTTCGAAATCGGGCGGCCACTGCTATTCAGTTTTGCCGCAAAGACACGGTGCGGGAAGTTTTTGCACACCTGGGCATTTGCTCCAGCTGCAGCCGCGAGCCATTCTGAGTGGCGCAGATCAGGTCACGTGACTCGACTGTTCGCAGACGCGCCTGCGGTCCGTCGCCGTCCAGCACCAGGTACAGCTCCCCGGTACCCGCCTTAGTGAAGTAGTGCACGGCGGCGAACTGCAGCAGAGTGCTGAGCACGAAGGTGAAGCAGATGGCCACGTACCAGTCTATGGCGGTGGAGTAACTCACCCGGGGCAGGTCCGCCCGGCTGTCCATGAACAGGAAGGCCATGGTGAGCACCGTTGTGATGCCCAGCGCCACCCGGTCCGCTGTCGCCTCTCGGTTCAGCCAGAAGCTCACCCTGATAGTTAGAGATCGGATGGGTTGCCTGATGATTGGATGGGCTGCCTGAAGGTTAGATGGGTTGCCTGAGGATTGGATGAGTTGCCTGAGGATTGGATGAGTTGCCTGAGGATTGGATGAGTTGCCTGAAGATTGGGTGGGTTGCCTAAAGATTGGATGGGTTGCCTGATGATTGGATGGGTTGCCTGAAGATTGGGTGGGTTGCCTGAAGATTGGATGAGTTGCCTGAGGATTGGATGGGTTGCCTGAAGATTGGATGAGTTGCCTGAAGATTGGATGGGTTGCCTGAAGATTGGATGGGTTGCCTAAAGATTGGATGGGTTGCCTGAAGATTGGATGGGTTGCCTGATGATTGGATGGGTTGCCTAAAGATTGGGTGGATTGCCTGAAGATTGTATGTGTTGCCTGAGGATTGGATGGGTTGCCTAAAGATTGATTGGGTTGCCTAAAGATTGGGTGGGTTGCCTGATGATTGGATGGGTTGCCTGAAGATTGGATGGGTTGCCTGAAGATTGGATGGGTTGCCTAAAGATTGGATGGGTTGCCTAAAGATTGGGTGGGTTGCCTGAAGGTTGGATGGGTTGCCTGATGATTTGCAATCGCAAGTGAGCAGCAGCTCAGCCATTCACACAGGCGCCAATAGGAACTCAAAGTTCCCACTTGGGAAATCACTGGCTGGGTGGAAAGCCCTTGCAGGCGGCTGAGATCCTCGGGCCGTTTAATTGATCTGTGGAATGCGGCCGACTGCAACGGGAGACAATAAAACCCATCCTCTCTGTCTTCTCTTTTTTCTCCTTCTGCTCTCTCTCTCTCTCTCTCTCTCTCTCTCTCTCTCTCTCTCTCTCTCCCACTCTCTCTTTAACCTCTCACTTTGGAATCATTTTGACAGCTGATGGTCCGAAGGGCTGGTTGGGTCTGCCCATCTCTATTCAAGCGCCCTCAACATAGCTTCTTTCACCTTTAGAACTGGATACTATTAATTAGGGACCTCTCTTACCCTTCTACCTCTCGCTCTCTACCCCTCTCTCTCCCTCTCTTCCTCTCTAATTTCCTCTTTCTCCCCTCTCTCCCTCCCTCTCTCCCTGTCTCCCTCTCTTCCTCTCTCCTCTCTTCCCTTTCTCCCCCTCTCTCCTCTCTGTATCCCCTCTCTCTCCTCCTCTCTCCCCCTCTCTCTCCTCCTCTCTCCCCCTCTCTCTCCTCTCTCTCTCTCTCCTCTCTCCATGTATTCTTATTTAACTATCTTCCTTTCTCCTTCTCTCTCTCTCTCCCACTCCCTCGCTTCCTCTCTCCTTCTCTTCCCTTTCCGCTTCTCCCTCTCCCTCTCTCTCTCCCTATCTCCCCCTCTACATTCTTTCTTCTCTTCCTCTCCCTCTCTCCCTCACTCACTCTTTCTCCCTCTCCCTCTCTGCCACTCTGCTTCTCCCTCTCCTCTTCTCACTCTTTCCCTCTCTCCATCTGCTTCTTCATCTGTCTCTGATTCCTAGCTATTTTATTTCCAATATTCTTATATTAATTTCGATTCCTCAGCCGCATGTGCCCCCCCCCCTGTCCCGGTCCCTGTCCTCACCAGGACAGCACCACAAGCAGTGCGCAGGGCAGGTACAACTGAATAAGAAAATAGCCAACGTGCCGCTTTAGCACAAAGCTGACGCTCAGCACAGAAAAGTTGCCCAGCCTGGCCACCGGCCGGACGCTCCCGCTGGTGGACACCTTGACCAGGTCGAACTGCGACATCATCAAGTTGGCGGCGGTCTCGATGGAGCGCCTGGCGTAGCGCCAGCTGTAAGTCAGGTCCCCGCCGGCGTAGCCGTGACTTCCGATGTGCAGCGGGCAGTGCTGGGTGTCCATGGGGTAGCGGTGGAAGTCCATGGGGCAGTGCGCCTGTCGGGGGGGGAGGGTCGCGGAGAATACGGAGTTCAATCTCACTAAATCATTCGGCGACATCATCACGCAACCAGCGCTGACGGCACACACGCTCACACAGGGTGTACATCTGCCCCCTGACTTTCTAATCGTCAGATATGTACAATTTCTGTGCTTTGGGGGCTGGCCCCAGTTGATGAGGCCAAGAAAAACGCATTTACCACTGAGCTGCCCTGTCACCTACCTGTGACTCATACTGTCTGTAGGATGTAGCGGCAGTCAGCTTAGTAATGGATGTTGCGACGCTGCGTCCGGTCCGAGCACTTTTTTGAGCTCAAAGTTTCGACAAAAAACTTTAATAACTTAAGCTCTAAAAGCGAGCTTAGTGCTGAAATTTATAAACCATAGCATTTAAGCCGCTTTACCTCGGATTAATTTGTTTGTAATCAACATACTATTAATAAATTTAAGGCAATAAATCACGACTGCAGAGTCTCTCGGTCGTTCTCAACACAGTGACATCATCAGTCATAAAAGTGTTTTCCTAAGCAGTTGCCGCTAGTGCGCAACGCTTCTTACGACAAGCAAGCAAAACATTTTTGACCAGTTTTTTTGAGCCGCTCACCTTGATCGTGAGACGCATCGAGTAGAGAATCTCTCCGGCACTGGTGATTCTGATCAGCACATTGGGCGAGGTGATGTTGTGCAGGTAGGACGCGTGCCCATTGAGAAAGTGGGTGTCCGGTCGCCAGATCTCGTGCAAGAATTTCTCGTTGAGCTGGAAGCTGGCAAAGCCGCTGCTGTTCTGGTTGAAGTTCAGTCGGGCGTCGCGCCACAGCTGGCGGAAATAGCAGTCCATGGAGAAGGTCATGTCCTTGTCGGAGATCGGGCCCATGCTGCGGATGTTGATGCTGATCCTCACGCTCACCGGAGGCCCGTCAATGCCGTCAGCGTCGCTGTGATGCGGCCGCATGCTCTTGTCGTAGCTGAGCAGCAGGTTGTCGAGAATGTCGGTCACCGCGTCGGCAGTGGCGCGGCCGGCGGCGGCGGCAGAGAAGGAAGAAGCGTCCAGTTGACTCAGGAGGAGCAGCAGCGCAGTCAGGATGAGCAGCTGGGGTTGAAGCGGCGACATCCTGGTGGGAACTACTGGAAATGAATTTGGGCAGATTTTGGTTGCTGAGTGCCAGGTGTCCTGCAGCATTCAATGGATTTAATTTCTATCAGGAAATCCTTTTAATCTACAATATTTCTGAACCTCTGAAGCATAATAAGATTGGTTCTAGAGCTGTCCGCACTTACGAGGGTTCGCAATGTCGTTTTTCGAATATCTAAAACAACCCTGACTAGCGAAAGGAGGAACTTCCAGCAGCTTATTTTAGCTGTTGGCCAGTCAACTCAAGCCACCCCTCTCCCACACTGAGCTCAATTCAATATTTATTAGCTGCTCCCGAGCTCATCGCTTCGGGGGCTCCCTATTGGTCAATAATGAATGAACGAAATGCTCCCGAGGAAGCGATGAAGCGCGGAGGCTGCGCGAGGAACCGGCTCCCGTGGCCAATTTGATCTGGAACGCCTAGCAAATCCAATGGTAGCGGATGAGTCGAATATTGCATTTCGCTGCTCGCAGTTTTTCTTCGCTTTTATGACAGGCTAGTAGAGGCTCAGATGAGTGAGGAGTGGTGAGAGAAATTCAGTTATGGTTATGAGCTATAGAGGATGCCGGGGACGGGCCTCCAGTGGGAGTGCAAGGGCCTACTCAAGACACGTTTCTAGGATCTACCAGCGAGGTGTCAATTTGGGCTTAAATGTATGCTTAAAATGTATGCATGGATTTGCAATGGGTAGGTAACAGTGACCTTGAAAGGTGGCCTTTCTTTTAGCAGTGACCTTGAACAGTGGCCTTGAACAGTGACCTTGGAAGGTGAACTTTAACAGTGACTTTGAACAGTGATCTTAAACAGTGACCTTGAACAGTGACCTTGAACTGTGACCTAGAACTGTGACCTAGAACAGTGACCTTGAACAGTGACCTTGAACAGTGACCTTGAACAGTGACCTTGAACAGTGACCTTGAACTGTGACATTGAACAGTGACCTTGAAGAGTGACCTAGAACTGTGACCTTGAACAGGGACCTTGAACAGTCACCTTGAACAGTGACCTTGAACAGTGACCTTGAACAGTGACCTTGAACAAGTGACCTTGAACAGTCACCTTGAATAGTCACCTTGAACTGTGACCTTGAACTGTGACCTTGAACAGTGATCTTGAACAGTGGCCTTTAAGAGTCACCTTGAATAGTGGCCTAGAACAGTGACCTTGAACAGTGAATTTCCAGCCATCAGCCGATAGTTTTGCTTTCATAATCAATGTTCCAAACTTATGAAGTGACTTTTTTCTCTGTGCTGATTCTTACGACTTTTGTTCCCTTGATGACGATTCATCTGTCTGGAATACTCGTACAGAGCAGACCTGGATAAAAAATTTATGTTGAATGCTTCTTTCTAAATTGGTAAAAAAGTACTTTTTGAGTCAGCCGGCCTTCCACAGACGTGTGACAGTTGCAAAATTAAGCGACACACCTGGCTAACAAAGAAAACTTTGAGCAGCTTCTCGTCCTGCCCCACCAACCTTGATCAAGCAGAGAGAGTTCCTTCGGCACACACGGCGTGCTGCATCAAGGAAGCTGTGGCAAACATCTCGTTTGCTTCTCGTACTTCCCTGGCAGCTCCTTTGTGGATTCACTTTCTCTGCTTGTATTATCCTTTCAGAGTTCACCTTTTTACAGTTGTAGGCCTGGATTTGGCCTACTTGATCTCATGGTTGTCGTCTGCTGGATCCTCTGGTTGTGGTCTGCTTGATCCTCTTGTTGTGGTCTGTTTGATCCCCTGGTTGGTCTACTTGATCCCCTGGTTGTGGTCTGCTGGATCCTCTGGTTGTGGTCTGCTTGATCCTCTTGTTGTGGTCTGTTTGATCCCCTGGTTGGTCTACTTGATCCCCTGGTTGTGGCCTGCTGGATCCTCTGGTTGTGGTCTGCTTGATCCTCTTGTTGTGGTCTGTTTGATCCCCTGGTTGGTCTACTTGATCCCCTGGTTGTGGTCTGCTGGATCCTCTGGTTGTGGTCTGCTGGATCCTCTGGTTGTGGTCTGCTTGATCCTCTTGTTGTGGTCTGCTTGATCCCCTGGTTGGTCTACTTGATCCCCTGGTTGTGGTCTGCTTGATCCTCTGGTTGTGGTCTGTTTGATCCCCTGGTTGGTCTGCTTGATCCCCTGGTTGGTCTACTTGATCCCCTGGTTGTGGTCTGCTGGATCCTCTGGTTGTGGTCTGCTTGATCCTCTTGTTGTGGTCTGCTGGATCCTCTGGTTGTGGTCTGCTGGATCCTCTGGTTGTGGTCTGCTTGATCCTCTTGTTGTGGTCTGCTTGATCCTCTTGTTGTGGTCTGCTTGATCCTCTGGTTGTGGTCTGCTTGACCCCCTGGTTGGTCTACTTGATCCCCTGGTTGGTCTACTTGATCCCCTGGTTGTGGTCTGCTGGATCCTCTGGTTGTGGTCTGCTTGATCCTCTTGTTGTGGTCTGCTTGACCCCCTGGTTGGTCTACTTGATCCCCTGGTTGGTCTACTTGACCCCCTGGTTGGTCTACTTGATCCCCTGGTTGGTCTACTTGATCCCCTGGTTGGTCTACTTGATCCCCTGGTTGGTCTACTTGATCCCCTGGTTGGTCTACTTGATCCCCTGGTTGGTCTACTTGATACCCTCTCAGTTGTGGAGAATGCGGAGCACTTCATCTGTGAATGCCCCGCTTTTACTCAGGACAGGCTCACCTACCTCGGCCCAACCCCGGACCTCTCCGACGTTTTCAGGCCCGAGAATCTCTGCCGGCTACCTAAGGGCTACCGGGCGAGCGGCCACGCATCGGCTTGGCTCGCCTGAGGGGACCGCTCTGCGGACACCGGCCTGACAGTGGTCGCCAGGGCTTAGCGGAATGGGCGGCGACGCCTCCCCGCTGCATCCGGATGCCCGTAGACCCCTGCAGCTGAGTCAAGTAAGTCGCATCTACTTGTAGTAGTCAGGCTTGCGGTTAGAGAATCAGAAAAGATACTTTTTCCAAAAATATGAGTGAATTGGGCCATGTTTTTGTGTATTTACGCATCAGAGTAACTTTTAAACAGTATTTTAATACAAAAATTATTCCACTATAAATTTGGATGAGCGTGTGAGAGTTCAGACAGACAGACAGACAGACAGACAGACAGACAGACAGACAGACAGACAGACAGACAGACAGACAGACAGACAGTCAGACAGACAGACAGACAGACAGTCAGACAGACAGACAGACAGACAGACAGACAGACAGACAGACAGACAGACAGACAGACAGACAGACAGACCGAGTTCTCTAGCCAGTCTTGCAGCAGGTGGTTTCCCTCTTTCGCAGCCATGCGACGCCACCGCCGCCTTTGGCGCCATCTTTCAGCGACTGCCGGCGCAGGTGGATGCCCAGGCAGTTGCCCACCGCCAGGTCCTGCTGCAGCAGCAGCACGCGGGTGAGGGCGGCCACCGCGTTGGCGACGTTCTGCCCCGTAGCTGCGCTGGCCTCGGCGAAAAGCGCGCCACAGTCGCTGGACAGCTGGCGCCCCGCCTCCGACTCGACCACGGGGGCGCCACCGGCGCGGGCGGCCTCGCGTGCGTCGATCTTGGAGGGGACAGAATAAGTGAGCCAGGTAGTGTGAGGGATCCGGCTGTTTGAAGTCAGGAAGAGACTGGGTGAGTCAGAAAGCGACTGAGTGAGTCAGAAAGGAACTGAGTGAGTCAGAAAGAGACTGAGTGAGTCAGAAAGAGACTGGGTGAATCAAAAAAAGAGACTGGGTGAATCAGAAAGAGACTGGGTGAGTCAGAAAGAGACTGGGTGAATCAGAAAGAGACTGGGTGAGTCAGAAAGAGACTGGGTGAATCAGAAAGAGACTGGGTGAGTCAGGAAGAGACTGGGTGAGTCAGAAAGAGACTGGGTGAGTCAGGAAGAGACTGGGTGAGTTTCATAGATTCTACAAGTAGAAACTGGGACTACCTTTCAACAGATAGGGAATAATTTCCCAACCTTATTAGCCACCAGCATGACTGGGATCTCAGAGTTGGAGCTCTCCCTGATCTCCAGCAGCCAGTCGCGCACCCCAACGAAGCTGCCCTCGTCTGTGCAGTCGTAGATCAGCAGGGCGCCGTCCGCGCGCCTGAAGTAGGACTTGGCCAGGCTGCGGAACCGCTCCTGCGCGGGTGGTGCGGGCATCGCTGATTGGCTGCTAGTCGTAAACTACTCTTTACAGCCTGTCGTCGCTAATTATCCCCTAATCGCGTCTCACCTGCCCAGCCGTGTCCCACAGCTGTATGGCGATCACGTGATCATCAACGGCCAGGGTTCGAGTCCGGAAGTCGACGCCCACGGTGGTCACGGTGGCCGTCGGGCAGCTGTCGTCGCAGAAGCAGCTGACGAAGCTGGTCTTGCCGACCGCCGCGTCGCCTGCGGTGACGATCTTGAACAGGCGCTCCGGCTGCCGCTCCGTGACGTCCGATGCCATGTTGAAATAGTCGGACTCGGCGACCACCGCTGACGACGCCGACCGGGATGGCAGGCGGTGGCGGCGGCTTCTCGACGACCGACTGTGTCGGTGACGCCGCTGTCTGGTTCGTCTGGCCGGTGGCGCAGCCTCTGCCAGCTCGTCCGCTAGCGGAATGCCGCCGCCCTGCTTTCGCCGCTGCTCAACGTCGGTGTCGAAGTCGCTGCTGCTGCCGCTGCAGTCGTCGCTTGGCGAGCAGGCGGACGAGGTCTCCGAGGAGGACAGCGGGGGCACCGACTGCTGGTTGGCGTTCAGCTGCCACCTCACCGGCCGGGGATGCCCAGCCATCGACGTCCTTGAGGGTTCGGTTGGAATGTCTCTGCACTCTGCACCCACATCCCCACACTGATTCTGTGCGCATGTGCTCAACGCATTACACTTCTGTACACCCCATCAGAGCTCCCAGCAAGTGCTCACCCCTCCCACTTGATGTCCTCTTCGTCCACATCGACTTCCAGAACTTCGCCGCCGTCGAGTTCCGCCGCCGCGAGGTCGCCAGACACGTCCGACAGGGTCGCCGACTTCCTTAGCGATGTCGAAGATATCTCCGATATCCCCAACGCCTGACGGAGCCGCCTCCGCGTCCGTCGCCGGAGCCTGCCGCCGCAGAACAGCGCCCGACGCAGCTCCTCGTTGGCCTCCCGGAGCCGCACGTTCAGTGCGCGCATCTCAGAGAGCCGGCTGTCCAGCTCCTGGCGCCGCTCCGCCTCCTCCGCCACTTGGCGCCGATGCGATCTCAGCGCTGCATCGCCGGCGTCGCCTCGGCGCTGAGCCCGCGACAGCCGGGCTTGACAGGCTTCCAGCTCCACCTCCAGCTGCTGCGTCTCCTGCGCCAGGCGCTCGGCGTCCAGCTTCGCCGAGACAACCGCCTGCTGAGCTGCCGCGGCCGCCGCCGCGGAGGCCGACCCCACTGAGGAGCTCTGGCGACGGCGCAGCTCCGACATTCGCGCCTGCGACAGGTGGGGTGTGGCAGATGGTGTGGCAGATGGAGTGGCAGATGGGGTGGCAGATGGGGTTGCAGATGGGGTGGCAGATGGGGTTGCAGATGGGGTGACAGATGGGGTTGCAGATGGGGTGACAGATGGGGTGGCAGATGGAGTGGCAGATGGGGTGGCAGATGGGGTGGCAGATGGGGTGGCAGATGGGGTGGCAGATGGGGTGGCAGATGGGGTTGCAGATGGAGTGGCAGATGGGGTGGCAGATAGGGTTGCAGATGGGGTTGCAGATGGGGTGGCAGATGGGGTGGCAGATGGGGTGGCAGATGGGGTGGCAGATGGGGTGGCAGATGGAGTGGCAGATGGGGTTGCAGATGGGGTTGCAGATGGGGTGGCAGATGGGGTGGCAGATGGGGTGGCAGATGGGGTGGCAGATAGGGTGGCAGATGGGGTGGCAGATGGGTTGGCAGATGGAGTGGCAAATGGGGTGGCAGATGGGGTGGCAGATTGGGTGGCAGATGGGGTGGCAGATGGGGTGGCAGATGGGGTGGCAGATGGGGTGGCAGATGGGGTGGCAGATGGGGTGGCAGATGGGGTGGCAGATAGGGTGGCAGATGGGGTGGCAGATAGGGTGGCAGATGGGGTGGCAAATGGGGTGGCAGATGGGGTGGCAGATGGGGTGGCAGATGGGGATACCAGCGCACCTGCAGCCTGACGACCTCCTCCTGCTGGCGCGCCTCCAGCTGCTGGAACTCTGCCTGCAGCCGCTGCCGCTCCTTGGCCCGCGCCTGCCGCTCAAAGCCGGCCAGCTGGCGCTCCATCTCCTCCTGCAGCTGGCGGGTGCGCTGCTGGGCCAGCTCCCTGCTGCGCCTCAGGCTGGTCTCCAGCTCCTCGCGCTCGCGGCGCTGCCGGGCCAGCTCCGTGGCAACCGTTGCTATGACGCCCTAAGCAGAATTTATGATGCGGAAGTGGAACGGTTGAGCGACATTCAGAGCGACTATCGTTTAGCAATAATTAGCGACACTGATTCAGCGACACTCATTCAGCGACACTCATTCAGCGACTCTCATTCAGCGACTCTCATTCAGCGACACTCATTCAGCGACACTCATTCAGCGACACTCATTCAGCGACTCTCATTCAGCGACACTGATTCAGCGACACTCATTCAGCGAGACTGATTCAGCGACACTCATTCAGCGACACTGATTCAGCGACACTGATTCAGTGACACTCATTCAGTGACACTCATTCAGCGAGACTCATTCAGCGACACTGATTCAGCGACACTCATTCAGCGACACTCATTCAGCGACACTCATTCAGCGACACTCATTCAGCGACACTCATTCAGCGACACTCATTCAGCGACACTCATTCAGCGACACTCATTCAGCGACACTCATTCAGCGACACTCATTCAGCGACACTCATTCAGCGACACTCATTCAGCTACACTCATTCAGCGACACTCATTCAGCGACACTCATTCAGCGACACTCATTCAGCGACAATCATTCAGCGACACTCATTCAGCTACACTCATTCAGCGACACTCATTCAGCGACACTCATTCAGCGACACTCATTCAGCTACACTCGTTCAGCGACACTCATTCAGCGACACTCATTCAGTGACACTCATTCAGTGACACTCGTTCAGCTACACTCAGCTATCGCACTCACCTGGAAGGCGTCGGCCAGCTGCGGATATTTCTCAGCCAGCAGCCGCTGCATCTTCTGAACCTCTTCGCTGCAAGGCAGCTCCTCGGCGCCGTCGATGGTGGGCAGCTTGTCTGCCTCGGCCTCGGCCTGCTCACTCTGGTCATCTTCCGGCTCATCATCGGCCGCCTGGCAGCTGATGGCCGTCAGCGCCAGCTGGAAGTCGTCAAGGTTGATCCTGCCATCCATGTCGGTGTCAAGTCGGCGGAAGACCTCCTCGACCAGCTGCTGCTGCTGCTGCTGGCCGCAGCAGGCGCGCATGTCGCAGAGGGTGACGAAGCCGGTGCCCTGCGGATCCAGCAGGTTGAACAGCGAGGCGGCTCGCTGCCTGAGGCCTTGGATTGGCGAGGTGGACATTTCGCAGTGAGACCGGCGGCAAGTCCCGCAGCAAAGCTCAACTCTGTGCTCAGGAAGAGCTTCTCAAATGTCTTTTCAGTTGAAATTGATTGAGCGCGCGGCCGCGACTGATCGATCGATCATTGAAGGCTCAGCTCGGGAGCGGAAGACGGGGATCGGGGGGGGGGGGGGCTGTTGTTCATGCGGGCGGCGAAACAGTGCGAGCCAATTTTGGCCATGGCTACGAGCTATTTATTGCCCGAAGCAGCTCAGCTAAAGTTCACTGTTTATAGCATTGTCGGTATCTGAGCAGCCAAGCTCTGGGCAGACAAGCACAGTTGCCAGGTGACTAAACTTATGTCTACTTTCGAAAATGTTTGACCTCACTAATAGCGGATTATAACTTAGTCAGAGATTTGTTATGTACATACACTATTGGGACTGCCCAATGACTGCTCAATGACTGCTCAATGACTGCTCAGTGACAGCCCAATGACTGCTCAATGACTGCTCAACGATTGATCAATGACTGATCAATGACTGCTCAACGATTGATCAATGACTGATCAATGACCGCTCAATGACTGATCAATGACTGATCAATGACTGATCAATGACTGCTCAACGATTGATCAATGACTGATCAATGACCGCTCAATGACTGCTCAATGACTGCTCAATGACTGATCAATGACCGCTCAATGACTGCTCAATGACTGATCAATGACTGCTCAATGACTGATCAATGACAGCTCAATGACTGCTTAATTACTGCTCAATGACTGATCAATGACTGCTCAATGACTGATCAATGATTGCTCAATGACTGCTTAATTACTGCTCAATGACTGATCAATGACTGCTCAATGACTGATCAATGACAGCTCAATGACTGCTTAATTACTGCTCAATGACTGATCAATGACTGCTCAATGACTGATCAATGACTGCTCAATGACTGCTCAATGACTGCTCAATGACTGCTCAATGACTGCTCAATGACAGCCCAATGACAGCCCAATGACTGCTCAATGACAGCCCAATGACTGCTCAATGACTGCTCAATGACTGCTCAATGACTGCTCAATGACAGCCCAATGACTGCTCAATGACTGCTCAATGACAGCCCAATGACTGCTCAATGACTGCTCAATGACTGATCAATGACTGATCAATGACTGCTCAACGATTGATCAATGACTGATCAATGACCGCTCAATGACTGCTCAATGACTGATCAATGACTGATCAATGACTGCTCAACGATTGATCAATGACTGATCAATGACCGCTCAATGACTGATCAATGACTGCTCAATGACTGCTCAATGACTGATCAATGACTGCTCAATGACTGATCAATGACAGCTCAATGACTGCTTAATTACTGCTCAATGACTGATCAATGACTGCTCAATGAATGATCAATGATTGATCAATGACTGCTCAACGATTGATCAATGACTGATCAATGACCGCTCAATGACTGCTTAATTACTGCTCAATGACTGATCAATGACTGCTCAATGACTGATCAATGACAGCTCAATGACTGCTTAATTACTGCTCAGTGACTGATCAATGACTGCTCAATGACTGCTTAATTACTTCTCAGTGACTGATCAATGACTGCTCAATGACTGATCAATGACAGCTCAATGACTGATCAATGATTGCTCAATGACTGCTCAATGACTGCTCAATGACTGCTCAATGACTGCCCAATGACTGCTCAATGACTGATCAATGACTGCTCAATGACTGATCAATGACCGCTCAATGACTGCTTAATTACTGCTCAATGACTGATCAATGACTGCTCAATGACTGCTCAATGACTGCCCAATGACTGCTCAATAACTGCTCAATGACTGATCAATGACTGCTCAATGACTGATCAATGACAGCTCAATGCCTGCTTAATTACTGCTCAATGACTGATCAATGACAGCTCAATGACTGCTCAATGACTGCTCAATGACTGATCAATGACTGATCAATGACTGCTCAATGACTGATCAATGACTGATCAATGACTGCTCAACGACTGCTTGATGACCGCTCAATGACTGATCCAAGACTGATCAATGTTTACTCAGTCTTGCTTTTGTATCTCTTTGTACATCTTTAAATTTATTTAAAGTCTAAAGCCGGAAAACCTGAAACGCTCTTAAACCAACTAAATGAAATAGATGTAGCAAAGCTCTATAGATGGCAGGAGCTCAAACTTTGACAGTCCCTGTCCCTGGCAAGAGACAGGGGCGCCCAACAAGAGACAGGGGCGCCCAACAAGAGACAGGGGCGCCCAACAAGAGACAGGGGCGCCCAACAAGAGACAGTGACGCCCAACAAGATACAAGGGCGCCCAACAAGAGACAGGGGCGCCCAACAAGAGACAGGGGCGCCCAACAAGAGACAGGGGCGCCCAACAAGAGACAGGGGTGCCCAACAAGAGACAGGGGTGCCCAACAAGAGACAGGGGCGCCCAACAAGAGACAGGGGCGCCCAACAAGAGACAGGGGTGCCCAACAAGATACAGGGGTGCCCAACAAGAGACAGGGGCGCCCAACAAGAGACAGGGGCGCCCAACAAGAGACAGGGGCGCCCAACAAGAGACAGGGGCGCCCAAAAAGAGACAGGGGTGCCCAACAAGAGACAGTGACGCCCAACAAGATACAAGGGCGCCCAACAAGAGACAGGGGCGCCCAACAAGAGACAGGGGTGCCCAACAAGAGACAGGGGCGCCCAACAAGAGACAGGGGCGCCCAACAAGAGACAGTGACGCCCAACAAGATACAAGGGCGCCCAACAAGAGACAGGGGCGCCCAACAAGAGACAGGGGCGCCCAACAAGAGACAGGGGCGCCCAACAAGAGACAGGGGCGCCCAACAAGAGACAGGGGCGCCCAACAAGAGACAGGGGTGCCCAACAAGAGACAGGGGCGCCCAACAAGAGACAGGGGCGCCCAACAAGAGACAGGGGTGCCCAACAAGAGACAGGAGAGCCCACCAAGACAGCAAATATTGGCGCCCCTTAGGGTAGCGGACCCTTCAATAAAAATTCCACTGCTACTCACAGTGAATGTATCTTTAAATAATAAATACTGTTTAAAGTAAGTATATACATATAGGAACATGCCAAAGCTTATGCCATAACATGCCAGAACATGCCATATGCTGAAACTGACACAGAATTGTAATTTACTTTAAATCTAATTCAAGCACACAGCACCAGCATATACTCGTATCAGTAGTTGCAATAAAAATCATTGAACCTGAAACAGTGGCCATGAAATATACAGGTCGTTTGACACTTGTCTCAATAATAAGTCCGGAAAAAGTCTTATATTTTGAATGATGTGTATCGCTACAAGTGCAAATTTCTAATTCAAATAAGCAGTTAGGATTCTCGTTGAACTCAAGCGTGCAAGACTAGCGATGGTTTCAGGGTGTGGGATCTCTAGTCCTGCACGGTTTGAGGGTGTGGGATCTCTAGTCCTGCACGGTTTGAGGGTGTGGGATCTCTAGTCCTGCACTGTTTGAGGGTGTGGGATCTCTAGTCCTGCACTGTTTGAGGGTGTGGGATCTCTAGTCCTGCACGGTTTGAGGGTGTGGGATCTCTAGTCCTGCACGGTTTCATGGTGTGGGATCTTTAGTCCTGCACGGTTGGAGGGTGTGGGATCTCTAGTCCTGCACGGTTTGAGGGTGTGGGATCTCTAGTCCTGCACTGTTTGAGGGTGTGGGATCTCTAGTCCTGCACTGTTTGAGGGTGTGGGATCTCTAGTCCTGCACGATTTCAGGGTGTGGGATCTCTGGTCCTGCACGGTTTCAGTGTGTGGGATCTCTAGTCCTGCACGGTTTCAGTGTGTGGGATCTCTAGTCCTGCACGGTTTGAGGGTGTGGGATCTCTAGTCCTGCACGGTTTGAGCGTGTGGGATCTCTGGTCCTGCACGGTTTGAGCGTGTGGGATCTCTGGTCCTGCACGGTTTGAAGGTGTGGGATCTCTAGTCCTGCACGGTTTGAGGGTGTGGGATCTCTAGTCCTGCACGGTTTGAGGGTGTGGGATCTCTAGTCCTGCACTGTTTGAGGGTGTGGGATCTCTAGTCCTGCACTGTTTGAGGGTGTGGGATCTCTAGTCCTGCACGATTTCAGGGTGTGGGATCTCTGGTCCTGCACGGTTTCAGTGTGTGGGATCTCTAGTCCTGCACGGTTTGAGGGTGTGGGATCTCTAGTCCTGCACGGTTTGAGCGTGTGGGATCTCTGGTCCTGCACGGTTTGAGCGTGTGGGATCTCTGGTCCTGCACGGTTTGAAGGTGTGGGATCTCTAGTCCTGCACGGTTTGAGGGTGTGGGATCTCTAGTCCTGCACGGTTTGAGGGTGTGGGATCTCTAGTCCTGCACGCAGAGTCAACCGAGAATGTAGAATTCACGCAGGATTAAGACATTTTCAAAAATTTTAATACGGAAATACTGAACAGTTGAAGGAGCCGCAGTAAATACTTTTGTTAAAAATCTAACAGCACTTTGAAAGAGACAATTCATCTCAGACGTGACCAAAACGTTGTCAAAGAGTTCCAAAGCTATGCTCATTTAGTTTGCTTAGACATTAGACAGTTTGCATTTAAAATATAACAATAATTGATTACACCTGCCCTAATAAGCAGATATTCAACCGACAGCTCAGCCGCAGCGATTACGCGGCGCATCTGAAGGCTGCGTACGGCTGTTCAGTCCAAGAACTGGGGGGGGGGGGGGTCGCCATACACACCCTCAATTACCCCAGCTAAAGCTGGAACCGATTTTATATGCGGAGTGCAGAGTGAAGTGTCTTGCTCAAGGACACAAACTGATCAGAGTATGGGTCGAGAATCGAACCCCCGACCTTCAAGTGTTTAGAAAAACAACAATTACATCTGACATGCAGTCAGACAAGACAAGAAAACCGACACCAGGAAAGGTGAGTCCAGAAGAAGCTGTAGAGAACACTCAAATCATGTCAAAACGCACTACTTAAAGTAATATTCTAATAACATTAATTTTACGAGCTAACTCGCAATCTATTTTTAGAATGAGTTATGATGAGTCATATCTATTTTTAGAAATTCTATTTTTAGAATGAGTCACGTGCAAACAGAAGTGACTCGGAGCCCTACGTAGGACCGACGTTTATTTGATCAAGGAACCGGTTCTCGGGAGTTGTATTTGCTTAATTCCATATATGGAAATGATCAAACATTTATGACCTCCTAATCAAACATACGTGACCTAAGTAAATAACCGATTTTAAACCAGTTTTTCACCAAAATTTTACTATAAATATAAGCGAAAATCCAATAGAAAAATTCAGACTCGGGGCGGTCTCAAGGAATACCTTGGAATACTTCAACTAAGAAGGCTCATCTTGTTTTAGTTCTCTAAGGACTCCAGGAGACAACAACTGTTCACCGGAACCGGCCGCCACCGCTCATCAAGCTAGCTAGCCATACAAGCAACAAGACTCCGCTGACTACCAACCTCAAGAGGATCCGCTGCAGTTAGAGTTATTCGATTTTGTTTATACCCAGGCACTTGTTCCCCAGTGTCTAGAAGTGGGAGTTATTTAGTGACTGATCACCACCCGATAAACTCTTCAAAGCAAATCAAGGGGCTATAGAAAAAAATCTTTAATAAGACTGCTAGAATCAAAAATGCCGAAAAAGCGAAAAAAGCGAATGGTCATGCAGACAATAAAAGAGCCGATTGCTTGCCAACACTGCAGTCGAATGAAAATTCAATTAAAAAATTGCCTTTAGATGCAGCAAACAAAGCTAAACAGAAGAACAAAAAACCTAGAAACAAATTCTTGTCAACTGTAAGAGCACAGTTGTATACAACACGGTAAAAGGCACTGCAAAATGTTAGCACAAGTCTTCCACTACCAGAGTTGAGCTGTCAATCAATCCAAACCCAACTCGCTGCTTCACCTGCCGCCGCCAGTCGCGTAGCCGAAAATGGCGCCCACGACGAGACCGCCGCCCACGAGCAGCTCCCAGCCGAGGCGCAGGTCGAACGCCAGCACGGAGACCAGGCAGGCCAGCAGGATGGCGGCCGAGGCGGCGAAGCCCTTCACAATGTTGTCCGTGTACTGCACCACCATGGCGACCTGTGGCAGGGTGAGGGAGATGGTAAGACAGACAGACAGACAGACAGACAGACAGACAGACAGACAGACAGACTGACAGACAGACTGACAGACAGACAGACAGACTGACAGACAGACTGACAGACTGACAGACTGACACACTGACAGACAGACAGACAGACAGACAGACTGACTGACAGACAGACACTAAGACAGACAGACAGACAGACAGACAGACAGACAGACAGACAGACAGACAGACAGACAGACAGACAGACAGACAGACAGACAGACAGACAGACAGACAGACAGACAGACAGACTGACAGACTGACAGACTGACAGACAGACAGACAGGCACTCAGACGCACAGGCACTCAGACACACAGGCACTCAGACACTCAGGTACTCAGACACACAGGCACTCAGACACACAGGCACTCAGACACACAGGCACTCAGACACACAGGCACTCAGACACTAAGACACTCAGGCACTCAGACACACAGGCACTCAGACACTCAGGCACTCAGACACACAGGCACTCAGACACACAGGCACTCAGACACTCAGACACTCAGACACTCAGGCACTCAGACACTAAGACACTCAGGCACTCAGGCACTCAGACACACAGGCACTCAGACACACAGGCACTCAGACACACAGGCACTCAGACACACAGGCACTCAGACACACAGGCACTCAGACACTCAGGTACTCAGACACACAGGCACTCAGACACACAGGCACTCAGACACACAGGCACTCAGACACACAGAGGATGCCAGGCTACGCACCGCCAGCCCACCGACGCTCTGCAGCAGCACGACGCCCACCACCCATTTGTCGTAGCCGTGCAGGAAGCCGAGCTGCAGCATCCGGGATCCGTCGCCGAGCAGGGCGGTGATGAGGCCCAGCAGGACTCCTTCAACAGACAGCTGCGTGTTGCGCCACCACAGCGACTTGCCTGTGCTTTTGAGCACAAACTCAAAATAGACACCAGCGAAACCTGTCGAGCAGCAGGAGAGAGCTTGAAATTGAATACTTTGACTTTCACTAAAATGAGAACCGCACGAGATTGGCATAATAAACAGATAGAGTGACAGAGTTAGAGTGATAGTGCCATTAGAGAGTTTTATTATTAGAGCGAGAGTGAAATTATTAGAAAGAGTTACAGAATTGGAGTGTGACAGAAATTGAAGTGAGAGTGACAGAATTGGAGTGAGAGTGACAGTGTTTGAGTGAGAGTGACAAAATTGAAGTGAGAGTGACAGAGATAGAGTGAGTGTGATAGAATTAGAGTGAGAGTGACAAAATTGAAGTCAGAGTGACATAATTGAAGTAAGAGTGACAGTGTTTGAGTGAGAGTGACAGTGTTTGAGTGAGAGTGACAGAATCGGAGTGAGAGTGACAGAATCGGAGTGAGAGTGACAGTGTTTGAGTGAGAGGGACAGAATCGGAGTGAGAGTGACAGAATCGGAGTGAGAGTGACAGAATCGGAGTGAGAGTGACAGAATCGGAGTGAGAGTGACAGAATCGGAGTGAGAGTGACAGAATCGGAGTGAGAGTGACAGAATCGGAGTGAGAGTGACAGTGTTTGAGTGAGAGGGACAGTATTAGAGTGAGAGTGACAGAACTGGAGTGATGGTGACAGTATTGAAGTGAGAGTGACAGAATTGGAGTGAGAGTGCCATTATTAGAAAGAGTGACAGTGTTAGAGAGAGAGAGAGAGAGAGAGAGAGAGAGAGAGAGAGAGAGAGAGAGAGAGAGAGAAAGAGAGAGAGAGAGAGAGAGAGAGAGAGAGAGAGAGAGAGAGAGAGAGAGAGAGAGGTAGAGAGAGAGAGAGAGTGACAGAATTAGAGTGCCAGCGCAGCACGGACGGAAGCCTCACCGGACATCAACGAGGCCGCCAGCACAGCCGCCAGTCCCAGCCAGGGTCGCTGGACAATGGCGCCCTTGGTGCCGGCGCCATCATCGGCGCCAATGGACTGGCACTGGACCAGCGCCACTCCGGCCGCCAGAGCAACAAGCGACAGCCATTGACGCGGCGTCAGCCGGCGCTTCAGCATGGCAACGGAGAAGAGGGCCGTGGTTAACAGCTTTAGCTGGTAAGTCACCTGTGAGAATGGGGCACGCGGGAATTGGATGCATTAATTTAGGGTACCTAAAGTACATAGTGTACTTTAAATTTGAAAGACTAGCTAAGTTCACCAAAGCATTAGCAGTAATAAAAAATTATTATATAGAAAAGCACCGAGCAAAGATTAAATCAGAAGTGGTGTGCAAAATAAAATTTTCATACTGTCACTAAATCCACGAATAATGAAGTTACTGTATCTCCTATTCAAGCACTATCGGAGAAGATCGATAAAACCTGTTGTCTTCTGTAGGCTGAAACAAATTCGAAATAGAGATTTTTAATAACTGGATCACATTGCACCTGATGCACACATTGTCAGAGGATTGTCAGAGGATTATCAGAGGATTATCAAAGGATTATCAGAGGATAATCAAAGGACTGTCAGAGGATTATCAGAGGATTATCAAAGGATTATCAGAGGATTATCAGAGGATTACAACAGATTTCAGAGGATTATCAGAGGATTATCAGAGGACTGTCAGTGGATTGTCAGAGGATTTTCAGAGGATTGTCAGAGGATTGTCAGAGGATTATCAGAGGATTATCAAAGGACTGTCAGAGGATTGTCAGAGGATTGTCGCAGGATTGTCAGAGGATTATCAGAGGATTATCAGAGGATTACCACAGATTTCAGAGGATTGTCAGAGGACTATCAGAGGATTATCAGAGGATTATCAAAGGATTATCAAAGGATTATCAGAGGATTATCAGAGGATTATCAGAATCTGTGAACATTCATCGAAGCTAAAAGAAGTTGAGACATCCATTAAATTACTAGCAATTTTCTCATTAGCAGTGCTACCTGGTAAGTGACGGGGTCAAGATTCTCGATGGCCACGTAAAGCAGGTTATTCTGCAGCACGTACACCACAGCGGGCACGGAGATCTTCAGACAGTCGAGCGGATCTCCCACCGTGCCGAGCCATACAAGGCGGCTGAAGGCTCGCCAGTTGCCGCACTGTTTGGCCAGCAGGCAGCAGCTGATGGCGAATTTCACAACTTCGGCGAGAACAACAGCGGATGAAGCAAAGAACATGTCGCCTGGCCGAGTGCGAATATGACGAATGGCCAGGATTAGGACCACATTCTGCAGTGTCAGGGAGCACAGGCAGCCCACTTTGACTGCCAGACTGCCGCCGTCTCCACCACTGCCGCTGCTGCCTGCCTAAAGATATTACAATCAACCAATGCTATTAATTTAGGGAGAGAATAAAACAACTGAAAGTGTATAAATAATTAATCTAATAAGTTTAAATGTACTTAATGTAGTTAAATTATGAGTCTACAAAATGATTACTAGAGAACTAAAAAATAAATGATAATAAAAAATCAGGTTTTGCTTTAACTAAATAGTCTTTCCTTGAATCCAGTGCGATGATAGGAAAATGAAGAAACAAAATATCAATTGTACAGCTAAAAGGACTAGTAAAAATAACCACATAAGTTTGCTAAGAAGCATAGTAAAGCCTTTATATCTTATGTCAATTAGTAGCTAATAAATAGAACTTTAATTCATATTATTATTTTTTAGAGATAAATTACTGAGCTTTCTTAAGAGGCTATTTTTTTTAGCTAAATGAATAATAGCAGCAGTATTAGGTAGCATGCATTCAAAATTATTATAATTGGGCATATAGAAGAAAACCCATGGTGTCGGTGACAGTGACAATATACTAAATTTGACTTGTGTAGTATCTTTTATACACATGAAAAATCGTAGTACTTAATAGTTTTACATGTAAATCAGTGATAAAATTCTGGCAGGCTTGGTAGAAAATTTATTAATTTTTACTTTTACCTAATATTTACTATACATGAAGATTAGATACTTGATTAGTATTTATCAAGACTTTAAGCAGCAAGTTTATTACTTTAATATTGGGGTGCTTGATATAATGGTAGCCCACTTTTGACACGTTATATATTATTTACATAATACAAGGATGTGTCATCTCACATCTGACACAAGAAACTGAGATGATTGGATGTTATGATTTAATATTTTAGATATCTTCGTAAAAGATTTATACTTCGTAGAAAAAGAGCATTTTAAAATATTTCCGATGACACTTTCACTTTTAACAAATATTTGGCTTAAGCATCACTAATGCTGCTGTGTAAAATAAAACACTTTAAATAAAAAAATAGGTTTACAAAATACTATTCTCAAAACTTATTGCAATGTGTAAGATCTAAAAGGCATAGCCCACGGAAATTATCGTGCTTTTTTAGATTTTCGTGGATTTTTAACTCATGCAGTTTTCATGGAACCAAGCGGAGAACATGCATTGAGTGTTAGTAGTATTAGTAAAGACGAAGTATTCTAACCACTGTATCCTCATCTTCCTATATTTTTTCTCATATATTTTCTTCTATTTATACTCATCCAATATTATCTCCTCACCGATATCTTCCAATTTTCAGTATCTTTGACATTTTTCTTTTGGTTTTTGCAAAAGTTACTAATGATTTATCATAAAAACTTTGTATTATTGACCGATTTGTGTGCCTCCTGCATCTAATGAATTTGGATGCATTTCATGATGTAAGTGAAGTTTGTTATAATTTCCTATATTAATCTTTTGATTTATCAATAAAGCAATTCATAATACTTAATTAAGATATTCAATTATTTTTAATATGTTTAATATTAACATTCAATGTTTTTAATACTTTTTATTAGAAATATAACTCATTATATAATTTTTTGTATTAGAAACTATTGCAGACATGCCTGTTTATGTAATATGTACCCTTATTTGGTATAATGAATCTAGTGCTAATTGATTACTATATATTTTTACTTCAAAATAATCATGAAATAATAATGACTAATTCTAATGCTAATTATAATAAGTAACACGAGTAGAAAATTTTTTGACTAATGAATTATATAGTAACTACTATATTTTTTAGCAAAAAAACTAATTATTAATTTTAATTTAGCATTGATATTTTAAAGTGCTATTTGAAACTAATATATTGTCCTAGACCTAGAGCTTTAATTCTTTCCCTTTATTTTTGCAAAAGATGAACCAATAAATATTATAAATGTTATTATTACTGTTTATTCATTTATTACTTGCTTTTGTTTAATGTTAAAATATTTATTAATGATAAAGAGAAAAAATATGTTAAGGCTTTAGTAATATTTTAGCTTATGCCTTATAGTAATGCTTTTAAGTTACAATTAAACTATTTAAAAATACATACATAAATAAATTTAAGTAAAATAAGAATATTCATAAGTTTTTACTACTGGCCTTAATAAAATAATACTCTTATTTACTTTCTTAATCTGAAGTAGTTAGAAATAAATAGTGCAGTATTTGTTATTTAAACATGGATATAAAAAAGTTATCGCCATACTTAATTAAACTGTGTTCTAATTATGTTCTAATCATACAGTATTTGTATCAAATTTATATAGACTTTCTGGTCAAATTATTGCACTTTACATATTCATCTTCTGTATCAAAAGCTCATGTAGTGCAATACAGGTAATATCTAATTGGTTTTATTGTTTACAAATCAGTGAATTTTAAGTAATTAGCTACTACCTTACTAATTGGCGGTGTTTATGCTAATTATTAATTCCATTAATTTCCTATCGTTCAGCCCTACGCCGCCGGCCTCAGGCCCAGCGGCAGCGACTTTCTTCGCAATGACAGCAACCCGTCTAGCAAGGGCTCCCTCATCAGACAGGTGAGCGCGTCTCTAGTGTGCTTGATTTTGCTTGATTTTGCTTGATTGTTTGATTGTGCTTGATTGTGCTTGATTGTTTGATTGTGCTTGATTGTGCTCGATTGCGCTTGATTGTGCTTGATTATGCTTGATTGCGCTTGATTGTGCTTGATTGTGCTTGATTGTGCTTGATTGTGCTTGATTGTGCTTGATTGTGCTTGATTGTGCTTGATTGTGCTTATTGTGCTTGATTGTGCTTGATTGTGATTGATTGCGCTTGATTGTGATTGATTGTGATTGATTGCGCTTGATTATGCTTTATTGTGCTTTATTGTGCTTGATTGTGCTTATTGTGCTTGATTGTCCTTGATTGTGCTTGATTGTGCTTGATTGTGCTTGGTTGTGCTTGATTGTGCTTGATTGTGCTTGATTGTGCTCGATTGCGCTTGATTGTGCTTGATTGTGCTTGATTGTGCTTGATTGTGCTTGATTGTGCTCGATTGCACTTGATTGTGCTTGATTGTGCTTGATTGTCCTTGATTGTCCTTGATTGTGTTCAATCAAAGCGTGTTATTTTCTTTCGCTAGATTTTCGCCACCAGTCTACTGCCCGCATGGGCTCTATTCTCGAGCTCAAAGCACGCCTTTAATGAAAAATAAAAAAAATTGCCGATGCCTTTAGAGAGTCAAAGGAGGCGAATGACGCAGGCAGGAAAGAAGTTAATCTCGCTACGCAGCTGGCTTCCCCAGCCTCTCCTCCATCCCCATCGCCCATCCGCGACATTTGATGCCGCGCCTCCCCCTCCCGGTGTTTCTCCAGTGCGGCGAGAATCGAGATCGGGGAAGGAGAGAAAATGCAGCTGAAAGTGTAGATGGGAGAAAGCGCTCGCTTGCTTTTGTGCCATGGCGCTCAGCAGCCTCCGTGTTCAGTTTCGCCTTCCCTTTCTCCCCTTCCCCTCTCTCTCTCTCTCTCTCTCTCTCTGACAGCCAGCATCTGGTTCAGTGGCAGTCACGTAAGACTATAAGATGCAGAGGCCTTGTAGAATACTGGAAAATTAAGAACTACTTGTAGCTTGGAACACCGCGGCGGCCAATAAAGGATTTCGGGCTGGCAGGATATTACAGCGGTTATATCCGCATGCATGCACAACTGGCTGTGTGGCCCTAGGAAGAGGAAATATCGTCTTATCGGTCGGTTAGTGGCATTTTATGGCAACCTTTCACAACCGGGCTGAATCACCGTTTCTCCCCCCCCCTCTCTCTCTCTCTGGCACTCGCCAGGGTCTCCCGATCCACAGCGCACCACCGAGGCGGGGATGAGGGGAGGTAGTTCAGGGTGCAGCGCCGCATTGCATTTTTGAATTATACCCGCTGGGGACCAAACTGGTTCTGCGCGTGCCAGTAAAAGTACATTTGAACTGCCGTCGCTTCCTCCTCTTCCTCCTCCTATCGACACCGACTGGAGTCCGGAAGCCGTCGTTTAAAAAAATTCCACTACACGAAGTCTGCAGTGTGTGCAGAGCGGATTATTATTTGTCTCTCTACAAAAATTGCAAACGTTTCGATAGAACGAGGCTTGGGGCGAAAATTTTAGCCGAAAATTGAGTCTCCGGCTTGAGTATTGAGTATCCAAATGCGTCTGCTTTGAAATTTTTCAAACAGGTTTTATTTTTCGAAGCTTGAAAAAAAACATTTGTGACTGAAGAGCCGGATAGAGAATCCAGCTAATGCCTGCAGGCTGAGATGATGTGAGAGGAGATGAGATGAGAGAGAAAATGGGAGGAGAGAGAAGACGAGGTGCGAAAAGATAGGATGAGAGAAAGGATGAGAGGAGAGCGAAGATGAGAAGGAAAAGAGTAGCGCTGCGACACAAACCTTGAGCAGGCTGCATTGCTATTATAGAGTTTCAAAGGATCCAAGAACAGGATAGAGAGGCTTCTCGGGCCGCATGTGGCCCCTGCTCAAACTGTATTCGCTTTTTAACTTCGGCTTCAAAAATTGACAAAATTCCCAGGACACTACTTTTATTTTAAGTAGTCAGGCAGTCAGTCAGTCAGTCAGTCAGTCAGTCAGTCAGTCAGTCAGTCAGTCAGTCAGTCAGTCAGTCAGTCAGTCAGTCAGTCAGTCAGTCAGTCAGTCAGTCAGTCAGTCAGTCAGTCAGTCAGTCAGTCAGTCAGTCAGTCAGTCAGTCAGTCAGTCAGTCAGTCAGTCAGTCAGTCAGTCAGTCAGTCAGTCAGTCAGTCAGTCAGTCAGTCAGTCAGTCAGTCAGTCCGCCCCCGCATGCAGGGCAGCGCCGAGTCCAACGGGTCCGAGCAGAGCTCAGCGGAGGCGGCCAGCGTCATAGACGAGGACACCCGTCGGGAGCGGCAGCGCCAGGCCTCCGAGCAGCTGGAGAAGGCCAAGACAAAGCCGGTGGCATTCGCGGTTCGAACCAACGTCTCCTACGATGGCGCCAACGACACCGAGTGCCCGGTGCCCGGCCAGGCCATCTCGTTCTCAGTGCGCGACTTCCTGCACATCAAAGAGAAATTCGACGGCTACTGGTGGATCGGCCGGCTGATCCGGGAGGGCAGCGACTGCCAGTTCGTGCCGTCCCCGGCCCGGCTGGACAACCTCAAGGCGCAGCAGCGCAGCGGAGGCGGCGGCAGCGGCGCTTCGAAAACTGCAGCCGCTCAGGGCACGGGTGAGAGACATGCTCAGGATGAGCACTACTGATGATGAGCACCCCAGATAGACACAATTAGCACTCTGGATAGACACTATGAGCACTCCGGATAGACACTATGAGCACTCCGGATAGACACTATGAGCACTCCGGATAGACACTATGAGCACTCCGGAAAGACACTATAAGCACTTCGAATAGACACTATGAGCACTCCGAATAGACACTATGAGCACTCCGGATAGACACTATGAGCACTCCGGATAGATACTATGAGCACTCCGGATAGACACTATGAGCACTCCAAATAGACATGATATGCACTCCAAATAGACATGATGAGCACTCCAAATAAACATAATGAGCACTCCAAATAGACACTATGAGCACTCCGGATAGACACTATGAGCACTCCAAATAGACACTATGAGCACTCCGGATAGACACTATGAGCACTCCGGATAGATACTATGAGCACTCCGGATAGACACTATGAGCACTTCAAAAAGACACTATGAACCCTCCGAATAGACACTATGAGCACTCCGGATAGACATTATGAGCACTCCGGATAGACACAATTAGCACTCCGGATAGACACAATTAGCACTTCGAATAATCATTATGAGCATTCCGGATAAACACTATGAGCACTCCGGATAGATACTATGAGCACTCCGGATAGATATTATGAGCACTCCGGATAGACACAATTAGCACTCCGGATAGACACTATAAGCACTTCGAATAGACACTATGACCAGTCCGGATAGACACTATGAGCACTCCGAATAGACACTCCGAATAGACATGATGCGAGCATTCTTAATAACGGAGCGTAGACAAACAAGCAACAATAGTACTTATAAAAAGTCCTAATATGAATACACTCGAGTTGCACTCTTAACCGAACTGATAGCACAAAAATATACCACAACTGCACCAAAAATAGGTACTAAAAATACAAGTGTTTCTTCATCAACAAAATGTCATGCAATGCCCAGCAGACATAGCACTCTCCCTCCGTTGCTCTCTCGCGCAGGCGCCAACGCCAACACGCCGCCACCGACAAACCAGGCGCCGCTGATGGAGCCGGCGCTACTGGATGACTCTGGCGACGCTGATTCGCTTGGCTACGGCGGCGGCGGCGGCCGCACTGGCAAGTCTGGCTCGTCGGCCGCCGCTGCTGCCGCTGCTGCTGCTGACCCGACAAAAAAGAAGGCCTTCTTCAAGAAGGTAAAGCCGCGGTTTTTCCTTTTGCCTAATAACACTCTTCTCCATCCCTTTGAGTTTTAACTCCTCCGCCTCTCCCCAACTCCCTCCCGCCTCTCCCCAACTCCCTCCCCGCCTCTCCCCAACTCCCTCCCCGCCTCTCCCCAACTCCCTCCCCGCCTCTCCCCAACTCCCTCCCCGCCTCTCCCCAACTCCCTCCCCGCCTCTCCCCAACTCCCTCCCCGCCTCTCCCCAACTCCCTCCCCGCCTCTCCCCAACTCCCTTCCCGCCTCTCCCCAACTCCCTTCCCGCCTCTCCCCAACTCCCTTCCTGCCTCTCCCCAACTCCCTTCCCGCCTTTCCCCAACTCCCTTCCCGCCTTTCCCCAACTCCCTTCCCGCCTCTCCCCAACTCCCTTCCTGCCTCTCCCCAACTCCCTTCCCGCCTTTCCCCAACTCCCTTCCCGCCTTTCCCCAACTCCCTTCCCGCCTCTCCCCAACTCCCTTCCCGCCTCTGCCCAACTCCCCCACCGCCCTTGAGCTCAGTCATCTCGCAAGGTCGCACAGTGGACGAACTCGCTGGAATGCTTAAGGCTGATTTTAAATCAATTAAAACTTCTAATTAGCAATCATATCATAAAACTATTGACACCTAGTTAAAGTGTCAATAAGTGTCAATTAATTTAGCTCACAGCTCATATCATTTAGCTCATATAATGGAATATCAGGTGACATACGGCACTAATGAGCGCATTGTTTATGAGGCTCAAGCCAGCAACGGCAGCAATAACGGCGGTGCAGTCGTCGTAGGCGGCGGCAGCGGCGGTGGCGGCGGCAGCGGCGGTGGCGGCGGCAGCGGCGGTGGCGGTGTCGGAAACGACGAAGGCCCGAAAGTGGTTTTTTCGGTGCGAATCGGATCACGTGACTTAGTCAGGCCGAATGGCGGCATTGCATGCCATTATAAATTGCATTGTTAAAGATTTTGTCACTAGTTTCAGATTTTACCAAGTTTGCCGACACATGCCGGACTTGGAGCTCGCTTTTGTCATTGATTTGCCGTGAGCTGGCATGCAAGTTGAAGAATTGTAACAGCTGTTTAAGATTCGGAATTTGCTAATTTTATTCGTGAGAGATAGATTAGCAATCCATTCTAATCAACTAACTTTGAGTAATAGATTAGCAATCCATTCTAATCCACCAACTATGAGAGATAGATTAGCAATCCATTCTAATCCACCAACTATGAGAGATAGATTAGCAATCCATTCTAATCAACAAACATTGAAAGATAGTTTAGCAATCCATTCTAATCAACTAACTTTGAGAGATAGATTAGCAATCCATTCTAACCAATTAACTTTGAGTAATAGATTAGCAATACATTCTAATCAACTAACCTTGAGAGATAGATTAGCAATCCATTCTAATCAACTAACTTTGAGGGATAGTTTAGCAATCCATTCTAATCAACTAACTTTGAGTAATAGATTAGCAATCCATTCTAATCAACTAACTTTGAGAGATAGATTAGCAATCCATTCTAATCAACTAACCTTGAGAGATAGATTAGCAATCCATTTTAATTTAATAACTTTGAGAGATAGATTAGCAATCCATTCTAATCCACCAACTGAAAGAGATTAGCAATCCATTCTAATCCACCAACTGAAAGGGATTAGCAATCCATTCTAATCCATCAACTATGAGAGATAGATTAGCAATCCATTCTAATCAACTAACCTTGAGAGATAGATTAGCAATCCATTCTAATCAATTAACTTTGAGTAATAGATTAGCAATCCATTCTAATCAACTAACTTTGAGAGATAGATTAGCAATCCATTCTAATCCACCAACTATGAGAGATAGATTAGCAATCCATTCCAATTTACTAACTTTGAGAGATAGATTAGCAATCCATTCTAATCAATTAACTTTGAGAAATAGATTAGCAATCCATTCTAATCAACTAACTTTGAGAAATAGATTAGCAATCCATTCTAATCCACCAACAGAGAGAGATTAGCAATCCATTCTAATCCACCAACTGAAAGGGATTAGCAATCCATTCTAATCCACCAACTGAAAGGGATTAGCAATCCATTCTAATCCACCAACTGAAAGGGATTAGCAATTCATTCTAATCCACCAACTGAAAGGGATTAGCAATCCATTCTAATCCACCAACTGAAAGGGATTAGCAATCCATTCTAATCCACCAACTGAAAGGGATTAGCAATCCATTCCAATCAACTAACTTTGAGAGATAGATTAGCAATCCATTCTAATCCACCAACAGAGAGAGATTAGCAATCCATTCTAATCCACCAACTGAAAGGGATTAGCAATCCATTCTAATCCACCAACTGAAAGGGATTAGCAATCCATTCTAATCCACCAACTGAAAGGGATTAGCAATCCATTCTAATCCACCAACTGAAAGGGATTAGCAATCCATTCTAATCCACCAACTGAAAGGGATTAGCAATCCATTCTAATCCACCAACTGAAAGGGATTAGCAATCCATTCTAATCCACCAACTGAAAGGGATTAGCAATCCATTCTAATCCACCAACTGAAAGGGATTAGCAATCCATTCTAATCCACCAACTGAGAGAGATTAGCAATCCATTCTAATCCACCAACTGAGAGAGATTAGCAATCCATTCTAATCCACCAACTGAGAGAGATTAGCAATCCGTTGTATTTCTCTATCTATGCAACATTGAATGCCTGATTCAGTGCAAAGAGATTAGCTTTGAACGTATTTAAAACTCGAACTTCTCCCAGATTCAGCTTGAACTGCAATGCTGTTTTTGAAATAATAAATTGCTTGATTTTCTACCCGCTTGGTTTTAAATAGTACAAATGTTCTCGCTTGTACTTCAAGTGTGCCTTTGTGGTTGCTTATTAAAGTACACAACAATAATAGTACGCTGTTTGTTTAACTAAGAAGTGCAAATCCGCCCCCATTTCAATCTTCAGACGGACTCAGCGCCACCCTACGAAGTGGTGCCCTCCATGCGGCCCGTGGTGCTGATTGGGCCCAGCCTGAAAGGCTACGAAGTCACCGACATGATGCAGCGCGCCATCTTTGATTTTCTGAAGCGCCGATTTGAAGGCCGAATCATCATCACGCAGGTGTCATCGGACATTTCACTGGCAAAGCGGAGCGTGCTGAACAATCCAAGCCGGAGGAATGTCCTCATCGATAGGGGCACTCGGGCCAGCAATATTGGTGAGTTCTGGCGCCATGTTGCAGGGTGTTTTGGCGCCATGTTGCAGGGTGTTTTGGCGCCATGTTTCAGGGTATTTTGGCGCCATGTTGCAGGGTGTTTTAGCGCCATGTTGCAGGGTGTTTTATTGCCATGTTGCAGGGTGTTTTAGTGCCATGTTGCAGGGTTAGTGCCATGTTGCAGGGTGTTTTGGCGCCATGTTGCAGGGTGTTTTAGCGCCATGTTGCAGGGTGTTTTAGCGCCATGTTGCAGGGTGTTTTAGTGCCATTTTGCAGGGTTAGTGCCATGTTGCAGGGTGTTTTAGTGCCATTTTGCAGGGTTAGTGCCATGTTGCAGGGTGTTTTGGCGCCATGTTGCAGGGTGTTTTGGCGCCATGTTTCAGGGTATTTTGGCGCCATGTTGCAGGGTGTTTTAGCGCCATTTTGCAGGGTGTTTTAGCGCCATGTTGCAGGGTGTTTTAGCGCCATGTTGCAGGGTGTTTTGGGGCCATGTTTCAGGGTGTTTTGGCGCCATGTTTCGGGGTGTTTTAGCGCCATGTTGCAGGGTGTTTTAGCGCCATGTTGCAGGGTATTTTGGCGCCATGTTGCAGGGTGTTTTGGCGCCATGTTGCAGGGTGTTTTGGCGCCATGTTGCAGGGTGTTTTGGCGCCATGTTGCAGGGTGTTTTGGCGCCATGTTGCAGGGTGTTTTAGTGCCATTTTGCAGGGTTAGTGCCATGTTGCAGGGTGTTTTGGCGCCATGTTGCAGGGTGTTTTGGCGCCATGTTGCAGGGTGTTTTGGCGCCATGTTTCAGGGTATTTTGGCGCCATGTTGCAGGGTGTTTTAGCGCCATGTTGCAGGGTGTTTTAGTGCCATTTTGCAGGGTTAGTGCCATGTTGCAGGGTGTTTTAGTGCCATTTTGCAGGGTTAGTGCCATGTTGCAGGGTGTTTTGGCGCCATGTTGCAGGGTGTTTTGGCGCCATGTTGCAGGGTGTTTTGGCGCCATGTTTCAGGGTATTTTGGCGCCATGTTGCAGGGTGTTTTAGCGCCATGTTGCAGGGTGTTTTATTGCCATGTTGCAGGGTGTTTTAGTGCCATGTTGCAGGGTTAGTGCCATGTTGCAGGGTGTTTTGGCGCCATGTTGCAGGGTGTTTTAGCGCCATGTTGCAGGGTGTTTTAGCGCCATGTTGCAGGGTGTTTTAGTGCCATTTTGCAGGGTTAGTGCCATGTTGCAGGGTGTTTTAGTGCCATTTTGCAGGGTTAGTGCCATGTTGCAGGGTGTTTTGGCGCCATGTTGCAGGGTGTTTTGGCGCCATGTTTCAGGGTATTTTGGCGCCATGTTGCAGGGTGTTTTAGCGCCATGCATTTAGTCCGTATAATTATGCTTTGATGCATGACGGCTCTTACTATGACTGTTGATTTGAGCTCCTCCTCCACTTCCAGCCGAAGTGCAGCAGGAGATCGAGCGCATATTTGAGCTGGCCCGCACCCTGCAGCTCGTGGTGCTGGACTGCGACACCATCAATCACCCGGGCCAGCTCGCCAAGACCTCCCTGGCGCCAATCATTGTGTACCTGAAGATCTCTTCGGTCAAGGTGCTTCAGAGACTGATTAAAAGTCGGGGCAAATCGCAGAGTCGCAGCATGACTCAGCAATTGAGCTTGGCGGAGAAGCTGCTGCAGTGCAGTGCTGTGAGTACAGTGTGACATTGGGGTAATTCTTATCTAATGTGACCTTGAACTGGGGTGATTCTTATCTAGTGTGACCTTGAACTGGGGTGATTCTTATCTATATGACCTTGAACAGGGGTGATTCCTATCTATATTACCTTGAACTGGGGTGATTCCTATCTATATGACCTTGAACTGGGGTGATTCCTATCTATATGACCTTGAAGGGGGTGATTCCTATCTATATGACCTTGAACCGGGGTGATTCCTATCTATATGACCTTGAAGGGGGTGATTCCTATCTATATGACCTTGAACTGGGGTGATTCCTATCTATTGTATATGACCTTGAACTGGGGTGATTCCTATCTATATGACCTTGAAGGGGGTGATTCCTATCTATATGACCTTGAACTGGGGTGATTCCTATCTATATGACCTTGAACTGGGGTGATTCCTATCTATATGACCTTGAACTGGGGTGATTCCTATCTATATGACCTTGAACTGGGGTGATTCCTATCTATATGACCTTGAAGGGGGTGATTCCTATCTATATGACCTTGAACTGGGGTCAAATTAAAAAAAACACCCAGGACTTCTACGACGTTGTCCTGGACGAGAATCAGTTGGAGGACGCGTGCGAGCACCTGTCTGAATACCTGGAGGCCTACTGGCGCGCCACTCATCCGCCCTCGATGCTCAGCAAGGCGGAGCGCCTCCTCGGCCTGGCCGGCCAAAATCCTGGCGGCCGCCCCGGCGCCGAGTTTCACCATCCGCAGGCGGCGGTGCCGCACCTGCCGCGCCATGTCCCCTCGCTGCAGCTGTACCAGCAGCCGCCGCAGCGAATGCCACTGCAGCAGCAGCAGCAGCGAGGCGCGGCCGGCGGCGGCAGCGGCGGGCTGTGGAGCGGCGATCCGGAGGACTTCCGCAGCGACAGGCAGCTGCGCATCGACCGTCAGCAGTCGACATCTCAGCAGCCGCCGATGGCGATGATGTCGCATCAGCAGCAGCATCAGCAGCAGCAGCAGCCGCTGGATCTGCAGCAGCGCCGAAGGCAACTGCCGCATCCGCCGAGGCAGGGATCCATCGCCATCTAGCCGTGCAGCCTGTACATATAGAGCACGGCTTTGTTATACCTTGTCAGCTGTCCTTCCCGGCTAACTAATTAAAGATTGACCTGCTACCTTTATATGTTATATATTTTTGTCCCAATGGTCCCCAATTTATTAGCGTGTAATCGTTTTCTTACAAATTACTTCGTATTGAACCAGGACCGTTGCTTGTGGAGTCCAGCGTTCGTTTTTTGTCTGCTCAGTATTAGTGCTAAACACTGCATTGTTCTCGCATCAGTTCTATTATACAGTGCAGCTCTCCACCTGCACTACTTACAGTACAGCAGAGTGCACGAGATTTTTTTTTTTTTGAAGATGGCCAATTCAATTTACCACGAAGAGACCTTAAGGCTTAAATCATTGATAGGATTAAAAAAAATTAATTTGAGAGGTCACCTAATCCATTTGAGGTAACTTAAGAGGTCGTCTGACCACTTTGGGGTAAACTTGGGAGTCACCTGACCCCTTTGGAGTAAAATTAAGAGGTCACCTAACACTTTTGAGGTAAACTTGGGAGTCACCTGACCCCTTAGGGGTAAACTTGAGAGGTCACCTGGAGTAAACTTGAGAGGTCACCTGAGGTAAACTTGAGAGGTCACTTGGAGTAAACTTGAGAGGTCACCTGAGGTAAACTTGAGAGGTCACCTGGAGTAAACTTGAGAGGTCACCTGAGGTAAACTTGAGAGGTCACTTGGAGTAAACTTGAGAGGTCACCTGAGGTAAACTTGAGAGGTCACCTGGAGTAAACTTGAGAGGTCACCTGAGGTAAACTTGAGAGGTCACCTGGAGTAAACTTGAGAGGTCACCTGGAGTAAACTTGAGAGGTCACCTGAGGTAAACTTGAGAGGTCACCTGGAGTAAACTTGAGAGGTCACCTGGAGTAAACTTGAGAGGTCACCTGAGGTAAACTTGAGAGGTCACCTGGAGTAAACTTGAGAGGTCACCTGAGGTAAACTTGAGAGGTCACCTGACTCCTGTGTAATTTTTACTATCTGACATCTCTAGCCAACAGTTTGGAATCTGTTATGTCTCATTGATAACTTTATGGCGAAATTCTTTTGTCGTTTTGATTTACACCTGTCTGAATTGCGCCTGGTGTCGGGTTATTTACTCTTATTAACAGCCGTAAATTTATTGAGCTGTCTTGCAGTCCGCTTGCAGTATTGTTGTTTCACCGAACTTGTCTTGTGGTTTTCATTTTTGTCAGCTCATGTCGTCCATGTTAATCTGCACCAACGTTAACCCGCTGCCCTTGGAGACAATATTTATAGATTCTAAGAGGTTCGCACAATGCAAAGCATTAACAAAACTGAATTGGTGTTTATTTGTCATCGGGTATTTCGTGTGCCGAGTTTAAAAAGTAGCAGGTTTTTTTCTTAATTATTACCCTCGCTCTTGGTAACTGATTTGCTGAAAAACGTATTTACTAAATATACAAGAATATTTATATAGACGGCTATTTGCGAAATTTATACGTTAATTGAATAAATTTTAACAATCATAAAAAAATTTGTTTAAATAAGGTGAATCAGATTTCTTTTATAATTTCAACAAAATGCGAGCTCGTATTAACACCGGAAAATTTCCGGTGTTATCACTTGATCGCGGAGAATACATGTAAATCGTGGGGAGTGTATCATGGGGAAAGTGGGGAGTCTAGCAGAAGCTCTGGTGCTCCCCCGCCCAGCAGCAGCTTTGGCGCCCCCCAGCAGCAGCTTTGGCGCCCCCCAGCAGCAGCTTTGGCGCCCGCCAGCAGCAGCTTTGGCGCCCCCCCCCCAGCAGCAGCTTTGGCGCCCCCAGCAGCAGCTTTGGCGCCCCCAGCAGCAGCTTTGGCGCCTCCCCCCCCGCAGCAGCTTTGGCGCCCCCCAGCAGCAGCTTTGGCGCCCCCCCCCAGCAGCAGCTTTGGCGCCGTCACCTCAAACGATGCAGCGCCCAAAAAGCCATCCCAAGGTTTCAGGAATCCCGGCTACGCCCCATTATCGTGCAAATCAAAGCTGAGTCAGTTAATCCCTTATCCTAATTAGTATTTCGCTGCCCGCAGGCAAAAACTGCTTGAGGTGGTGAGAAAATCTTTCTGAAAGCTTTCAGTTGGCCCTGGAGGTGCGGCCCCAATTTCATTATTTTCAAGCAGCGAAGCAGAAAAAATAGCAAATTTGCAGATTAGATTTTTGCTTTTTTGTCTCCTGCTTTGATAATTGAAGCAATTTAATAAAGATTCCATCACTCAAATTAAGAAATCTCTTTTAGGATAGACAGCTTGCTAATATATTTACATATTTCTTTATTCACTTCTTTCTGCCAAATGAAGGTCCGCTGTCATTGAACTGGGGATATTCACTAATTCATGATTTGATCCTGCTGAGTGAGCTCAGCCTCAGGTAAATTAATTAAATTAATTTCGGCTAATAGTCTGTAAGGGATATTTGATTTCAGAAACTTTTTGGACACCTTCAGAAATCTTCAGTCACTTTCAGACACCTTCAGTCATCTTTAGGCACTTTCAGTCACCTTCAGTCACCTTCAGTCACCTTCAGTCACCTTCAGTCACCTTCAGACATCTTCAGCTCCTTCAGACACCTTTAAACACCTTCAGACACCTTCAGACGCCTTCAGATCCTTCAGACACATTCAAACACCTTCAGACGCCTTCAGATCCTTCAGACACATTCAAACACCTTCAGACGCCTTCAGATCCTTCAGATCCTTCAAACACCTTCAGACACCTTCAGACGCCTTCAGATCCTTCAAACACCTTCAGACACCTTCAGACGCCTTCAGATCCTTCAGACACCTTCAAACACCTTCAGATACCTTCAGACACCTTCAGATCCTTCATCTAACGCTAGACACCTTCAGACACCTTCAAACACCTTCAGACACCTTCAGACACCTTCAGATCCTTCAGCTAACGTTAGACACCTTCAGACAGCTGAGACCTTAAAACACCTTCAGACACCTTCAGACACCCTTCACTTCCATCGTTGCATGTACCTGCAATTTTCTGTCAGGTACCTCAGACAGCCATCTCCACCTTCTGCCAGGTAACGAGTACTTCAGAAAACAATAATTCCTACTTATATAGAATTGCTTTTAATACTTTAATAGACTAGGAAATTGACCAGGAAAAGGACTAACTATTATATATGTAGCTGGTATACCGTATGCTGTAAATAAGAAAGATGAGGAAAGAATGTAAATTTGAGTTTCAATAAGGAGAAAAACAAGGAAGGGCCAGTCTTACTCAGTCTGGTTGACACTTTAAATTTACGTGATCCGTACTCTGCTCAAGAAGTGCGAGCTGCTCAAGAACTACTAGATGCAGTAAAAGCTCCAAAATGAGACTGCAAAGGCTCTAAACATCAGCAAGCGTAGCAAGTTGAGTCGTCGGTTGCTTCCACTCGTACACTGTTAAGATTTCATGCACCGTGTCTATTGATAAGTTGGACGAATGGGAGTAGAAGTGGCACCCCCTGAAGGAGCGGGGTAGAAGTGGCACCCCTGAAGGAGCGGGGGTAGAAGTGGCACCCCCTGAAGGAGCGGGGGTAGAAGTGGCACCCCCTGAAGGAGCGGGGGTAGAAGTGGCACCCCCTGAAGGAGCGGGGGTGGAAGTGGCACAGAGCTCTCTCCATGGGTCACCAATTGGCGGCCTTCTGAAGACCTTCTCCGCTCGGCTTTGACGCTGACCGGTAAACAGCGAGACTTGCGATAGACCGCCTCGGACTTTGGAAGACCACAGATGAGACGAAGCGCTTCTCTATGGGGAACAATCGATTTCTTAAAGCCTGGAGTTGGACAACCAGGGCATCCAGGCCGCGTCCGCGTGCCAGACAACAGATTCGACCATCGCCTTGTACACCGCGTTGTAATAATTCCACGGACTCCACTAGTTAAGTAAGTTAGAACCTCTCGAGAAAAACTTGAGCGAATGCTAGTTAGCGCACGCGCATATATATTTAATAAGCACGACGTACATTAGTACACGATACACGTATACGCGAGGACGAGCAATCAATGAAGTGCATATACGAGCTACTTAAGCAATAATCAACGTGCCCACGAAGCCCTACACCCCCAAACCACCTCAGAAGATCAGTCCATTGGCACTTTGCCACACGCGTGACATCATGGACCTCAAGTGTCTGTCTGTCTGTCTGTCTGTCTGTCTGTCTGTCTGTCTGTCTGTCTGCCTGCCTGTCTGTCTGTGTATCTGCCTGCCTGTCTGTGTGTATGTCTGTCGGTCTGCCTGTCTGTCTTCATAGTTTGTTTTCAAAGGCTAGTAAATAATTCTGTTTTTGTACCATCCGACTTTTTCTTCGCAGAAAAGGAGCACAGAGGCAGCATACCGGGCTGCAGAAGAAATTTTACACATTTACGAAACGACAAAAGTGACAAAGATGATTTTATCGCAAAGAAATGTGATGCAAATTGGATGCAAATTCCCTCGCCGCAACTTTTCTTAGAAACTTCTTTGCTAGCCTCCTCGCTGATGACATGAGTCGGGAGGGCCAAATGAGCTGTGATGGGAGGCTTCATTGAGACTTTGAAGAAGCAGAAGACGGGGTGTTGCAGAAGAAACATGGCAAGACAACACAACACGCCCCTCCCCCTTCCTTCGTAGAGCCCTCCTCAGGCTCAACCGCAGAGACCTCAGAGCAGTTAGCATGGCCCTCTCCAGGCATGGCTGCTTCCTTCAGAGCCAGGTACCTGAGGAGCGGTGCCCCTTCTGCCGCTGAGGAACTGAAAACGCGGAGCACTTTATCTGCCACTGCCCAGTTTTCACCAGGGCCACCTCGGGCCAAATCCGGTTCTCTCCGACGGTTGCATGCCCGAGAGCACCCCGCCGCTCGCCCGGTACTTCAGGGACACTTCAGGGACGAGCTGATGTCTTTCGATGGAAGTCATTGGTCGCCAGGGGCCAGCGAAATGGCCGGTCTCCTCCGCCTCCTCGCTGCATCCGCCGGACGCCCCCTGCAGCTGACTCAAGTGAGTCAGCACAACACGCAACGACAAGCAAAAATGATAGTCCTTTTAAGCCCGCGCGGACAGCCCAGCTAGAAGGCCGCTGTACTCGCAGATCTTGGAATTTTTAATTGAGGTCGATTTTCGCTGCACAGCGGGATCTGTGAAATGTCGGAACTCTGTGAAATGTCGGAAATGTTTTCAGTTTTTAGCAAAAAAAACACAATTTTCTGATTTTTTGGCTTCCAGAGTGCAAGGATGCAAGTTCGTTCTTTGCTGGCTGACCCAAAACCTAACCCTAATCCTAACCCTAACCCTAACCCTAACCCTAACCCTAACCCTAACCCTAGCCCTAACCCTAACCCCAACCCTAGCTCCAGTCATCGGCAGTCAAACTGGCTGACTCACACGTGACTCAATCTTAATTGCTCAAGAATATTTAGAGAAAGAAAGCAAAGTTCCGTTGTTTTGCCATCTCTTTATTGAAATCTTCTAAGCGGATTTTGCTGGGTCAAGATTGTCCGCATCCCATAATCTGCTGCAAAACCCCGAGCAGCACCTGACTTCAATTGCAATCCGGAGATCCGGAGGTTGAGGCAGGTGAGGCAGGATCAATTAATTGTGCCCCAGCGAGTGATACAAAATGAAAACTTCCAATCCCGCTAATGCGTTTTTGTGGCAAAAATTTGACGCAGGAAATCACGCAAACTGGAAAACTGGAAAGCCAGCAGCTAAAAAATATCAAACCAAGGTGAGTCGGTCACTGCCGGAAATCAAGGCATGAGTCGAACCTGAGAAGGCGAGCTTTCACAGACAGATATGAACGCAGGCAGCTAATCACGCAGGGTGTACAGCGGCCCTGACCTTCTAATCGTCAGGCATGTACACCCTCTGCGCCTTGGGGTCGGCAATCCTGAGTGTGTACTCTGGCCAGCGCGATAGTCAGACGCGTCAACCGAGAAGCTTCTGTCAAACATAGGAAAATATTCCTTTCGCTAAAAAAACTTCGACAGTTTCCAATCACTCTATTTCCAGTTTTCACAAGTTCCAGTGTTCCAATTGCTTAGGACTACTAAAGGGCGTCGTTTTTGGGTCTCTACTAATTTAGCAGTCCATGACTTCAGCCGGGGGGTCACGCGGCTTTTCCTTCGTCTCCTCCACCAGCCAGCGGAACCCGTAGGTAGCGCGAGTTCGAGCCCGCCGCCGCCTCGGGGACGGCCGAGCTGCGCCGCGGGCTGACCCGGGGACTGGCGGACGGCGAAGGCTCGGCGCTGCGACCCGCCGCTGTCGCCCAGCTCCTGTTGGCACCGCCGCCTCCATGACCGGCGCCCCGGTTGTCGCCGCAGTTCAAGAACACCCGCCGGAACGTATCGCGGAAGCGGGTAGAGAAGCAGGAGTACAGGACGAAGTTGCTGGCCGCGTTCAGCAGCAGCAGGATGTTCACCAGCGAGTTCAGCAGGCGCGACGCCATCGTCTGACTGCCCGACGAGGAGGCGGCGGCGGCCGCAGCGTCGGATCGCATCGCCTTGCGCAGGGTGACGACAGCGGACGGCAGCTGGCAGAGGCAGAACAGCAGCACCACGGCGATGAGCATCACCGTCACCTTCTGCTGCTCGTTGGCTGGCTTGTGCTCACGCCGCTGATGCTCCCGCTGCTGCTGGCCTGATGGCGACGACTGGTGCAGCGGGATCGCCTGGTGGATGTCAGGCGAGTGGTCTTCGCCGCCGCCGCCTCCGCGGCCCATGGCTACTCGACGTCGACGGGCAAGGACGACGCTGCGGATGAGCAGGCTGTTGAACACGACCAGAAACAGCAGCGGGCCGAACACGAAGATGGACACAAACACCTGGTAGTAGCCCAGCGATTTCATCACCTTGTAGGCGCCGGTCTTGCCGATGCCATACACAGTCTCCGTGTAGTTGCCGCAGTCCACCTCCTTGGCAACGACAGCTTGGTATTCGAAGAAGTTGGGCAGGGTGCAGAGCGCAGTGGCCGCGAACAGGCCCCAGGTGAGGTGCTTCGCCCTCTCCTTGGTGCAGTGCCTCCTCCCGAGCATGGGCTTGTAGATCACCAGCCAGCGCTCGAAAGTGAACAGGCAGGTCAGCCAGGTGGCGTAGTTGCTAAGCAGGTTGGCCAGGGGAAACAGGTAGCTGAGTGCGTGCGCGAACCACTGGCTGCTGAGCACGCCGGGGTAGAACTTGACGGTGATGACGTAGAACACGATGAGGTAGGCGGTGTCCACCGCGGCCAGAGCAGTCAGGTAGTTGTTGGTTGACGAGGCCATCCACTTGCGGGTCAGTACGACAATGTTGATGGAGTTGGCCGCGATGCCGAAGGCGACAATCGATGGCGTGACAACGATCAGGGCCAGGTCGACGGGGCTCAGCGACTGCCAGCCGGGCTCGGCGGTGCAGTTGCTGATGTTGCTCATGGCTGGAAGGTGGGAGTGACGGGAGCTGACTGCATGTGTGAGCACAAATTAGCAGCGCTATTGAAGCTGATGGCCTTCGTTTACAGCGGCCCGGATCGATCCTACACTACTCAAAGCTGAGGACCTGAGGGGGAGCAGCGGCCCCAATCGGTCCTACACTACTCAAAGCTGAGGACCTGAGGGGGAGCAGCGGCCCTAATCGGTCCTACACTACTCAAAGCTGAAGACCTGAGGGGGAGCAGCGGCCCTAATCGGTCCTACACTACTCAAAGCTGAGGACCTGAGGGGGAGCAGCGGCCCTAATCGGTCCTACACTACTCAAAGCTGAGGACCTGAGGGGGAGCAGCGGCCAATCGGTCCTACACTACTCAAAGCTGAGGACCTGAGGGGGAGCAGCGGCCCCAATCGGTCCTACACTACTCAAAGCTGAGGACCTGAGGGGGAGCAGCGGCCAATCGGTCCTACACTACTCAAAGCTGAGGACCTGAGGGGGAGCAGCGGCCAATCGGTCCTACACTACTCAAAGCTGAAGACCTCAGGGTGGAGCAGCGGCCCCAATCGGTCCTACACTACTCAAAGCTGAGGACCTGAGGGGGAGCAGCGGCCAATCGGTCCTACACTACTCAAAGCTGAAGACCTCAGGGTGGAGCAGCGGCCCCAATCGGTCCTACACTACTCAAAGCTGAAGACCTCAGGGTGGAGCAGCGGCCCCAATCGGTCCTACACTACTCAAAGCTGAAGACCTCAGGGTGGAGCAGCGGCCCCAATCGGTCCTACACTACTCAAAGCTGAGGACCTGAGGGGGAGCAGCGGCCCTAATCGGTCCTACACTACTCAAAGCTGAGGACCTGAGGGGGAGCAGCGGCCCCAATCGGTCCTACACTACTCAAAGCTGAGGACCTGAGGGGGAGCAGCGGCCCTAATCGGTCCTACACTACTCAAAGCTGAGGACCTGAGGGGGAGCAGCGGCCAATCGGTCCTACACTACTCAAAACTGAGGACCTGAGGGGGAGCAGCGGCCAATCGGTCCTACACTACTCAAAGCTGAGGACCTGAGGGGGAGCAGCGGCCAATCGGTCCTACACTACTCAAAGCTGAAGACCTCAGGGTGGAGCAGCGGCCCCAATCGGTCCTACACTACTCAAAGCTGAAGACCTCAGGGTGGAGCAGCGGCCCCAATCGGTCCTACACTACTCAAAGCTGAAGACCTCAGGGTGGAGCAGCGGCCCCAATCGGTCCTACACTACTCAAAGCTGAGGACCTGAGGGGGAGCAGCGGCCCTAATCGGTCCTACACTACTCAAAGCTGAGGACCTGAGGGGGAGCAGCGGCCCCAATCGGTCCTACACTACTCAAAGCTGAGGACCTGAGGGGGAGCAGCGGCCCCAATCGGTCCTACACTACTCAAAGCTGAGGACCTGAGGGGGAGCAGCGGCCAATCGGTCCTACACTACTCAAAGCTGAGGACCTGAGGGGGAGCAGCGGCCAATCGGTCCTACACTACTCAAAGCTGAGGACCTGAGGGGGAGCAGCGGCCAATCGGTCCTACACTACTCAAAGCTGAGGACCTGAGGGGGAGCAGCGGCCAATCGGTTTAGCTGCTGAAAGCAGTTTTATTGCCAAGAACGTGACAAATTCAGATTGAAATGAATTTTCCTCTGCATGCGTCACTGCAGCTCAAGGTTTTTTGTTTTACACATTTCCTTTGCTTCTTCAAAAAAGAGGGAAAATGCTTTTTTTAAAGAGCGCTTCTTGCTACTAGAATTTAGATTTTTTGTTGCATGCTTCTGCATGAATTATTCATTTTTTGGAATAAAAACTTTCATGCGTTTTACTGCTTAAAAGCTCGTATCAGATATTGCATAGCCTTTGTGTATTGCTAAAGCTGTGTAGATTTTCTAGGACTGATCTACACATCTCTGTGTAGATTTACTAGGACTGATCTGCACATCTCTGTTTAGAATTACTAGTACTGATCTACACATCTCTGTTTAGATTTACTAGTACTGATCTACACATCTCTGTGTAGATTTTTTAGGACTGATCTACACATCTCTGTTTAGATTTACTAGGACTGATCTACACATCTCTGTACAGATTTACTAGGACTGATCTACACATCTCTTTAGATTCACTAGGACTGATCTACACATCTCTGTACAGATTTACTAGGACTGATCTACACATCTCTTTAGATTCACTAGGACTGATCTACACATCTCTGTGTAGATTTTCTAGGACTGATCTACACATCTCTGTGTAGATTTTTTAGGACTGATCTACACATCTCTGTTTAGATTTACTAGGACTGATCTACACATCTCTGTACAGATTTACTAGGACTGATCTACACATCTCTTTAGATTCACTAGGACTGATCTACACATCTCTGTGTAGATTTTCTAGGACTGATCTACACATCTCTTTAGATTCACTAGGACTGATCTACACATCTCTGTGTAGATTTTCTAGGACTGATCTACACATCTCTGTTTAGATTTTCTAGGACTGATCTACACATCTCTGTTTAGATTTTCTAGGACTGATCTACACATCTCTTTAGATTCACTAGGACTGATCTACACATCTCTTTAGATTCACTAGGACTGATCTACACATCTCTGTGTAGATTTTCTAGGACTGATCTACACATCTCTTTAGATTCACTAGGACTGATCTACACATCTCTGTGTAGATTTTCTAGGACTGATCTACACATCTCTTTAGATTCACTAGGACTGATCTACAAATCTCTTTAGATTCACTAGGACTGATCTACAAATCTCTTTAGATTCACTAGGACTGATCTACACATCTCTTTAGATTCACTAGGACTGATCTACACATCTCTTTAGATTCACTAGGACTGATCTACACATCTCTTTAGATTCACTAGGACTGATCTACACATCTCTTTAGATTCACTAGGACTGATCTACACATCTCTTTAGATTCACTAGGACTGATCTACACATCTCTTTAGATTCACTAGGACTGATCTACACATCTCTTTAGATTCACTAGGACTGATCTACACATCTCTGTGTAGATTTTCTAGGACTGATCTACACATCTCTGTGTAGATTTTCTAGGACTGATCTACACATCTCTGTGTAGATTTTCTAGGACTGATCTACACATCTCTTTAGATTCACTAGGACTGATCTACAAATCTCTTTAGATTCACTTACTCGAGCTCAGACGCCAAGAGATTATATTTTAGCGAGTTTTTTTTTAAATAACAAAGGAGAAAGCGTCCAAAACGCATAATTATTAATGAAACCGCATTTTCTCTACTCGGCTGCATCCATCTGCTCTGTCCCACTGCTCAACCACTCACACTATCTGGTTCCCACTGGTTACTGTGCCAGGCGAAAGCAGAAACTAATTGCAGCCCAACCCCTGCCCTCTCAGCCAAGCCCACTGACCTCCAGCCTCTCCTCTCCATCCCTTCAAACTAATGGCTGAGCTGGCGCGCCCCAGCAATCAATCAATTAGCATAATCTGCTCTGCCCGGCAAGTCTGCGCGTGCCCAACAGCCGCAGCTGGGGCTTCCGCTGGTGCTCATTCGGCATTCGCCAGAACGAGAAATATGGAAAACAGTAGAGAGAGGGAGAGAGAGAGAGAGAGAGAGAGAGAGAGAGAGAGAGAGAGAGAGAGAGAGAGAGAGAGAGGACAAGCTAACAATCTGGGCAGCCAGCCGGATTAGAGCATGTCGGGGATTGCGTGGGCTGTGAAAAAGCGCCAAGGACAGGTGGCTATCGGGCGTGCCAGCCCGAATCTCTCTGGAACATACAAAACCTGCTCACTTTGAGTTGCGGAGTCCGTGCTGAGATCTGCAGCCTGTTGTCCGGTGCGGTGCGCAGAGAATTTTTAGAAGCCATGGGGCCAGAAGGCACAGTTTTTTAAAGGGATAAAAATCCCATTTCTACTGAAGTAGCTACCCAATAGGAATTTCGGGCCAATAGGAAACTAAGGGAAACAGGTTTTGGTCAAATTTGGATTGCTGACATGCGTGCAAGCTCTGCCGCTTTGTAACTGCGGGAGCATTAAGTCCTTCCTTGCAATGGGTGTGCTCAGTTACAGAGGGCCGTATGTATAAAGCCTAGTCCAGACTAGCTAGTCCGGACTTGGGTAGTTCAGCCTATAGTCTATGGTCTAGCTACCCTAGTTCTGCTATAATAGACGTACCGGTCTAACTTTGTGTTTCTGCATACCAAATCCAAGTCTAGACTAGCTTTTCAAGACCGGACTACCCTAGACGGAGCTTTCTGCATACGGCCTAGAGTGTGTGCTCAGTTACAGAGTGTGTGCTCAGTTACAGAGTGTGTGCTCAGTTACAGAGTGTGTGCTCAGTTACAGTGTGTGCTCAGTTACAGAGTGTGTGCTCAGTTACAGTGTGTGCTCAGTTACAGAGTGTGTGCTCAGTTACAGAGTGTGCTCAGTTACAGGTTGGGTGCTCAGTTACAGGTTGGGTGCTCAGTTACAGGTTGGGTGCTCAGTTACAGGTTGGGTGCTCAGTTACAGGTTGGGTGCTCAGTTACAGGTTGGGTGCTCAGTTACAGGTTGGGTGCTCATTTGCAAGATGTTGGATCACTCACAGACTTTAGTCGTCCTTGGTCACAGAGTTTGTGGCACTTTAAAGGCTGTTTAGAGGCTTAAAGAGTGCTCATAGGGTGCTCAGAGGGTGGTCAGAGGGTGCTCAGTGAGTGCTCAGAGAGTGCTCAGTGAGTGCTCAGAAAGCGATCAAAGATTGCTCTGATGCCGCTCAGCGTGTAGGCATGTGGGCAAAGAGCGACTCACAGTCGCCCTCTCAGAGGTTTCTCAGAGGACTCAAACAGCTTCAGTAGGCAAGCATAGGCAAGGCAAAAAAATTATCCCGCGCACGTTAGTAACAGAAAATGCGGCACTGTGGAAGTGACTGCACAGGTAAATACCGAAGTAGCGGCCTTAAAAACACGGGACAGGGCTGACTCTCACAACCTGTGTCAGATCTCGTTTCACAGAAGCCAGCTGTGCTGGTCTCATAAATTAATAATTCAGACCAATAGCTATTAGAATCCCTGAGGGGCATAAAAGGTCCACCGAGAGTTGAGCCCTCCAGCTTCCAGCTGAGTCAGTAGCCAAGAGGCATGAATCAGCAAGTCAAGCGCGCCCTTCAGTTCCGACCGGATCGCTTCAAAGGGAATGCAAAACTCAGGGTTACTTTGGCGGTTTTTGGGAGCAAAGCATTTTTTATTTGATCTAAAAATTGATCTGTGCCACACACCGCCACCTCACTGACTGCTACGACAGCCTTGGCATCTCAGCATTCCACGTGGGCCTTGGCATCTCACGTGAGCCTTGGCATCTCACGTTAGCCTTGGCATCTCACGTGAGCCTTGGCATCTCACGTGAGCCTTGGCATCTCACGTGAGCCTTGGCATCTCACGTGAGCCTTGGCATCTCACGTGAGCCTTGGCATCTCACGTGAGCCTTGGCATCTCACGTGAGCCTTGGCATCTCACGTGAGCCTTGGCATCTCACGTGAGCCTTGGCATCTCACGTGAGCCTTGGCATCTCACGTGAGCCTTGGCATCTCACGTGAGCCTTGGCATCTCACGTGAGCCTTGGCATCTCACGTGAGCCTTGGCATCTCACGTGAGCCTTGGCATCTCACGTGAGCCTTGGCATCTCACGTGAGCCTTGGCATCTCACGTGAGCCTTGGCATCTCACGTGAGCCTTGGCATCTCACGTGAGCCTTGGCATCTCACGTGAGCCTTGGCATCTCACGTGAGCCTTGGCATCTCACGTGAGCCTTGGCATCTCACGTGAGCCTTGGCATCTCACGTGAGCCTTGGCATCTCACGTGAGCCTTGGCATCTCACGTGAGCCTTGGCATCTCACGTGAGCCTTGGCATCTCACGTGAGCCTTGGCATCTCACGTGAGCCTTGGCATCTCACGTGAGCCTTGGCATCTCACGTGAGCCTTGGCAGGCGGACCCACTGACTGCTGCGCTATACTCAGAAACCTCAGTTTAGAACTTTGAAAAAAAGCTAAGTTAATTTATAGTTTAGATAATAGATAGCCATTGTAAATTTAGTCCATAGGACACTCTAGGCCATAGACAGTTTCGGCCATAGACAGTTTAGGCAGGCCTTAGGCACTCTAGGCCATAGACAGTTTAGACCATAGTTACTTTAGACCATAGACAGTTTAGGCCATAGACAGCATAGGTCATAGGCAGTTTAGACCATAGATATTATAACCGTGGTCAGTTTAGACCATGTGAACAGTTTAGGCCATAGAAAGTTTAGGCCATAGAAAGTTTAGGACATAGACTGCTTTGGCCATAGGTAATTTGGGACATGAAATATCAGATCTTTAATCGAACCTCAATAATAACTGCAATAACCTCTTTCGATACCCATGTTAACGAAAGCTGCCAAAAGCTGCCAAAACGAATATTTCCAAAAGGTGAAAATAGTTATGAAACTATAAAAACCAATTATGAACCTGTGGCTAATGTTCAAATTCAGCAACTATTAGATTTTTCTGCAGTAAAAAGCATTGCCACCCTTCTTCCTATCTTTTTTTGATTTGAGCTTTGCAAAAAAATTCCATATTTTGATTAATGGACTCTAAGTTCCCGGTTTTATAAGCCCTCTGAGCAGTGCAAGGCTCACATGGTTAATACCCTTGAATCTATAGTACACTACTTAGTACCGACCCCTTCCCCCTTACGCAAACCAGTGAGCTCTGCTTTTAGCTTAAGCCATGGCGCTAAGTCACATGGAACCGTGTGACGGTGGGATATAAATTATGACACTAGTAGTCAACTGCATCTCGGAATAAGACTTTCAGCGGACTCGTAATCTAGGATTAACGGTATGGCAAGTCTTAGACGTATGGACTGATCCTAACAGTTTTTTTATTTGACTGCCAAACTTAACTAGCGTGCCCCTTAATTATTACACTATTCGTTCGCTTGTGCTCGTAGCGAAATCTATATTTATCGCGGACAGTTGCAGTAGAAGGACGCTGCAATCGTCTTATCTTGGAAATGAGCTGCTGGAGGCTGGTAGAGAGCGATCAGATTTTTTATAGTGCAGATTATGTATGTGGTAAAACCTTATGCGTTCTGGCTCTGCCAGTTCAACTGGATTTAGATTTTACCATAGACAACAATCAGATAAGCAAGCACAGAAAATCGCTGAAACTGTTTAACAAAGTATAGTATTTGTCATGCTATCTCAGCCTAGGGACATCCAAACTCAGCCAGTCCCATTCCGCAATGCGTTTTTTTGGCTCGAGCTAGTCGACTTTTGCCATGGACATGCTTCTTGAGGCCATGCTATCTCAGCCTGGGACATGCAATCTCAGCCAATATAGATTTCAATTGCAAACAGATCTCAATGCTATCATTTCTATAACGTGACATGAAATGGCAACAAACAGCAATGAATGAACGCAGCAAGAAAAGTCAGTAAGGGTACGCAACAACGCTGAGATTGCATGTCCCAGGCTGAGATAGCATGGCCTTAAGAAGCATGTCTATGGTAAAACTTGACTGGCTTACGTAAAAAATCGCACTGTCGAGATGGGCTGGCTGAGTTTGGATGTCTCTAGGCTGAGATAGCATGACAAATACTATACATGCATGCACTTTAAGCAAATATTGGTTTTTGCATGCTAAGTGGGACATTTTTCAAGCAATCTGAGACTGAATAGCAAAAACACTATTGTCTATGGCCACCCCTCGCTGCAGCCCAGCTTTTTGGGCGCGCCTTGCAAGTAAAGTGAGACATTTTTTCAAGCTAAGTGAGAACCATATTGAAAAAGGGGTGGTTTTACGAAATTACAAAATGATGTACTGTCGGAAACTATATATTTAGAAAAGGATACGCAGGAACACAACAAAACAAGTGGTACAAAAATTGTTGACTTTGACCAGGCGGGCGCTCTCTATCCTCGTTGCTTGTTAGACGCAGTTGATTTGCCATAGCCCAGCCTTTGTTTTCAATATGGTTCTCACTTCACTCTTCCCCTGAAGTAGGATATTGGTCCATGAAATATACCAAGAAAGCGGTTTGTTTCCCATGGATCAGTGTCCTTATAGTAGCCTAAAACAATGTTCACTGAAATCATATCGCATTGTCTGTACACCGTACAGGTATATTAATTAGTCCAGTACTAGCTGGCTGTTATAGTTAGTATTTACTTCACACTAGGGCCTCTGAATTGAATATTTATAGTAAAATTCAGACATGGATATGCAGTTAAATACTTCAATAGATTCAATCCATTCGCACCTGCATATATCAACATTTGCACCTGTGTAATAACTACCTTTATATGCACCTTGACACCTTTAATTTTTTTACCGTAAGTACTGCGAAAAAATCCATATAATAGATGAGCAAGGGGTAAAAACTATATATTCTACAGCTGTCACTTCAAAAAGCTAAAAGCACAACAGACTTTGTTTGTCAATCAAGATTTTCAAGCCTTGTCAGTGGTAGGCTTATGAGAAGGGAAATTTTAAATCGATCTCTTCCATAGACATTTGATTTTGTTTCACAAGTTTTTGTTGGTATGTACACTGGTGTTGAGGGTTTGGCCATAGACAAAAGTCTTGAGGAGATGAGCTGACTGTCAGTGTGAAATTTATGCCTTTATATTTTTTGGCTTTCATTGCTTCTCAAAATGCCTAACAGTAGGCGAACACACGAAGAAAGTCGAAACAGTGTGTGCATTTTATGCTTTCGCAAGGGTGACCGACAATTGACTGTAAGTCTGGAAGCCTTAATCGAGTGCTATGTCCTGCCTGGATTTGCTCAACACCGAGCATTTCTGCCGTCAGGTATCTGCAACTCCTGCCGGATCAAGTTGTCATCGCAGAACAGTGCAGCACCAGCACCTCTTCCGCCTCGCTTGCCATACGAAAAAGTAATAGATGATCTGCACTACCTTCCACCACTCACTCGTGAACGTCCTGAGTGCAGCTGCTGGATCTGCAATGTCGCCTCCAGCAGGGCTAACAAGAACGTGAATGTAGCGCACCCCTACATGTCAGAGGAGTTCAATTCAGGGGTAGCAACTCCACTTGGCCGTCCTCTGAACTGTGCACCTGGATCCGTGAAAGACAGCGTCAAACATTGCGGCACATGCTCGTCACCAGTGGCGCGGGGAGTGCGACATGAATGCGGACAAGCCGCGAAGCTGCGCTACCTCAGCACCTTGAGTCCAAGTTCAATGGAGCATGTAGCCTGCAGTTTTCTCCGCGAAAAACTAAACGCAGCAGACGTGTCTTCTTCCGGAGATGCTGCAACAGCTAGTCTGTCTTCTGGTTTCGGTGGGCATCCAATCCAAGTCCAAGCTGTTGACACATCAACCAGCCATGTCCCACAAATGTTGCACAGCACAATGAGGGCCATGAAAACTGCCTTGAACCTAAGCACCAACCAGACCATTCAAGCTGCGCAAGTGATAAGAGAGGCGTCTGGCAACAGAAAAGCAATTCAACCTGGATTGAAGGAGTTCCTGTTTTCTGAAGGCCAGAGTGTCGCTCATTTCTTTGCTGTGGAGCAGCTCCAGTTCATCTGCAAGCAACCATCTGGGCAAGTAATTTCAATTGATCGTTCAGCTGTGTTCTGTTGCAATGTGAGTGAGTTCTTGGCTTATGTTTGCAGTTTGAGAGGCATGGCTGAGATGGAACATCATCTCAAGCTTGGAATTGATGGTGGAGGGAATTCATTGAAGATTTGCATCAGCGTTACTGATAGTGATGGGCTCCCGGCGCAAGCTTCAATGCCTGGGCCATCCAATAGATTTCTCAACTCGGGGGTTAAAAAGCTTTTCGTCCTGGCCATTGTAGAGGATGTCAAAGAGTGTTACGAGAATGTCAAAACTCTATTATCCACCATGGACATCAGTTCCTTCCTATTCACTTTGGCCTGTGACTTCAAGCTAGCCAACATCATCTGTGGCATTCAAAGCCATGCTTCGACGCATCCTTGCCTTTACTGCGAGGGCAAGTCTCCATGGACCACTCCAGCACCAAGCAGAACACTTGGCTCAGTGAGGCGGCTGGCAAACGAGTTTCAGTTGGCCGGCGGACATCAGCCTGCTGCCAAACACTTTGCCAACTGTGTTCAGTCTCCACTGCTGCCTGGACTGGATTCCACTGAACTGATTGAGTTGGTGCCACCACCTGAGCTGCACATTATGCTTGGCATTGTGAACCGTTTGCTGGATGAGCTCAACAACCGATGGGGCAATGATATGGCCTACAAGTGGGCCCATGGAGCAGGGATCTGTCGTCAGCAGTATCATGGAGGTTGCTTGGAAGGTCCAGCATGCAAGAAGCTGCTTCTAAAGGCTGGCGAGCTATGGAACATTTTACCTGCGCACCTGAAAATGTTTGCCGTTGCACTTCAGGATTTCAATGCAATTCGGCTAGCCTGCTTTGGCCAAACTCTTGCCAATGACTTTGCTTTGCATATTGCTCGATTTCAGACGACATGCCAGTTCCTCCAGTTAAATGTGACACCCAAGATGCATGCACTATTCCACCATGTGCCAACATTCTGTTCAAAGTCTGGCAAGGCATTGGGGAGCTTTAGTGAGCAGACAGTGGAGTCAGCTCACAGTGATTTCGAGGCCACCTGGCAAAGATATCGGCGCCCTTTCAATCATCCACAGTATGCCGCAAACCTTCTTCAGGCTGTTGTGAACTATAATTCGTTTCATATTTGAACTTCTAACGTTATGGTTTGATCAACTGGACATAAACTGACTGACCTTGCCTGATTTATTTGTTTCTTCAATAGTGAGTTGCTAGTCTGTTTTAGTTGTATTGTATGGTTCTTTGTATTGTATTGTCTTTTGTATGGTTCTATTTCTGGTTTCTATTTCTAAACAATGTTCTATTCAGCAACATCTTTCGTATACATTCAGAATACAAGCAACTTTTTAGACTTACTTATTATATCACTTTCAATCACTGTGGATTTTTTCGCAGTACTTTCGGTAGAAAAAATTAAAGGTGTCAAGGTGCATATAAAGGTAGTTATTACACAGGTGCAAGTGTTGATATATGCAGGTGCAAATGGATTGAATCTATTGAAGTATTTAACTGCATATCCATGTCTGAATTTTACTATAAATATTCAATTCAGAGGCCCTAGTGTGAAGTAAATACTAACTATAACAGCCAGCTAGTACTGGACTAATTAATATACCTATACGGTGTACAGACAATGCGATAGGATTTCAGTGAACATTGTTTTAGGCTACTATAAGGACACTGATCCATGGGAAACAAACTGCTTTCTTGGTATATTTCATGGACCAATATCCTACTTCAGGGGAAGAGTGACTTAGCTTTAAAAAATTTCTCACTTTGCTTGCAAGGCGATCCCAAAAAGCTGGGCTGCAGCGAGTGGTGGCCATAGACAATAGTGTTTTTGCTATTCAGTCTCAGATTGCTAGAAAAATGTCTCACTTAGCATGCAAAAACCAATACTTTGTTTACTCTGAAGCTTTGTCGACTCTTTTCATCCAAAATTTCACAGTGCAGTTTTCGATTTGGACAAAATTTCGTTTGTAGCATCACATTGCACCTAGCTAAATAAGTTAAACTCAAAGTAGATAGCCTCTCTTGGTTGAACTATATTTGTGTTACAGTCTTTGTGTAACACTAGGACAGACAGACAGACAGACAGACAGACAGACAGACAGACAGACAGACAGACAGACAGACAGACAGACAGACAGACAGACAGACAGACAGACAGACAGACAGACAGACAGACAGACAGACAGACAGACAGACAGACAGACAGACAGACAGACAGACAGACAGACAGACAGACAGACAGACAGACAGACAGACAGACAGACAGACAGACAGACAGACAGACAGACAGACAGACAGACAGACAGACAGACAGACAGACAGACAGACAGACAGACAGACAGACAGACAGACAGACAGACAGATAGTACATGTAAAAGAAATTGAGACGGACTCCATTTTATTCCTGCGCAAATTGAACTAAATTTTTAATTATTTTACTTCAAAGCATCCTTACGATGAACTACTTAAAGTAGACCTTTCAGTTATCTTGCAAAATCTTGAATGACAGAACGTACGCGCGTAAGGCATGAAGATTTGAAATCAGATTTAACTTGGATGTGCCTCCCACTTGCCCCTGGCGTATGTCTGAGAGTTTTTTACTGGGCAATAAATCATTGATTTTCTCCGTCCCAGGTGCAGGAAGCGGACCATGGTAGAGAACTAAAAATTACAGAGGACTCGAGAATAACGAATTCATTCATCTATATGGATAGTAGAGCACTGTGCGAACAGAAAACTAGCAGCCGGATGTACACATAAACTTTGTCTTCGCTTAGCCGTTCGTCGCTGCCGTTGATAAGCGAGACAAGCGGGGAATAATGTATTTATTAAATCCTCACTTGGGCCCGGCATAGACTACAGAAACGAATTTATTCCTCACTTGGGCTCGGCCATAGACTACAGAAACGTATTTATTGCTCACTTGGGCCCGGCATAGACTACAGAAATGAATTTATTCCTCACTTGGGCTCGGCCATAGACTACAGAAACGTATTTATTGCTCACTTGGGCTCGGCCATAGACTACAGAAACGTATTTATTGCTCACTTGGGCCCGGCCATAGACTACAGAAACGAATTTATTCCTCACTTGGGCCCGGCCATAGACTACAGAAACGTATTTATTCCTCACTTGGGCCCGCCCATAGACTACAGAAACGGCCATAAATTTGGCCTAGTGCGATTAAAACTCCAAATAGTCTATGGTCGGGCCCAAATGGGAATAAATGGGTAATATTATGCATTGATAGACAGCCACACCCAGTCAGCCCACGTTAGCAGCCCTGACTCGCAGCCGCATCTGCGGGTCGATGTACACCTCGTCCAGCTGCCTTGAGAGCGTGTTGTGCTCGCACATCCACTCGCCCTGACTTCGCTCATAGTGCAGCTTGCGGGCCGCCAGAGCTGACATCCGGTAGAACGACACGCCCTGGAAGCAGCTCTCCACCTTCACCGGCGGCAGGCTGCGCGGTGCGTCTCGAAGCGACTTCTCGTAGCTGACCACAGGGTACTTGGTGTCCTCGCCGAAGCGCTTGTTCAGGTGGAAGCTCAGTGTGCACGGGTCGTAGACTTTGCGCCTGACAGTGGAGTGGGCGCAGAGCTGCTGCATTTTGGGCTTGGCCGCAAAGTAGTAAACTCCCTGAGCGATGCTGTCCAGATCCCAGTCCTGCCAGGTGATGTCCGGGTCCACGATCAGCAGGAGCGATGCCCGGTCGGCCAGGTGCTCGTAGATGTAGTCCAGGTACATGTTGCGGAGGGCGGACATGGCCAGGCCGCGCTCGACCTCCTCGGTAAAGTTCCGCTTTATGTAGGAGCCGGGCACGTGCCGGCGCCCGCTGCTGTAGCGGATGTCGATGCGGCACGGCAGCGGGGAGCTGACCCGGCCGCAGCCCAGCAGCCGCACGTTCGGGTCGGTCAGCGTCATTTTGTGCAGGTAGCTGCGAGTCGAGTCCGTCGAGTCGTTCTCAACCAGCACCAGCCAGGACTCGTTGAACAGAGCTCTGAGGCGCTGGACATTGTGCATGGAGCTCGGCAGGCCGACCATGCTGGTGCGCACGGTGGCTGCCACCACCACCGACTGGCTGCGGAGCCACGCCCTGCCGGCCGCTTCCCGGTGCGAGCGGCTCCTGTCGGCTTCGGAGAGCCGCATGAGCGGCAGCAGCAGGCCGGGCCGGTCAAAGCGGTACAGCGACTCGTGCATGCGGCGGACCAGGCGCCGGTACTGCTCAGGAAAGTCGTCCCCGCGAAAGAGCTGCTTTGGTTGTAGCAACGGTTGGTGCACCGTCGGACTGGTGGGACTTCTGTAGTGCAGCTGGGCCAGGCTGAGCAGCAGGAAGGTGACGCTGGTCCCCAAAGCCATGCCGGCAATGAGCGGCAGGCAGGAGTTGGAAAGCCTTGGCAACATCATCTGCTTGCAGTGGAAGCAGAGCAGGCATTTTGAAAATCTTCTGATGCATTTGCTAATCATGGCTATGAAATGCGCCGTGTATGCCAGCTTCTGTGTAGCTAGCGAAGTGGCACTTTATAAACTTAGAGTACGCACCTGTTAGAGATGCATTTCTGCTGGAAATTTGCTAGCGGATTTGCCCTACAGCTTCTCGTGGCTAATGATGACAAGCAGGACGGGTGCGCAGCCCGATTGGCCCAGGGAGGAAGGCGTGAGCAAGATTCTCATGCGCTGCTCTGCAAATCGCAGGTAGTAAGTTTTCCACTGAGCCGAAGTGTTTTAGAACTCAGCTATCTGGAATGAAGCAGAGCTGAGCACAGAACTCCGTTTTCCCACTGCCAAATGAAGCTGACTGACTGCTGCGGCCTGTTTGGGACGAGCTCTGATGCTTTGACAGAGAGAATAATTAATGATTTGTTTCGTTTCATATACGAGTCAATGTCGATGATCTATCACCCAGCCGAGGTGCAAATTGCAATTTATCGAGGCCTGCATCAATCCAATTATTCCTATCAACGAAAACCCTGTGACGTAATCCGGGCTGCATGAATACACCTGTGCAACCACTGGGCTCTGGCGCTGAAAGGTACAGACACCGGGCCTTGTCCCCTAGACTTTGTCCGCCTCTGGATGGTGCGGTAGCTGACTTTGCGGCCAAGATCCCATTATCTAGACAGCGGGCTCAGGTTGTTTGAAGGTACACACCAGTGGCCGCCACCAGTCACCTGTGCTGGAGTACACACGGTAAAAACTCCCACTAACGAGACGGGACTCCTGGTCTGTAACAGAGGAAGGTTCTTTACCCCAACTGTACTAGAAATGGCCGATTGAGGGACTCTATGCTAGTCTAGTCAGTGCTGAAAACGAGGACTTTTGCATTGGGGGGTCTTTAAGCTGGTGAGCGGTTTTAGACTACAACTAGCGCACCAAGCCCCCCATGGGGGCATTCAAATTCATAATATTTGACCCAGTACTTCCAAATCGATTTTTTCATCGCAGGGTTTTCTGTATTCATTCTGTACATATCGCATTTGGCAGTTTCATATTTTTCGATACATATCGGCTTCATTTTTGCAGCTTTACATTTTTCGATACATATCGGCTTTATTTCTCGGCCAGAAGGTTCTCGAAAGATCCATCACACAGACAGACAGACAGCCAGACAGACAGACAGACAGACAGACAGACAGACAGACAGACAGACAGACAGGCAGACAGACAGGCAGACAGACAGACAGACAGACAGACAGACAGACAGACAGACAGACAGACAGACAGACAAACAGACAGACAGACAGACAGACAGATAAACAGCGCAAAATTAGTATATAGAAGATTCCCTTCTAAGCCCAAGGATTCCAAGGGTGGATAATAGACAACGCCATCTTAGTTTTTCCGTCCTAGATGGGTTCGATGCAGCAGGGTATGAGGAAGTGCAGGTTCCAAAGCTCTCTCGCGGGGACCACCAAAATTAAGTGTTATAGTTGTCCCCACTCTCTCGTGGTGCACATCCTACGGGGACTTATTGAGAAGTATTGTTACTGCTATGGCGCACTCACTACTCACAGTTCATACCACGACTCAAAGTAAATAGGTAAATAGACAGAAATAACTTACAGACGCGGCCGGCGGGCAGGGCTGCTTGGCACGGGGGTCGTCGGATAGTCGCGGCGGCGGCTGCAGTCACGGACGATCAGTCCAGACGAGATGCAACAGGAGCCCAAAGCCAAGGAAAGTTACAGCAAGTTCAGGAAGTGGTGGCACAGGAAACGGTTGCCGCTCAGGGCTCAAAACGGGCTCTGATTTATAGACCTAAGATCATGCGTCACACGGATCACGATCACGTGATGCGTGATATTGAAGCCCGTGACCTGTCCTTGACCTCCGTTATCAAGCAACCCTGATGACGTCATCCGCCAGCCGTGCTGCGATTGGGCGAAAAATGATTTATGATTGCGGATTACGTAACAGGCAATAAAAAGCTTGGGAACCGAGATAGGGAGTCATAAACTGTCAAACGCATGAATGATTTCGAAAAATAGAAAGGAGGTGGGGTTGGTGCGTGGAGGAGTGTGGGGTGGGCGATAAGCATTAATCATCACGGGAACAAAGGAATCAAAGGGGAAAAAGGGAGGGTGCCCAAAAATTTGTGGGGGCCTAGGACGTGCCTACATCACCTGTGTTTTAATCTGCATTCCAAGCTCAAGGACCACTAGAAGTTACTGTCGTATAGAGTATACAACGGTAAGTTCGTGTGGTCCTGTGTCCAAGGGCATTGTTAATTTCTTTTGCAAATTCCCTCCAGATGCTAAATCTAGGAATCCTGGGTCTGGGAAAATTAGCTGGGTGGGAAGGAGAGTACAGGGCAGATGTGGCGGAGGAGGCTGGACGGACGCAGCCCCCTCACGGCGCGTCTCCGCACACTGGGAGCCTGCAAAGAGCATGTGAGAGACAACAGTTGAACCGTTTTTAGTTGGAAAAATTTTTGCAGGACAAAAGTGTCTCTAAATTCTCCCCTTCACGACTGCAAGGTAAAGGAAAGAGCCAGCCGTGAGACGCCCCAGTCATGAAGCTAAGAGAGGCACTGTTAGTTTGAGAGAGGCTTGCTTTACACGCTAACTGCGGAGTTTTTTATTTCAGCAGCTTTCCCTGCACCCGCGGATGTCTATTTTTGACAGTGTCAGTTATTTAGCTAGTGAGAAGAGGCTGCTGCACGAAGCAGGGTATACATGTATGAACAAGAATATTCTTCTATAAACGGCATACGAGGTGTGCCAGAAACGCACCTCGTATTTCGCACAGTTAATTGGCTTAAAAATAAAGTGAATTACAGATTGATAAGATAAGGTTGCGATAAGTTTTACAAATTAACAAATGAACCCAGTTGTGAATAGCAATAAAAAGTATCAGAAGTTTTATCACGGGGCTGCTCACGGAGAGATTGAAAATAGCAGATCACGTGATACGTTCTGGTACCGCGGTGCAGGAAAAAAGTACATTCCCAGCGCGCCAACTGATGTACATTGCAGCTTGTGAAGTGGAGGGAAGCAGAATCCCGCGATTGAATCAATTAGTCAATTGAACATTAAATAATTTAACAATGAAACATTAAACACTCTTTAACCGGTCCATTAAAAAGTTGATAGATAAAGTTAGAGGCAAGTGAGCATCCTAGATTTTAAAAATGTTGTTTATAAATGAATTAATCTATTCATCAAATAATCAATCAATCAAGCAGTTCAATCAGTCAATCAATCAATTAACCAATCAATAAATAAGTTAATCAATCAATTAATCAATTAATCAATCAGCTAATCTATCAATCAACCAATCCAGCCAGTCAATCAACCAATCCAGCCAGTCAATCAACCAATCCAGCCAGTCAATCAACCAATCCAGCCAGTCAATCAACCAATCCAGCCAGTCAATCAACCAATCCAGCCAGTCAATCAACCAATCCAGCCAGTCAATCAACCAATCCAGCCAGTCAATCAACCAATCCAGCCAGTCAATCAACCAGTCAATCAAACACGACTATCCTTCAAGAAGACACCGGCCTGATCGAGCACAGCCTTTGGTGACACCTGATCCGGCAGGACGTCAAAAGCGAACGGCGTCCAGTTCAAATTGTTGAAGAGGTGCAGCGACAGCAGGAACAGCGCAATCATCAGCGTCCCGGAAACCATGTAGTACTGGTGCGTCTCCAGCGGGAACGACTCCAGGTAGCTCAGCGCTGGGAGCACAGTTACGCTGAACTCCATCAGCACTCGACGCTGACTCTTGGTGTCAACCAGGCTGCGCAGCTCCAAACTCCAGCCGCCGTTGCCGACCTCGTGCGAGCCGTTCAACGCCAGGTGACAGACGGCGATACGCCGGCACGGCACGCTGGTCTCGTCCTGGTGGTACCAAGCCAGGCTCCACTCCTCCTGGGCCATGCCCAGCGCGTCCAGCGTGTCGGCGACCGGCGCCAGCCAGCTGCTGGCGTTCACTTCAAACGGGTCGCCCTCGCGAAGCGAGAACACCCGGAGAGTCTCCACGCGAACAACGAACAGGCACAGGGCCAACCGGGACCCGAGGAACCGGTCGCCGAGCTGCACCCTAGTGTCATTCGGGCCGGTGGCCAGGCTCAGGTCGAGCAGCCGGGCCAGAGAGCGAGTCTCCGCGTAGGCCGCGTAAAGCCCGCCGTCGCGCTCGTTGACGTTTTCCACCGTCAGGCGGCCGTCGTCGTCCATCAGGCTCACCCGGCCGGTCGGGCCCTCGTCTGTCAGCGCTCGGTCGTGCAGGCGCCACTCAAAGGCCAGCGGCAGGCGGACCTTCTTCACGTGGCTGGTGCCGCGACAGTCCAGGCTGAGCGAGTCGCCAAACGACAACGTGAAGGAGGTGACGCCAGGCTGCAGCCAGCGGAGGAAGTTCACCCACTCGGTGATGGATTCATCGGCGAGGTTGCGCTGCGGCCGACTCGTTGGCAGGCGACTTGCGATCAGCGTCAGGAGTAACATCACCGACAACAGCATCCTGGGTGCGCGTTTGACTGTTGTTTGATCAGCTTCTACTTTTATATTTGTCTGCAGATCTGCGCCTTTTTCTGTAGTTCACCTCCTGCACTCTGTAGTTCACCTCCTCTCGTCACCCTGTAGTTCACCTATTGTCACTCTGTAGTTCACCTATTGTCACTCTGTAGTTCACTTCCTGTCACTCTGTAGTTCACCTATTGTCACTCTGTAGTTCACTTCTGTTACTCTGTAGTTCACCTCCTGTCACTCTGTAGTTCACTTTTTGTCACTCTGGTAGTTCACCTCCTGTCGTCACTCTGTAGTTCACCTCCTGTCGTCACTCTGTAGTTCACCTCTCGTCGCTCTGTAGTTCACCTCCTGTCGTCACTCTGTAGTTCACCTCCTGTCGTCACTCTTGTAGATCAGCCTCTGCCTGCCTGTAGATCAGCCTCTGCCTGCCTGTAGATCATTTTCTTTCTGTCTGCAGATCAGTTTCTTTTCTTTATTACCTATATCTGATAATTCGCGTCTTTAGATGATATCCCAAGTTTCTGGCATGCTTTCTGCAGCCCTAGCAGGTGGTAATAAATCATTTTTTTTACCATAAACTGTCGTTTCGCCTTGTTGCATTAGCTTCATAAAAGCACGTTTTTCAACTTTGATTCTTGAAATGAGTAAAGCTTTGGTTTCTGCTAAAAGATGCCATTGAGGAATTGAACCAGTTTAAGTGCATACAATTTATTCAGATGACAAAGAAAAAGTCTAATTTTTTTTCTAAAAATGATCTAAAAGATAAGAATTCGTCATGCTGAGCCGTAAAATGACTTACAGTTGGGGTATATACGAGTATACTCTAAAATACTCTGATTAGTAGTTAATTGTTAATTCATTTCGGATTTTATCACGGTTAGGTAGTTGAGTTGATCAGTGAGGAGCACGACTTGGCTATTCAAGGGTGCTTTGCCTTCTAGTTTACAATATTGTCAAAGAGTTCAAGTAAAATTAGCGCATTGGAAATGGACGTAGCCATAGCCATAGCCACAGCCATAGCCGTAGCCATAGCCATAGCCATAGCCATAGCCAGAGCCATTCTCATAGCCATAGCCATAGCCATAGCCATAGCCATAGCCACAGCCATAGCCACAGCCATAGCCGTAGCCATAGCCATAACCATAACCATAGCCGTAGCCATTTACATTTCTATAATCCAGTAGAGTTGAAGTTAAAAAAGTTGAAATTGCAGTCAGAGTTTAAAAATGCGAGTTTTGTAAACCAATACATACTTTTCAGGATACATAGCTTTGTTACTTAAAAAACTGGTATTTTTCCGCTTTGCAGGTGTTGTGAGCCCCGTCCTCCGGAGCAACGCCTGTCGGGAAGCTGCGACCTCCAGGTCCCCAGTCAGAGCTCCCGTCCCGCGCCCTAGGGAGAAGCAGAAAAAGGACAGTAACTCGAAACACGAACTTACACACCGTAGCCGATGCAGTTCGCCGTGCACTTTTTATGGTAGATCGACGAGTCGTTTTAGTTAATAGCCAACGGAGGCGGACCAACGCGCGCAAGGGAGGAGTCTGCCCTCCAGACAGCGACTATATATTTTTCATTGGTCCTACGCGTACATGAATATAACTTAAGAACAAATGTACGGTACAGCAGGGGAGGTGGGGCGGGGTGGCGTGATCGGCGTACGCATTGATTATTGATTGGAGGGGTGGGGCAGACTGGAGGGTTGGGGCGGGGCAGGAGGGCAAGAAAGGGCACGATTGCACAACATCCTCCCCTCCTTAAAAAAGGCGAGTCACAAGAACAAAGACTGAATGGAGACAAAGACAGGATTCGATGACTTGGACAGATACGACGGCGCAATGAGGATTAACGCGAATAATTAATAGCAAGACAACGACATTTATGACGAACAGTCTCAGCGTTAGCAACATTCGAATAATGAAAACATGAGTTTGACGCATATGAAACATGTACGAGTGTTGAGGAAACGCATTTTGGACGATAAATGTTAGAGAAATAAACGCGAAAAATAAGAAAGCAAGAACTTCAGGGTGACAACCGCAACGAAACGAAAAAATTGCACCACTGTCTACCGATGTTAATTTAACGTTGAAAACTTTCTTGCGACATGAACGTAAAACAACAGTTTAATAATGTCAAATTGTCAATTGAAAAAAAACATGAACCAAAAAGCATGATGAAAAATACACTAAAATGAAGTAAATCAGGCCGAATGGGCTGCGCCGGACTCCTGCTCGACTCCAACACGACGGACACCCGACGATTCGCGAGCCGACTCGACGATTGGCACTCTGGCACCCGGAAGTCGCTCGCTGACGCCGAAAACCGGTGATGTCACTGAGGCCCTGGTCATCGCTGTCTGCCACCGTTGCTGCTGAACCTCCTTCGTCCGGCTGCACATGCCTCGCCAGCAGAAGTCCTTGTACCGCGACTCTCGGTCGTACTGGAGATGTCCTGAGCGTTGTCACTGGCGCCGCTGATGCCTGCTGGAGCTTGCCTGACACCACCGAGATCCCGTCGACTTGCGCCATCCAGCCTCCGGCCGACTTGCTGAAGCCGCATCCGCATCTCCCGCGCGCCGGTTCACTGTTCTCACGCTGGACGGATCCGTAGGTGCAGTCAGCTGCGCAGTGACTCCTCCTGCCGGTCTTTGATGCTCGACTCCTTGCCCTGGGTGTCCTTTGAGCCTGGCCCTCCCCCACAACTCCCGAGGACCGAGCCGAGGAACCCCAACATGGGAACAGGGAGTGCAGCTTCCCGAGCAGGTGCCACCCACCGCTAAGCTCTCCAGCAAAGGCAAACCGATCTAGCCCGACTACTTCTGAACTAATACTGTAATTGAACTGCTTGCTTACTGTAAGCATGTACTTTATTAGCAAGTGTTGTTTTTTGTTGTTTTTGTGCTGTTTTGTATTTTTTGGATTTTAACAATTTTTATTGATAGTTTGAATGCATGGAACTAGTACAGTACTGGGTCGCCGTAGCGAGCAGGCGGATTGTTTCTCCTAGGCCGAAGCCTGCATCGCGAAGCCGGAGGTGCTGCAGCGTGAACCGGTTGGTCCTGCAGCGCGTGGATGTCTTGATGCACCGCCGCTGGCACATAGACAAACTGTGAGTCATCGCCATCCGAGTCGGGCTCCGACTCTTGCGGCTCTTCGCCAACGACAACAACTTCACGTTGCCCCTTCCGTTTACTGCGCCTTTGCTTCGGCGGTCTTGGAGTCTGCAGCTCAACGGGACGTTGAGGCACTTTGCGAAGGTTGTTATAGTGCACCACTCTGTATTTCCTACTGTTCTGATGGCGAATTCTGAAGTTAATGTCCGACAGCTTCTATATCACCTCGGCTGGGCCCTTCCAATAATTGTGAAATTTTGCCGCTTCGTTCGGCTGCAGGGCCGGCGAATATTCGAGTACCGAATCTCCTACTTCTATCGTCGGACCTCTAACCCTTGAGTCGTATATGATTTTCTGTTTTCGCTGGTAATTTTGCAGATTCTGCCTTACATGTGAATGTGCCTCCGCGAGCCTGTGCCTCAGAGACAACAGGTACTCCGGTGCATCAGCCGGTACTGCTTCCGGCAGGTTCCCAATATCGACTGGAAGCCGCGTTTCTTTTGCGTACAACATGTAGTACGGAGTGTACCCAGTGCCACGATGGACACTACTGCGGTAGGCGAGAAGTGATGGAGCGATCAGCTCTTCTCAATCACTCTCAGCCTCACTCTGCCGGCATTTTATCATATTTTTTAGCGTTTTGTTAAAGCTTTCTGCTTGGCCATCGGCCATGGGATGATACAGTTGTTCGGTATTTTTTGACAGCCATCAGCTGACACAGCTGCTTTACCAGCGATGACTCAAAGTTAGTGCCTTAAGAACAGTGACTTAAGACTTAACTGACTAAGAACAAATGTACGGTACAGCAGGGGAGTTGGGGCGGGGTGGCGTGATCGGCGTACGCATTGATTATTGATTGGAGGGGTGGGGCAGACTGGAGGGTTGGGGCGGGGCAAGAGGGTGAGAAAGGGTACGATTGCACAACACAAGACTGCATTTTTAGCATTGCTTCAGGAGCAGCAACCAGTTGTTTTGTACTCCTATGTCGCTTTGCTGACTAACGGCTGAAATGCGAGCGCGCATAGCTGCATGATGGACAGTCTGCCATTGCTTGAACTGTATTCACTTTTCATCTCTTATTTATCAGAGCAAAATGCGCAAAGAAGGCAGGGCTTTAATTTCATCTGTCTATGGTTGCAAGGCCTGGCACTGTAGCACTTAATTTGGTTCAATGAGCACCAATTTGGCTGTTTGATTTCCCCGCTTGGGCCGGGCCATAGACTACAGAAATGTATTCATTTGGTGGAGCTTTATTGCACCAGGCATAAAGCCGACAAACAAACGGACAGACAGACAGACAGACAGACAGACAGACAGACAGACAGACAGACAGACAGACAGACAGACAGACAGACAGACAGACAGACAGACAGACAGAAGGCAGACAGACACACCGACACACAGACACACAGACACACAGACAGACAGACAGACAGACACACAGACAGACAGACACATCGACAGACACACAGACAGCCAGACAGACAGACAGACAGACAGACACTAAGACAGACACACAGACAGACAGACAGACAGACAGACAGACAGACAGACAGACAGACAGACAGACAGACAGACAGACAGACAGACAGACAGACAGACAGACAGACAGACAGACAGACAGACAGACAGACAGACAGACAGACAGACAGACAGACAGACAGACAGACAGACAGACAGACAGACAGACAGACAGACAGACAGACAGACAGACAGACAGACAGACATTCAGACGGGGCATTCTGAAAAGCGCATTTTTCTTTGCACTTCAGCAGTTTTCGCTCATAGCCGCTGCCAGATTCAGTCGCAGGCTGCATCCACTCAATATACTACTGAAATCAGTGGCAGATGCTAGAAGGATGGTAAAGGTAAACTATACGGAACTAATTTAAAGCTGATTGGAAGCTCAAGAGGAAGCTATGATGCTGCTAAGAAGATGCTAATGGGAGGCTTAGAGGAGGCTAATGGGCAATGCCTGGAGGAGGCTAATATTCGAATATTATATGCTGAAAGAGATCAAGAATTTTTCACAGTTCTCGTGACCGGGCCACTTACCCGACGCCAAGCCGTTCGAAAATCTTTCCAAACTCGCGCCCTGTGTTTAAATTCATCTCCCCTCCCTCCCCGAACCGCAGCCGAAATCGGATTAGTTGATAAGGGAACACACTCAATTTCCCAGAAGATAATTAAATTTTTTATATCTGATTAAAAATTTTTCCTCGTTTAAAATCTCATCTCGAAAAAAGCGCGCTCTGAATGAGTCTGGCAATGCCTAGAAACACAGGTTGCCCCAGTTGCCTGGGGAAAAGATCCCAACCCCCAATCCGGCTTGGGTCCGGCTGTATGTCCGGCTTCTCTTGGATATAAATTGGCCTCTGCAGCAGCGGCTGAGGATTAGTCTCCGAGCAGTCTCAGAGAGAGTCTGTAGTAACAAAACGCGAAATTGGAAACTGACAAGTGAGTTGCTTCTATTCTTTGAGCTTCAATAAACCCCTCCCCCATAACCCTTGCCCATAAGCCCTGCCCCATAAACCATTGCTCATAAACCCTCCCTCATAAATCCCTCCCCCATAAACCCTGCCCCATAAACCCTGCCCCATAAACCCTCCCCATAAACCCTGCCCCATAAACCCTCCCCCATAAACCCTCCCCCATAAACCCTCCCCATAAACCCTCCCCCATAAACCCTCCCCCATAAACCCATCCCCCATAAACCCCTACCCATAAACCCTGCCCCATAAAACCCTCCCCCATAAACCCTCCCTCATAAACCCATCCCCCATAAACCCCTGCCCTTTCCGAGCACCCAAGCACCGTCTCAAAGCCCAATCCATTTTGGAATCCCAATCGATACTGGAACCCCCATCGATATTGGAATCCCCATCGATATTGGAACCCCCATCGATATTAGAATCCCCATCGATATTGGAATCCCCATCGATATTGGAATCCCCATCGCACAATCGCAGACAGCGCGATGTCCAACGAGACCGACGCCAACAGCACCGTCGCAACTACCGTCGACTACATGTCGGCGATCATCGCCCTGAGCAAGTCGACGCTGGCTGCTCAGAACGGCGCCAGCATCCTGCTCTGCAGCTTCGGCTTCATGTCTGTCGTATTCAATTCGATTATTCTCTTCACCATCCTGTTCACGCCCAGCCTCCGTTCTAAGAAGTACTTTGTGCTCTTTGTAAACCTGGCCACGGCCGACCTGCTCACCGGACTGTCCTACCTGATTGTGACCGCTCAGAGAATCTACAGGCACTACAACGACCTGCCAGCTTTTGCCACCGCGCTCGACTGTCTCAAGGACGTCTTCGCCATGTCCTTCCCGATTATCAGCTCGGTTTATTTCACCCTGCTCATCTCCATCGATCGCTGCTTTGCCGTGATGCTGCCGCTGCATTACTGCCGCAGAAACCGCTGGTACCTGCCGACTGCCTGCTGTCTCGGATGGGGAGTCGCCCTGTTGGACGCCAGCTTCCTCATCATCACCCTGCCAAGGTGTGTCAAGAAATCCCCCATTTTATTTCTTTGGAAGCCGCTGCCAACCTCAGTTGTCAGAAAAACACGAATAAACTATTTCACCAGGAATTCACGGCTCCACATTTGCCCCGCTCACAGACCCGACGCTCTGGTGCCGCTGTGCACCAACCAGGGCACGCAGGGTAAGGACTACAACAACTGGTCTACCACCTCAACCCTGGTCCTGACCGTGGCCTCCATGGTGCTCAGCATGCTGTCCTTGGCCGTGATGTTCATCCGACTAAAATCGTTCTCCGGCACCACGGCTGCCAGCGACGCGGCGTCCGACTCCACCAATAGGCGAGTACATTCTGGAGGGGTGGGGGCGCTCCTTTGAGCAGAAGCTCAGGATATTTTTTAGAGGTCATGGGCTGTGTTCATCCTGGTGAACTTTAAGCGACATTGTTACACAACCGGCGAGAGGCATTACTGCCCATTCCCTGAGCAGGCGCACAAGCGCGCGGATACGTATGCAGTCACACGCACAGGCACACACTCACACAGGAGTGTACAGCGGCCCTAACTTTATTTATCGTTAGGCATGTACACTTCACTGTGCTTTGGGGGTTGGTCCTGAGGGGTGTGGAGTCAGACACGCTTACCACACTGTACTGCTCTGCCCCCTACTCTCAGCCCATTAAAACTGCAAATATATACCTGTCACCCGCACTGACCGCAGAGAGCTTCGCGAGGCCTCCTACACGGTCTTCTTCACCGTGGCCGTCATGTTCGCCACCCAGGTGTCGTCCCGCATCGGCTTCGTTTTCCTGGTGCCCGTGCCGCCGGCGCAGCGCTCCCGCATCGGGCCGTACATCCGGGTGCTGCAGCTGGTCAACTGCACGGCCAATCTGTTCATCTACTATTGGCGCTCCGCCGACTTCCGGCGCTCCTGCAACCGCCTGCTGTTCGGGGGGCGAGCCTGCGGCCGAGCCTGCGGTCAGGGCGCCACCGTGGCGCCGGACCCTGGAGTCAACAAGAGGGGTGGCTAGAGGCAGGGTTGTTTGGGCTTTGGGGTTGTCTCAGAGAATGTTTTGGCCACTAATGATCTCACAACTTCAAGAACCATGATGAATGTTACCTAACAAAAACTGGAGAGACACTGGAGTTGTAGTCCAGTGGTCAGAGCGTCGGACTCACGACTCGAAGGTCGGGGGTTCGATTCCCGATCCCACAGGAACAATTTATGTCCTTGAGCAAGACACTTAACTCTGCATTGCTTCAGTTCACCCAGCTGTAAAATGGATGCCAGCATTAGCTGGGGTAATTGAGGGTGTGTGTGGCGACCCCCCCAGTCCTTGGACTGAACAGCCGTACGCAGCCTTCAGATGCGCCGCGCAATAGCTGCGGCTGAGCTGCCGGTTGCACATCTGGCCCAATTGGGGCAGGTGTAATCGATTATTATATTATTATGTGATGAGACAATAGATCTCATGCTCAGTAATGCTACCTGGCCACTGAGGGGTTTCAAAATTTCAAAATGCAAAATTTCATAAACGCTAAAAGCACTTGCTTTCATTGACGCGAAACTTCACAACCGAGACTATTCTGGTTATTCTTGTTATTGCCGATGCACTCCGTTTTCTGTGACTCCCGATTTTGTTAATCTTTTCTGTTAAATTATTCTGAAATCAGGTAAAAAATACTAATCTGGGGCACCTGGCGTCTGCCCTGAGTTGCTTCAACATCACGCACTGCCGGCGTCGAGTGCCTGAAGACTCTTGACGTACGACGGGCCCCAGAGTGAGGAACGAACCCCAAGAACGCTCGTAATTTTTCAAGAAATCGCACTGACTTGCTTTTCATTTTAATGAGTAGCCATGAGTAGACAGTAGTACTTCACGGTTTTTAACGGAAAAATGATTTTTGTTGTCATTGTTGTTGGCTATTCTTTTTATCAAATGCTTCGTTATAGATGCTAGATAGCAGAAATCAGAATTATTGTTAGTAGAATGTGAGTAGTCACTTGTGGAGCAAACTGTATTATTTACACAAGATATTTACAGAGCACACCAATTGAAATATAACATTATATTTGTTAACCAACAAGTTCCTGATATATTAATGGACAATTATTGATGCTAAATAATACTATACTCTTGTTTGAAAATGTGCATTTAATCAGAAATTTATATTCAAGCAATGATGAAACCAGACGATTGCTCTGAGGAAGGACTGTCAACTGAATATTTACAATATGCCTGCTGCGGACAAGAGGGCACATGAAAAACTTTTGGTGATATTCATGTGGCTCGTAGTATGGAATTCACTGCTCTGTGTTGAATTGGAGCCAAAATTGTTGCTTAAATGGAGAAATGACGCTAGATCGAACAGGGAGGGTGTTGCAGGGAGGAGGGTGCTGCAGGGAGGAGGGTGCTGCAGGAAGGAGGGTGCTGCAGGGAGGAGGGTGCTGCAGGGAGGAGGGTGCTGCAGGGAGGAGGGTGCTGCAGGGAGGAGGGTGCTGCAGGGAGGAGGGTGCTGCAGGGGTAGGGTGCTGCAGGGAGGAGGGTGCTGTTGGAAGGAGGGTGCTGCAGGGAGGAGGGTGCTGCAGGGAGGAGGGTGCTGCAGGGAGGAGGGTGCTGCAGGGAGGAGGGTGCTGCAGGGGTAGGGTACTGCAGGGAGGAGGGTACTGCAGGGAGGAGGGTGCTGCAGGGAGGAGGGTGCTGCAGGGGTAGGGTACTGCAGGGAGGAGGGTGCTGCAGGGAGGAGGGTGCTGCAGGGAGGAGGGTGCTGCAGGGGTAGGGTACTGCAGGGAGGAGGGTACTGCAGGGAGGAGGGTGCTGCAGGTTGAAGGGTGCTGGAAGGGAAGGGTGCTGCAGGGAGGATGATTGCTTCAAGGAGGAGGCTGGGTGCCTTAAAAGCGACCCTCAAGCAGAACTGCAGCAATTTTGGCTCGAGTTCACATTGGAAAAATTCGGAATATTAAATTTGCTGCATTTGCCACTGGCGCAGCAGGAGGCGCAGCGCTGCCGCAGACCACGCAACGGCGGTCAGGGGGCTGAAGCTGCCTGCGCAAGCAGACGGCGCCGCCACGTTGCTGACGGATGCCCCAGGAACGGGCCGCACCGGGTGCCGCTGGAACCTCGCCGAGCCACCGGGATGGAAGCCGACGGCCGTCTCCGCTGCCGGCCGGTGCTGGTTGGCCTCCTCGGCCACCGGGGGCATCCGAGTGCCGTACAGCACCAGATGCCAGGAGTGCAGCCGCGCTTCAGTGGGCGGGAGAATGAGGGCGTAGGGGTCACAAAAACATCTGGATTGTGTCCTGCATCACCTAATTAGTAGATTGAGCAGCTGGACTCACCTGAGCAGGAACCGCAGCGAATTATCAGCGTCCAGGGACCGTTGGCCGGCTCGCCCCAGTTGTGCACCGTCATGAAGGGCCACTCGCTGAAGCTGGCGTCCGGCTTGGAGGGAGAAGTGGGGAGTCTGTCTGTCTGTCTGTCTGTCTGTCTGTCTGTCTGTCTGTCTGTCTGTCTGTCTGTCTGTCTGTCTGTCTGTCTGTCTGTCTGTCTGTCTGTCTGTCTGTCTGTCTGTCTGTCTGTCTGTCTGTCTGTCTGTCTGTCTGTCTGTCTGTCTGTCTGTCTGTCTCTCCCTCTCCTCACCTGCTGATCTTTGGGCCGCCGGGTGAGCAGCTGGCTGACGGTGCCAGCCGGTGACTGCAGCCAAATCTGCAGCTCCCCCCGGCGGGTGGCGCTGAGGCTGACCACAGCCTGCACGTGCTCGAGGTGACGCAGGTTAACGCAGTCGGCCACCAAGCGGACCTCCGCCTTGGAGTTCTCCCCCACCGCGGCCAGGTCACGCGCGGCGTCTTCGCCAACTCGGCACCGCTGCTGCGGCCCGACTAGCGCCCAGCGCCGCGCCAGCGCCACCATCCGCGCCGCATCGAACAAACCGAAGCCGAATCGGTGCGAGGCGTTGCGCCCGGCGCCGTTCTGGCGCCAGTCGACCGATTTAAGAAAGGGCGACGGATTGGCTGCGCGAACCGTCAGGTGCTGAACGTCGCGCCAGCCGAGGCGCGGATTCACCGACAGCGCCAGGGCGATGATGCCCGCGGCGATGGGGGCGCTGGCGCTGGTGCCCGTGTGCGCGTCCGTGCAGCCGCCGTGCAGGTCGGTTGTGGCCACGGACCTCTCCCTGTGAGGGTTCCCGCTGGTGGCGGATGGTGGGGAATCCATCGGTAGTAGTAGTGGTAGTAGTAGTAGTAGTAGTAGCAGTAGTAGTAGTAGTAGCAGTAGTAGTAGTAGTAGTAGTAGTAGTAGTAGTAGTAGTAGTAGTAGTAGTAGTAGTAGTAGTAGTAGTAGTAGTAGTAGTAGTAGTAGTAGTAGTAGTAGTAGTAGTAGTAGTAGTAGTAGTAGTAGTAGTAGTAGTAGTAGTAGTAGTAGTAGTAGTAGTAGTAGTAGTAGTAGTAGTAGTAGTAGTAGTAGTAGTAGTAGTAGTAGTAGTAGTAGTAGTAGTAGTAGTAGTAGTAGTAGTAGTAGTAGTAGTAGTAGTAGTAGTAGTAGTAGTAGTAGTAGTAGTAGTAGTAGTAGTAGTAGTAGTAGTAGTAGTAGTAGTAGTAGTAGTAGTAGTAGTAGTAGTAGTAGTAGTAGTAGTAGTAGTAGTAGTAGTAGTAGTAGTAGTAGTAGTAGTAGTAGTAGTAGTAGTAGTAGTAGTAGTAGTAGTAGTAGTAGTAGTAGTAGTAGTAGTAGTAGTAGTAGTAGTAGTAGTAGTAGTAGTAGTAGTAGTAGTAGTAGTAGTAGTAGTAGTAGTAGTAGTAGTAGTAGTAGTAGTAGTAGTAGTAGTAGTAGTAGTAGTAGTAGTAGTAGTAGTAGTAGTAGTAGTAGTAGTAGTAGTAGTAGTAGTAGCAGTGCGAGCTACACACTGACAGCTATCATTGATACATTCTTAGACCAACTCTCTTCGCAGAAGAGCAGCAATGCAGAAATGCTTCGCCTATAAATTCTTCGCTAGGTTCACTTGGTGCATTGGAACTCACTACTGCAATGCCTTTCTGAAATTCAAAACCCGAACTGCGATACGGTCTAGAGGAAAACGTACAGTTAAGTCAGGCAAAGGAAGTGAGTGGCTTGTGACTGGCTGTGGGTGCAGCGGCTTTCGCATGGCGGGGTCTCCCCAACTCCAACCAATCTTGGACTTTTGCGTTATTCTTTTGATATTCACTGCAGCCACGCTCTGCTTCTGGTGCCGAGCGGTTGCTAATGCAAACAGCTGTCTTCTGGATTGCGCTTCATGGCAAACCCTGCTTTTCCCTGGTCACTGCTTTCTACTTGGCCCTGCCAGCGCAGCGCTGAATGATTGACGTCTGTGCGTTAGGTAGAGACAATTTATGGCCTGAGCATTGCACAGAAAGGCGGTGCGCGTCATGGCCTGGGTCAAGTTGGCAGAAATATGCTGGGAAATTTGCGGAACAGGAAAAGTGAGATACTGCGGTATTGGCTGAGGTATTGGGTGAGGTATTGGGTGGGTTATTGGGTGGGGTATTGGGTGAGGTATTGGGTGAAGTATTGGCTGAGGTATTGGGTGAGGTATTGGTTGAGGCATTGGCTGAGGTATTGGCTGAGGTATTGGCTGAGGTATTGGGTGAGGTATTGGGTGAGGCATTGGCTGAGGTATTGGGTGAGGTATTGGGTGAGGTATTGGTTGAGGTATTGGCTGAGGTATTGGGTGAGGCATTGGCTGAGGTATTGGCTGAGGTATTGGGTGAGGCATTGGCTGAGGTATTGGCTGAGGTATTGGCTGAGGTATTGGGTGAGGCATTGGCTGAGGTATTGGCTGAGGTATTGGCTGAGGTATTGGGTGAGGTATTGGGTGAGGCATTGGCTGAGGTATTGGCTGAGGTATTGGCTGAGGCATTGGCTGAGGTATTGGCTGAGGCATTTGGTGAGGTATTAGGGGGTATTGGCTGAGGTATTGGGTAAGGTATTGGGTGAGGTATTGGGTGAGGCATTGGCTGAGGTATTGGCTGAGGCATTTGGTGAGGTATTAGGGGGTATTGGCTGAGGTATTGGGTAAGGTATTGGGGGTTATTGGCTGAGGCATTTGGTGAGGTATTGGGGGATATTGGCTGAGGTATTGGGTGAGGCATTGGGGGGTATTAACTGAGGCATTGAGTGAGGTATTGGGGTATTAACTGAGCTATTGGGTGAGGAAATGGGGTGTTGGTGAGGTGACAAGCTGGTGCAGCTCACCTGGAGTAGGTGACCGCCAGAATACACGGGCAGGTCTCGCTGTACCAGGGCGACACGCCGAACTCAGACACAGAGCCCACGGTCAGGGTGAAGATGCTGTTGGCGTAGCCGTCAGTGTTGCAGTTGTCGCCCGCGCTGCCTCCGTTGCCGCTCGCCCACACAAAAATCGAGCCCCGGCCCTGGCGCCCTCGCTCGGTGCCATCTCTAAGCGCTTTAAGCACCAGATAGCCAGGACCCTCGACTGTCCGGCCATCGTCAGAGGGTCCCCAGCTGGCCGAGTACACGTCCACGTGCTGCGGCCGGTAGGCCAGCGCTGTCGCCTCCACTGCGTCCGTCACTTGTCCGTCCAGCATCCGAATGGCTGCAGGGGAGATGAAGTAAATATGTAGTATAGTATATTAAATAGTATTGATGAAATAAACTGTTTCGAACGACCAATTCAAACAAAAAGAAAAACTTTGCTCGAATTTAAAAAAATTGCAGAATGATTTTGCTTAAACAAAAATTCAACTTTAAAAAACCTATAGAATTTTATTTTTTATTCCATTTTAATATAAAATTTAGTCAGGGAGTTTAACAAAAAATGCAAATATTCAAACCTCCAATTTGAGATCCGAATGCGACTCCAGGAATGCACATTGAATTGTTGCTGCTGGCCGCGATGAGACCGGCGCACCGGGTACCGTGTCTAAATTTGGATATTAGGCTTGTTCACAGACAAACTGTCTTGTTCACAGACAAACTTTCTTGTTCACAGACAAACTGTCTTGTTCACAGACACAGTGACGTTTACAGACAAACTCGTTCACTGACAAACTGTCTCGTTCACTGACAAACTGTCTCGTTCACTGACAAACTGTCTCGTTCACTGACAAACTGTCTCGTTCACTGACAAACTGTCTCGTTCACTGACAAACTGTCTCGTTCACTGACAAACTGTCTCGTTCACTGACAAACTGTCTCGTTCACTGACAAACTTTCTTGTTCACAGACAAACTGTCTCATTCACTGACAAACTGTCTTGTTCACTGACAAACTGTCGTTCACTGACAAATTGTCTCGTTCACTGACAAACTGTCATTCACAGACAAACTGACTTGTTCACTGACAAACTGTCTCGTTCACTGACAAACTGTCGTTCACAGACAAACTGACTTGTTCACAGACAAACTGTCTCGTTCACTGACAAACTTTTGTCTCGTTCACAGACAAACTGACTTGTTCACTGACAAGCTGTCTGATTCCCAGACACAGACTCGTTCACAGACACAGCTACGTTAGAGCACTAACCTATTGCGATTGCCGCCTGTTTCACGAAATGAGGGATCAAAATCCCTGCCGTTCACATCGTATGAGGCTTGGGGATCCTGGAAATTTTTTTGGGAGAAACTTGAAATTGCGGCTTTTGTTGATGAACGTTGTTGCTTTTACGTCTAAAATTTGTTCTTGCACAAAAAAGGTTGTGTTTTGGAATCTAACAAACTATTTAATAGTCAGAAAGGTTATTTAGATGTACAATAGATTATTCAGGTATCTGACACATGATATACGTGTAGGTTTCTAACAGATGACTCAGGTGCCTAACACGTGATTCAGGTGTCTAACAGGTGATTTGGGTGTCTAGCAGATGATTCAGGTGTCTGACAGATGATTCAGGTGTCTGACAGATGATTCAGGTGTCTGACAGATGATTCAGGTGTCTGACAGATGATTCTGGTGTCTGACAGATGATTCAGGTGTCTAGCAGTTGATTTAGGTGTCTAGCAGATGATTCAGGTGTCTAGCAGTTGATTCAGGTGTCTAACAGATGATTCAGGTGTCTGACAGATGATTCAGGTGTCTGACAGATGATTCAGGTGTCTGACAGATGATTTAGGTGTCTGACAGATGATTCAGGTGTCTAGCAGTTGATTTAGGTGTCTAGCAGATGATTCAGGTGTCTAGCAGTTGATTCAGGTGTCTAACAGATGATTCAGGTGTCTGACAGATGATTCAGGTGTCTAACAGATGATTCAGGTGTCTAGCAGTTGATTTAGGTGTCTAGCAGATGATTCAGGTGTCTAGCAGTTGATTCAGGTGTCTAACAGATGATTCAGGTGTCTAACAGATGATTCAGGTGTCTAACAGATGATTCAGGTGTCTAGCAGATGATTCAGGTGTCTAGCAGTTGATTCAGGTGTCTAACAGATGATTCAGGTGTCTAACAGATGATTCAGGTGTCTGACAGATGATTCAGGTGTCTGACAGATGATTTAGGTGTCTGACAGATGATTTAGGTGTCTGACAGATGATTCAGGTGTCTAACAGATGATTCAGGTGTCTGACAGATGATTCAGGTGTCTGACAGATGATTTAGGTGTCTGACAGATGATTTAGGTGTCTGACAGATGATTCAGGTGTCTAGCAGTTGATTTAGGTGTCTAGCAGATGATTCAGGTGTCTAGCAGTTGATTCAGGTGTCTAGCAGATGATTCAGGTGTCTAGCAGATGATTCAGGTGTCTAGCAGATGATTCAGGTGTCTAGCAGATGATTTAGGTGTCTAGCATATGATTCAGGTGTCTAGCAGATGTTTCAGGTGTCTATTATCTAGTGTTAGAGTCTAACAGGCTTCTGTGTTGACTCAGGAGTGATAATCAAGAAGAAGAAGTCCGGGGCAGTGTAACAAAGCTGATTATAGGCTCACGTAGTTTTTTACGAGGTCGGGGTGCTTGAGGTCGATACCGTCGTCCAGCACCGCGGTCACGACTCCCCTGCCCGTGACTCCCTGGCCCCACACTGCCAGAATGTTCATGCTGGGCTTTCTGTCCACTTCGTGAAGGTCGTTCTGAAGTTTTTTGTTGTAGAAAAACACTTGCTAAGCGCTTAAAAACGTTTAAGGCATGACGAGCAGTCGGAACTCACAATGTACCACATTTTCGGCCAGAGGGGATCGTTGTACGCCGCCCGCTTCACTCTGCGCCTCGGGATCTGCCGTTCGGCCCAGATTACCTGGAAAGATGATAGAAGTTTAACCCAGTTGCTTTTTGAAGCGAATATTGAACACATGAGAAAAGAAAAAAAGAACCAGAAGCTTCCAGTATGGAAAGGTAGAACCAGAAGCTTCCATTATGGAAAGGTAGAACCAGAAGCTTCCATTATGGAAAGGTAGAACCAGAAGCTTCCAATATGGAAAGGTAGAATCAGAAGCTTCCAATATGGAAAGGTAGAACCAGAAGCTTCCAATATGGAAGGGTAGAAGCAGAAGCTTCCAATATGGAAAGGTAGAACCAGAAGCTTCCAATATGGAAAGGTAGAACCAGAAGCTTCCAATATGGAAGGGTAGAAGCAGAAGCTTCCAATATGGAAAGGTAGAATCAGAAGCTTCCAATATGGAAGGGTAGAGTTAAAACAAACAAATCAATCAGCTTCAAAACTCAAATATGCTTCCGAGACAGCTCCGAGTGTCTGCCTCTCTGCATCGATCAGCTTGAAACCTGCCGATCAATCAGTTGAAAGAAACACGAAATGCTCAGGCAGTATCGAGCATCTCACCCTCGAGTCGCTGGTCAGCCTGACGGACTCCCGCTGCTCTGTCGATCTCCGACTTATCGCTCGACCACGCCGATGTCCCAGGTGATAGACCCCCGGCATTATCTGCAATCGGGTACGCCATTGCGAATCGGCATCATATATTATTGTAAGCCTGTGACTGCTTCAGTGGAAACATAAGAGACGACAAAAGAGGCGTCCTAGACGCCTAAGAGGGTGTTATGGATACAAAATTGGGTGTTTAAGGTGCCGAACTGTGTGTTCTAGACACTAAAATGAGTGTTCTAAGAAGGCGAGAGTCTGAGAAGGCGAGAGTCAAAGAAGGCGAGAGTTTGAGAAGGCGAGAGTTTGAGAAGGCGAGAGTTTGAGAACGCGAGACTCTGAGAAGGCGAGAGTCTGAGAACGCGAGACTCTGAGAAGGCGAGACTCTGAGAAGGCGAGAGTCTGAGAACGCGAGACTCTGAGAAGGCGAGAGTCTGAGAACGCGAGACTCTGAGAAGGCGAGAGTCCGAGAACGCGAGACTCTGAGAAGGCGAGACTCTGAGAAGGCGAGAGTCTGAGAACGCGAGACTCTGAGAAGGCGAGAGTCTGAGAACGCGAGACTCTGAGAAGGTGAGAGTCTGAGAAGGCGAGAGTCAAAGAAGGCGAGAGTTTGAGAAGGCGAGAGTCTGAGAAGGCGAGAGTCAAAGAAGGCGAGAGTCAAAGAAGGCGAGAGTTTGAGAAGGCGAGAGTCAAAGAAGGCGAGAGTTTGAGAAGGTGAGAGTTTGAGAAGGCGAGAGTTTGAGAAGGCGAGAGTTTGAGAAGGTGAGAGTTTGAGAAGGCGAGAGTCAAAGAAGGCGAGAGTTTGAGAAGGTGAGAGTTTGAGAAGGCGAGAGTCAAAGAAGGCGAGAGTTTGAGAAGGTGAGAGTTTGAGAAGGCGAGAGTCAAAGAAGGCGAGAGTTTGAGAAGGTGAGAGTTTGAGAAGGCGAGAGTCAAAGAAGGCGAGAGTTTGAGAAGGTGAGAGTTTGAGAAGGCGAGAGTCAAAGAAGGCGAGAGTTTGAGAAGGTGAGAGTTTGAGAAGGCGAGAGTCAAAGAAGGCGAGAGTTTGAGAAGGCGAGAGTTTGAGAAGGCGAGAGTCAAAGAAGGCGAGAGTTTGAGAAGGCGAGAGTTTGAGAAGGCGAGAGTTTGAGAAGGCGAGAGTTTGAGAAGGCGAGAGTCAAAGAAGGCGAGAGTTTGAGAAGGCGAGAGTTTGAGAAGGCGAGAGTCAAAGAAGGCGAGAGTTTGAGAAGGCGAGAGTCTGAAAAGGCGAGAGTCTGAGAAGACGGCTTACGACTCCGATGAAGTGAAATCCTTGCTGCCTGGCCAGCAGCCTCGCCGCCCGTTCGCCACCGGAGCAGCGAATCGCCCAGCTGCTCCCAGCTGCTGTCGTCAAGTTGCTTTCGTCGTCGTGTTCGTCGCCATCGAATGAGGACTCGGCAGTCGCTGAGGCCAGCAGCAGAAGCACAGTCGCTGCCATGTGTAGCGTTTGCATGACCGGCCACCAGCTGCTAAGACATTCCGGGCTCGATCCGGGCAAGGCCGCTCAGAGTCGCCATGCAAATTTATTTGCGCACAAATTTATTTGCGCAATTCCTAGCTGGAGTCTCCAAGCCCCCTCCGCGACATGATTGGACAGAGCCGCCCGTCCCTGACGCCTTGGTCTCCGTTGTCTTCCTCGCCGTAGTTGGTTGTTGGAGTTTCTTGCTAAATTAGCGAATGAAAATGAGGTGAGGAAAGGTGAATGAATGAATGGCACGGCAGACGAGCAAGGCTACGGCTATAAGGCAGGAGAATGCGCGCGCGTTCATTCAGTTCCAAAAACACAACCCCCCCCATTCAGGCCGTCCCGCGCTGCACCCGGCCCCCGCCCCAGCAGATCGGGTTCCGCAAACAGCCCCCTGCAAACCTCCCAGCTCCGGGCCGCGCAAATCCCCCCTCTCTCCACTTTGTCCTTTCCCAGGGTTTGTTTTCTGCTTGGACAACCCCCGGCCCTGGGAAGCCCTCCCCGCCACTGCTGAGTCACCGCACTGCAGTTTAGCCCACTCTACCCACCCCAACTGCAAAATCTTCACTGCAAGCAGTGTGCGGTACGCCGATTGACAATTTGGGATTCTAATGTTCACAATGGGATTCACGCAATGCTCAAACGACCAGCTACATTCATATACACTGTTCACAATGAGAGTCGCACAATACTCAGACCGCAGTCACACACTGTTTACAATGGAATTCACACAATACTCAGACCGCATTCACACACTGTTCACAATGGAATTCACACAATACTCAGGCTGCATTCACACTTTCTTCATAATGGAATTCACACAATACTCAGGCTGCATTCACACTTTCTTCATAATGGAATTCACACAATACTCAGACCGCATTCACACACTGTTTACAATGGAATTCACACAATACTCAGACCGCATTCACACACTGTTCACAATGGAATTCACACAATACTCAGGCTGCATTCACACTTTCTTCATAATGGAATTCACACAATACTCAGGCTGCATTCACACTTTCTTCATAATGGAATTCACACAATACTCAGACCGCATTCACACTTTCTTCATAATGGAATTCACACAATACTCAGACCGCATTCACACTCTGTTCACAATGGAATTCACACAATACTCAGACCGCATTCACACTCTGTTTACAATGGAATTCACACAATACTCAGACCGCATTCACACACTGTTTACAATGGAATTCACACAATACTCAGACCGCATTCACACTCTGTTTACAATGGAATTCACACAATACTCAGGCTGCATTCACACTTTCTTCATAATGGAATTCACACAATACTCAGACCGCATTCACACTCTGTTCACAATGGAATTCACACAATACTCAGACCGCATTCACACTTTCTTCATAATGGAATTCACACAATACTCAGACCGCATTCACACTCTGTTCACAATGGAATTCACACAATACTCAGACCGCATTCACACTCTGTTTACAATGGAATTCACACAATACTCAGACCGCATTCACACTCTGTTTACAATGGAATTCACACAATACTCAGACCGCATTCACACTTTCTTCATAATGGAATTCACACAATACTCAGACCGCATTCACACTCTGTTCACAATGGAATTCACACAATACTCAGACCGCATTCACACTCTGTTTACAATGGAATTCACACAATACTCAGACCGCATTCACACTCTGTTCACAATGGAATTCACACAATACTCAGACCGCATTCACACTTTCTTCATAATGGAATTCACACAATACTCAGACCGCATTCACACTCTGTTCACAATGGAATTCACACAATACTCAGACCGCATTCACACTCTGTTCACAATGGAATTCACACAATACTCAGACCGCATTCACACTCTGTTTACAATGGAATTCACACAATACTCAGACCGCATTCACACTCTGTTTACAATGGAATTCACACAATACTCAGACCGCATTCACACACTGTTTACAATGGAATTCACACAATACTCAGACCGCATTCACACACTGTTTACATGGAATTCACACAATACTCAGGCTGCATTCACACAGCACTTTTTCTCTGTCTTGGCCAAGAAATTTATTTTGTCAGTCAATGCAGCCAATAAACAATAAAAACTCAACATATGGTTTGCTTTAGCTCTCACGTTATTATCGGTTTTGTGAACCCAGTTTATTCAACATCAGTTTATAATCGTTTATAATCACAGAACAGTTTTACGAGAAGAAGTGTCCCAGTTCGCACCTGAGGTGATTAAACTCAACTAATAAAAAGCTGACAATTAAGCCATAAAACTTCAGTCCTTTAAATTGGAAAAGTTTTACAAGCACCGCAGCAAACAGTTGGGAAATCAACAGACCAATTGAATACGGACAGGTGTGAATCAACACCAACACCGCTCTTGACTATCGTGTTTAACAACTCGTTCATTTGTTGGCAGGTAAAACGCTGCCTATTTCTCTTATCAGTCTTTACCATAATGTTTTGAGTTCTTGTCTTGACTGGATTCGACCCTAGGCAAGAATCCGAAGACTGATTTTGGCTACACACGACTTCTTAGAGCCAAGTTGGGGACTTTGTCTCCTATATTTATAGTCTGATGTAAACATAATTAGCTTATATCAGCGTCTGCCAACTGCAATACATAATAGAACATTCACTCCTACACTTTGGTCCATCATTCATAATTCATTAGTCACTAGTCACAGTTTGTTAGTCACTAGTCACAGTTTATTAGTCACTAGTCACAGTTTATTAGTCACTAGTCACAGTTTGTTAGTCACTAGTCACAGTTTGTTAGTCACTAGTCACAGTTTGTTAGTCACTAGTCACAGTTTATTAGTCACTAGTCACAGTTTATTAGTCACTAGTCACAGTTTGTTAGTCACTAGTCACAGTTTGTTAGTCACTAGTAACAGTTTGTTAGTCACTAGTCACAGTTTGTTAGTCACTAGTCACAGTTTATTAGTCACTAGTCACAGTTTGTTAGTCACTAGTCACAGTTTATTAGTCACTAGTCACAGTTTATTAGTCACTAGTCACAGTTTGTTAGTCACTAGTCACAGTTTGTTAGTCACTAGTCACAGTTTGTTAGTCACTAGTCACAGTTTATTAGTCACTAGTCACAGTTTGTTAGTCACTAGTCACAGTTTATTAGTCACTAGTCACAGTTTGTTAGTCACTAGTCACAGTTTGTTAGTCACTAGTCACAGTTTATTAGTCACTAGTCACAGTTTATTAGTCACTAGTCACAGTTTATTAGTCACTAGTCACAGTTTATTAGTCACTAGTCACAGTTTGTTAGTCACTAGTCACAGTTTGTTAGTCACTAGTCACAGTTTATTAGTCACTAGTCACATTTTGTTAGTCACTAGTCACAGTTTGTTAGTCACTAGTCACAGTTTGTTAGTCACTAGTCGCAGTTTATTAGTCACTAGTCACAGTTTATGAGTCACTAGTCACAGTTTGTTAGTCACTAGTCACAGTTTATTAGTCATTAGTCACAGTTTATTAGTCACTAGTCGCAGTTTATTAGTCACTAGTCACAGTTTGTTAGTCACTAGTTACAGTTTATTAGTCATTAGTCACAGTTTATTAGTCACTAGTCGCAGTTTATTAGTCACTAGTCACAGTTTATTAGTCACTAGTCACAGTTTATTAGTCACTAGTCGCAGTTTATGAGTCACTAGTCACAGTTTATTAGTCACTAGTCGCAGTTTATGAGTCACTAGTCACAGTTTATTAGTCACTAGTCGCAGTTTATGAGTCACTAGTCACAGTTTATTAGTCACTAGTCGCACTTTATTAGTCACTAGTGACAGTTTATTAGTCACTAGTCACAGTTTGTTAGTCACTAGTCACAGTTTATTAGTCACTAGTCACAGTTTGTTAGTCACCAGTCACAGTTTGTTAGTCACTAGTCACAGTTTGTTAGTCACTAGTCACAGTTTGTTAGTCACTAGTCACAGTTTGTTAGTCACTAGTCACAGTTTGTTAGCCATTAGCCACAGTTTGAGCCATTAGTGACACTTTGCTAATCATTAGGGACACTTTGTTAGTCATTAGCCACAGTTTGTTATCCATTAGTGACGTTAGTCATTATTCGCAGTTTAGTCACTACAAGCGAGCACACGAATTCAAAAGCGCTACCGCAATGGTATGTAAATTTAGGAACTAATGACTAATGAACTGTGACTAATGACTAAATGAACTGCGACTAATGACTAATGAACTGTGACTAGTGACTATTGAACTGTGACTAATGACTAAATGAACTGCGATTAATGACTAATGAACTGTGACTAATGACTAAATGAACTGCGACTAATGACTAATGAACTGTGACTAGTGACTAATGAACCGTGACTAATGACTAAATGAACTGCGACTAATGACTAATGAACTGTGACTAATGACCATTATTAGTTACGAACGCAGCACAGCAATACGACCACAGCAGCGTCTTCACTGCGAGCCGCTGGGCACGAAGCTGTGGGGAGGACAGGAAGACACATAGGAGACAGGGGGACACATCAAGGACACAATAGGGATACATAGGGGACAGGGGGACACATCAAGGACACAATAGGGATACATAGGGGACAGGGGGACACATCAAGGACACAATAGGGATACATAGAGGACAGGGGGACACATCAAGGACACAATAGGGATACATAGGGGACAGGGGGACACATCAAGGACACAATAGGGATACATAGGGGACAGGGAGACACATCAAGGACACAATAGGGATACATAGGGGACAGGGGGACACATCAAGGACACAATAGGGATACATAGAGGACAGGGGGACACATCAAGGACACAATAGGGATACATAGGGGACAGGGGGACACATCAAGGACACAATAGGGATACATAGGGGACAGGGAGACACATCAAGGACACAATAGGGATACAAAGGGGACAGGGGGACATATATGCGAGTGGATTTTCGGCAGCATCCAATTAAGTTTCCCTGGAAACTAAAGAACTACTAAAAGTAGTAAATATGAAGCACGATGTCGATACAATAGTAATTAGCAACACATCCGGTATTAACTGGGTCTTCACTGAACAAACGCAAAAGCATTTACATGTATATGATTATCAGGAAGTTACGCAATATAAATCCTCTCAACCAAATCCCAGATCGATGACGCATGCCTTCCTGAACCCAGCTGCAATAATCACAGCTTCGCGCGGCAATTGATGTCAGCTGCCCAATTTGAATGCAAATTTGCTGGGACAGAAATGAGTCAGCAAATCTGAAGTGTTTGCTCAGAATTTCACTGAAATGGGATGCAATGCATTTTTACTGGTTAATTCATTGCCTATGCTACCTCTCTCCATCACTTCCATTACCTCTCACCCTTCTCTCTTCTCATTACCTTCAGTTTCTCTCTCCTATCTTCGCTCCCTGTCTCCTATCTTCCCTCCCTGTCTCCTCTCTTCCCTCCCTGTCTCCTCTCTTCCCTCCCTGTCTCCTCTCTTCCCTCCCTGTCTCCTCTCTTCCCTCCCTGTCTCCTCTCTTCCCTCCCTGTCTCCTCTCTTCCCTCCCTGTCTCCTCTCTTCCCTCCCTGTCTCCTCTCTTCCCTCCCTGTCTCCTCTCTTCCCTCCCTGTCTCCTCTCTTCCCTCCCTGTCTCCTCTCTTCCCTCCCTGTCTCCTCTCTTCCCTCCCTGTCTCCTCTCTTCCCTCCCTGTCTCCTCTCTTCCCTCCCTGTCTCCTCTCTTCCCTCCCTGTCTCCTCTCTTCCCTCCCTGTCTCCTCTCTTCCCTCCCTGTCTCCTCTCTTCCCTCCCTGTCTCCTCTCTTCCCTCCCTGTCTCCTCTCTTCCCTCCCTGTCTCCTCTCTTCCCTCCCTGTCTCCTCTCTTCCCTCCCTGTCTCCTCTCTTCCACTTCCCTCTCATTCCCATTTATCGGCATTGATGAAAGGATTAAATACACTGTACGCTCCTATTGCTAAAATGAAAGTTCATTTACCAGAAAAAATCTTCATTGTCGACACAAATTGCAGTCTGCATCTTTCTGCGCAGTGGTGCCCAGATAATTGCTTGTATGCTACTAGTAGAAGAGGGATGTTGCCGCTCGTGTGGTTCTCAGTTCGAACCGCATCTAACAACCCGCACGGAAATTTCTATCCTGCCATTCATTTTTCTGGAAAAAAAACAACACGCTTGCACTGCGCTGTGGCTGAATAGTGCAAGTTAGCCCCGTACAGCAGCTGCAACAAGTACAGCCGGTACTGACGGCTTGCTTTCTTTCGTCGATAGGGAAATTGCGCGAAATTCCAGTGGCCGAAGGCCGCTTGCAGCGGCTATCAGCGTGCAGCAATCCATGGCTGAAGAGCGTTGGGGATAACGGGGATTAGAAGCTTTGACAGGAGCCCATCTACTCGTATCTATCTATCTATCTATCTATCTGTCTATCTATCTATCTATCTATCTGTCTATCTATCTATCTATCTATCTATCTATCTATCTATGTATCTATCTATCTATCTATCTATCTATCTGTCTATCTATCTATCTATCTATCTATGTATCTATCTATCTATCTATCTATCTATCTATCTATCCATCTATCTATCTATCTATCTATCTATCTATCTATCTATCTATCTATCTATCTATCTATCTATCTATCTATCTATCTATCTATCTATCTATCTATCTATCTATCTATCTATCTATCTATCTATCTATCTATCTATCTATCTATCTATCTATCTATCTATCTATCTATCTATCTATCTATCTATCTATCTATCTATCTATCTATCTATCTATCTATCTATCTATCTATCTATCTATCTATCTATCTATCTATCTATCTATCTATCTATCTATCTATCTATCTATCTATCTATCTATCTATCTATCTATCTATCTATCTATCTATCTATCTATATATCAGTTTTTCTCCCCTACCACCCTTCCAACCATCTGAAGGGACGCGTTGCCCAGCAGATGACGGCTGCACACTCTGATCCCAATAAACTGCAGCCCAGTTCAGACAAGGGATAAGCCTATCCTGTCGGCGCCAACTGCATTTTCATCCCTCTCCGCCTTTCATTATTAGCGGCGCAATTTCTACGCTGCTGCGCCCAGGTGTGCAGGGAGAAACTGGCGAAGGGCTCTGTGTGTTGGGGGGTTAAGGGAGGCAGACCGATGTTTCCGAGGCGCTCCTATCAGTTTTCGCTGGTTTTCTCTGCGGCAAGAAAATGCCGAAGCAGTTTTTCGCTTGCTTGCAGAACAATTTAACCTGTGCACCACACGGGATCAAGCCGGCCCTGCCGTCGCTTACAAGGCGCACAGATCGGCCAACCCTAAAACAGTGGGCGTCGCGTGGTGGTGCCTTCTGATTGCTATTTGTACGTAGCGCCTAATAATTGCAACTAGCGAGAGAAAATTATAGTAGTTCAAGGTCTACAGATTGGGAAACGGCTAGATGGAAGGAGTGAGATGGAAGGAGTGAGATGGAAGGAGTGAGATGGAAGGAGTGAGATGGAAGGAGTGAGATGGAAGAAGTGAGATGGAAGGAGTGAGATGGAAGAAGTGAGATGGAAGGAGTGAGATGGAAGGAGTGAGATGGAAGGAGTGAGATGGAAGGAGTGAGATGGAAGGAGTGAGATGGAAGGAGTGAGATGGAAGAAGTGAGATGGAAGGAGTGAGATGGAAGGAGTGAGATGGAAGAAGTGAGATGGAAGAAGTGAGATGGAAGGAGTGAGATGGAAGGAGTGAGATGGAAGAAGTGAGATGGAAGGAGTGAGATGGAAGGAGTGAGATGGAAGGAGTGAGATGGAAGGAGTGAGATGGAAGGAGTGAGATGGAGGGAGTGAGATGGAAGGAGTGAGATGGAAGGAGTGAGATGGAAGGAGTGAGATGGAAGGAGTGAGATGGAAGGAGTGAGATGGAAGGAGTGAGATGGAAGGAGTGAGATGGAAGGAGTGAGATGGAAGGAGTGAGATGGAAGGAGTGAGATGGAAGGAGTGAGATGGAAGGAGTGAGATGGAAGGAGTGAGATGGAAGGAGTGAAATTGAAGCGATCAGATTTCTATTGTGAGGTACTAAGAGTGAGATTTTAGGGGGTTGAGACTGAAGGGGTTGCAAGATTCAGAAAATGATGGAATTCCACCGTTAAGGAATTAAGAGTGGAATGTGCTGACCCACTGTTGACGGTGAAAGTTGAGTTCGATAGCTCTAGTGCCTGCATCACGCCACAGCACCACTGTCAGTCACTATAGTTCTCTCACTGACTGATAAAAGTACACACAATTTCATCTCTAACAGCCTTTTTTAAAGTCGCAAATCTGTGTTAATTAATGAATTTTGGCACACTCGTGCACCTGGCTAGCAAGACTTACTGAGTTCTGCATGTACATTTGATTGGTAGGGAGCATTTAACTGTCTCTGACTGTCTGGACAGAGCTGGTAGTACAGAACACGGGCTGTTTACCACGACTGCTCAGGCATAGTCAAGATGCGAGTAGTTCGCTTCTAGGCTCTCTAGCTTTGAGCCATGACAAGCCAGCTGTGATCCCTAAATCCCATAAATAATGCCCAGGGGAACCAGAAGCAATAAGAAGGCAACTTGGACTGCGGGTTTTACGGTCTCTCATGGGCCCGCGGGGAGGGGACGGCATTAGTGGACAGATTGCGAGAGTTAGCTGATCCCCGAAAGGATTGACGGCAGGGGGGCTGTGGAGCTCACTAAGTCGAGTCTTCCAGAGATGCTGGACATAAAATGAGTTGCAGTTTGGCTGGGTCGACGCAGGCATTGTCTAGAGACTGATTACAGCATGATCTAGTCAATGTCTAGAGACTGATTACAGCATGATCTAGTCAATGTCTAGAGACTGATTACAGCATGATCTAGTCAATGGCTAGAGACTGATTACAGCATGATCTAGTCAATGTCTAGAGACTGATTACAGCATGATCTAGTCAATGTCTAGAGATTGATTACAGCATGATCTAGTCAATGTCTAGAGACTGATTACAGCATGATCTAGTCAATGTCTAGAGACTGATTACAGCATGATCTAGTCAATGTCTAGAGACTGATTACAGCATGATCTAGTCAATGTCTAGAGATTGATTACAGCATGATCTAGTCAATGTCTAGAGACTGATTACAGCATGATCTAGTCAATGTCTAGAGACTGATTACAGCATGATCTAGTCAATGTCTAGAGACTGATTACAGCATGATCTAGTCAATGTCTAGAGACTGATTACAGCATGATCTAGTCAATGTCTAGAGACTGATTACAGCATGATCTAGTCAATGTCTAGAGACTGATTACAGCATGATCTAGTCAATGCCTAGAGACTGATTACAGCATGATCTAGTCAATGTCTAGAGACTGATTACAGTATGATCTAGTCAATGTCTAGAGACTGATTACAGAATGATCTAGTCAATGTCTAGAGACTGATTACAGTATGATCTAGTCAATGTCTAGAGACTGATTACAGCATGATCTAGTCAATGTCTAGAGACTGATTACAGCATGATCTAGTCAATGTCTAGAGACTGATTACAGCATGATCTAGTCAATGTCTAGAGACTGATTACAGCATGATCTAGTCAATGTCTAGAGATTGATTACAGCATGATCTAGTCAATGTCTAGAGGGGATATTTTGTTACTCACATTTTTTCCAAACGAATTGCAACTTTGACAAAAAAGTTTTTATTTACTAAAAAAGGTATCAAGAAGCGCACAACACATTAGAGCTTCATCATATTAAAATATACAGAATACTATATTATAAAAGTAATGTAGTACGGCGACAATGTATATTGTGACAACAGTCAATGTTTTACAGTAATATTTGCGTCCAAATAATAACTTAATGACGATAATTAGTTGAAATAGTTTAGCAATATCCTGCAGGGGCGTCGCGAATGAGTGCCTGCGAACAACACTGAAAATTAGTCATGCAGAACTTTTAGCTTTGTCCCCACAACTTAAAATCCATGGCGACGCCCCTGGTATCCTGGTTTAGTAATTTTTGCAACAAAATCTTGCCATATATCTAAATATATAGATAAAACTGATTTTGCATCCGGTCAGTGTAAGAGATTATAAAACAATTTTTTCTTCTAAGCGAAACCGGGACTCAAACTTCAACATTGTGCCGTGGACCAGACAGTTTTTTATAAACAAACAAGCTGTTAAAATCAGAGAGAATCTTCTTGAGACGCGAAGAAATATCTAGATGAAATATTATACTGTGTACTTGGGGGTAATTGTAAGAGACATAGGAAGAGAGATAGAGAAGGAAAGTGGGAGAGAGGGAGACAGAGAGAGGGAGAGAGATAGGGAGGTAGAGGGTGGAGATGTAGAGTAGTAGAGAGGTACAGAGGTAGAGGGAGACAAGGAGAGAGGGAGACAAGGAGAGAGAGAGAGAGACAAGGAGAGAGGGAGACAAGGAGAGAAGGAGACAAGGAGAGAAGGAGACAAGGAGAGAGGGAGACAAGGAGAGAGGGAGACAAGGAGAGAGGGAGACAAGGAGAGAGGGAGACAAGGAGAGAGGGAGACAAGGAGAGAAGGAGACAAGGAGAGAGGGAGACAAAGAGAGAAGGAGACAAGGAGAGAAGGAGACAAGGAGGGAGGGAGACAAGGAGAGAGGGAGACAAGGAGAGAAGGAGACAAGGAGGGAGGGAGACAAGGAGGGAGGGAGACAAAGAGAGAAGGAGACAAGGAGAGAAGGAGACAAGGAGGGAGGGAGACAAAGAGAGAAGGAGACAAGGAGAGAAGGAGACAAGGAGGGAGGGAGACAAAGAGAGAAGGAGACAAGGAGAGAAGGAGACAAGGAGAGAGGGAGACAAAGAGAGAAGGAGACAAGGAGAGAAGGAGACAAGGAGGGAGGGAGACAAAGAGAGAAGGAGACAAGGAGAGAAGGAGACAAGGAGGGAGGGAGACAAGGAGAGAAGGAGACAAGGAGAGAGGGAGACAAGGAGAGAGGGAGACAAGGAGAGAGGGAGACAAGGAGAGAGGGAGACAAGGAGAGAGGGAGACAAGGAGAGAGGGAGACAAGGAGAGAGGGAGACAAGGAGAGAGGGAGACAAGGAGAGAGGGAGACAAGGAGAGAGGGAGACAAGGAGAGAGGGAGACAAGGAGAGAGGGAGACAAGGAGAGAGGGAGACAAGGAGACAGGGAGACAAGGAGAGAGGGAGACAAGGAGAGAGGGAGACAAGGAGAGAGGGAGACAAGGAGAGAGGGAGACAAGGAGAGAGGGAGACAAGGAGAGAGGGAGACAAGGAGAGAGGGAGACAAGGAGAGAGGGAGACAAGGAGAGAGGGAGACAAGGAGAGAGGGAGACAAGGAGAGAGGGAGACAAGGAGAGAGGGAGACAAGGAGAGAGGGAGACAAGGAGAGAGGGAGACAAGGAGAGAAGGAGACAAGTAGAGAGAGGCAGGGACAGAGGCAGGGAGAGGCAAACTCAGTTAAAAAGCAAGCAGTGAGTCGGAGTAAAAATCTCTAATTTCACAACTCAGCTTCGTCCACGCCGTCAGCTTCCGAACGCTTGGCCGCCGCCAGCGCCGCCACGTGCAGCCGCTTTCGGCCTTTGATCATGCTGACACCGGGCGGCGCAAGCTCCGCGTCTTCAACGAGCTCGGAGCTGCCAGCCAGAGTGTCTGCGCGGCGCGTTTGCTGGAAGGCGACCGGCGTGGCGCTGGTGGAGCGCTGGCCGTGACGCTGGGCGGCCTGCGTGTATGTTGTGGTGAACCGGCCGCCTCCCCTGTACTGGCTCTTCTCCCGGCAGAAGATTCTGTACAGAATCTGCATCGCCTTCTGTCGGAAGACCTTGCCTGCGGCGCAGTAAAACACCCAGTTGAGCGAGGCGTTCAGGAAGCAGATGGAGCGGAACAGGTAATAATAGAACTTG